>BQMB01001941.1:0-103921 GCA_027943415.1 Closterium sp. NIES-67
GCTTCTTGCTCCTGCGCCGTTTCTCTTGCTGACCCCTCCGGCGGTCCGGTAGTCGCCCGCAGTTCCACCACCCTTCCTTGTCCGGCAGTTCCCTCGGGCTCTCTCACAGGTCTGCATATCCCCTCGTTCTCCCGGAACCTAGTTGGTGTCGGCTGCCTCCAGGATCTTGGCGTCACCATTACGTTCCCTGGTCACGAGCGGTATGCTGTCTGTACCGAGGCTGCCACAGGTGCCCCTCTGTCCACGTTCCCCCGGGACCCGGTGTCCGGCCTGTTCACTCTGGACACCGTGGTCCCCCAGGCTAGAGCGCTCCCTCAGGTGGCTATGTCTACCCAGGTTGCTGCAGCGTGCTCTTGTCGGTCCCTCACTCACCCGACTCTCCTTTGGCACCACCGCCTAGGTCACCCTGTGCTCCTGCGTCTGCGTCACATGTCCCAGCACGGTCTTGTCCTTGGTCTCCCAGGTTCTCTCCCCGCGTTTCCCTCCTCCCCTGCCCCACCTTGCACGCCTTGTGTCGAGGGTCAGCTTCACCGTGCCCCTCACTCCTCCTCGTTTCCCCCTACCGCCGCACCGCTGCAGACCCTGCACCTGGACGTCTGGGGCCCCGCCTCCGTCCCTGGGCCGCGTCGTGAGCGCTACTTTCTTGTGCTTGTCGACGACTTTACTCGTTACACCACAGTCTTTCCCCTGGAGCGCAAGGCCGACGTGCCTGGCGCTCTCATCCCCTGGCTTGTCTCTGCGCGTGTCCACCGCGGTCTCCCTGTCTTGCAACTTCACTCAGACCGTGGTGGCGAGTTTGCCTCAGGTGTCCTTGGTCGCTTTTGTCGTGCGGAGGGCATTACCCAGACGTTCACCCTACCGGACTCCCCACAGAAGAATGGGGTCCCTGAGCGACGCATCGGTTTGGTCATGGAGGTGGCTCGCACCTCCATGATCCATGCCGGTGCACCCCATTTTCTGTGGCCGTTCGCTGTGCGCTACGCTTCTCACCAGCTTAACTTGTGGCCGCACCCTCAGCAGCCGCAGGTTTCGCCGACCCGTCTTTGGACTGGGTCTCCTGGTGACGCATCTGCGTTCCACGTCTTGGGCTGCCTTGCTCACGTCCGTGCCTCCGGCATGGACAGGCTCACTGCCCGCACCCTTCCCTGTGTCTTCCTCGATTTTCCCCTTGATGCGTCCGACTGGCACTTTTACCACCCGCCGTCTCACCGTTTCTTTCACTCTCGCGACGTCACCTTTGACGAGTCCGTCTCCTACTATCGTCACTTCCCCCACCGCGGTCCCCCGGTTACCGCCCCCCTGTTCCTGGTCCCTCCTTCCCCGGTAGTCCCTGCCCCTCCCCCTCCTCCTCCCCGTCCTGCCCCCTCTGGTGTGTCCCACTTCACCCCCCTTCTGTCGGTGGACCCGGTTGAGGAGTCCTCTGACTCTGGTGGCCCTGCTGCGCAGTCCTCGCCGGCCGCCCCTTCCCCGGCGTCCCCTCCCCAGTCCCCTCCTCCACCGCCTCTGCCGCCGCTGCAGCCGTCGTTGTCGCTGCCGCAGCCGCCGCCGCCGTCGCAGCACCCGTTCGTTGCCTCTGGGGGTGCTAGTCCCTGTAGCCCTGGGGGTGGATCCTCTAGGGGTGCTTGTGTGGAGTGTGCCGGTGGTAGCCGAGGAGCCGCTTGCAGTCCCGGTGTCGCCGTTGTTTCGCCGCAGCAGCAGTCCCCGCCGGTGTCAGCCCTTCGCCTGCTCGGCCTTCCGTCCCCTGACCCTGCGGCTGTTCCTCTCCGAACGTCTCCTCCTCTTCCCGTCTACGGCCCTGTGTTCCCTCCGCCGGACTCGTCCCCGGCCCGTCTTCCTTCCTTTCCCCTCCTGTGTCCCCTCCCGTGTCTCCTGACCCGACTCCTCCGTCGCACGTCTAGTCTCACCGTCCCTCACGTGCTCGTCCTGCCTCGCCTGTCTTGCGCTCCCACCCTATGTTGCTTCGTTCCCACGCGTCTCGTCCTCCCCTTCTCCCGTCGCCTCCTCCGTCCTCCCTTGTTGTTGCACCCCCCCGGCTGACTGACTACCTTCGTGCCGCTCGTCCTCTTGTTCCTCGGGTCCTTGCCTCTCTCGTTACCGACCCGTCTGTTCCGGTCTCGTGCCTTGACGCTCTTGTTGCTGCGGTCACTGACTTCGCCTCTACCCGCCGCCTTGACTACGCCACCGCTCTGGTCTCTAACCCTGCCTGTCCTCCGTCTGCCGGGGGTGCTCCTGCCCTTGGAAGTGACGTCCTGGAGGACCGCCAGTTCGAGCTTGCTTTCCTGTCCGAGGCTGCTTCCCATCTCTGTTCCATGCTGCTAGTCCCTGAGGGTGACCCCGACGCTTTCGACATCCCGACCCCTCGCACTTACGCTGGGGCGACCTCGGGACCTTGGGCCTCTCAGTGGATAGCTGCCATGGAGCAGGAGATGGCATCTTGGAGATCCATCGGCACCTTCGTCGACGTAGTTCCCCCGCCTGGGGTGAACGTAGTCGATGGCCGCTGGCTCTTCAAGGTGAAGCGCCCTCCTGGAGAGCCGCCTGTGTTCAAGGCGCGCTACGTGGCTAGAGGCTTCAGTCAGCGTGAGGGGATGGACTTCTTCCAGACCTTCGCTCCGACCCCGAAGATGACTACTCTTCGGGTTCTGTTACACCTAGCTGCTCAGCGTGACTACGAGCTTCACTCCCTCGACTTCTCCACGGCCTTCCTTCAGGGCAGCCTACACGAGCAGGTCTACTTGCGTCGCCCCCAGGGCTTTACTGGCACCTTCCCTCCTGGGACCCAGTGGCTCCTGCGGCGTCCCGTGTACGGCCTGCGCCAGGCTCCCCGTGAGTGGCACGACACTCTCCGTGCTACGCTTGTTGACCTGCAGTTCTTCCGCAGACCCCTCACTCTTCGTTCGTGCTGGCCAGACTCCGTTCTACATCCTTGTTTACTTCGACGATCTGGTCTTTGCCACAGCAGACAGGGATGCACTAGCCTCCGTGAAGGCAGAGCTGCTGAAGAGACACACGTGCACTGACCTTGGAGAACTGCGCCGTTACCTTGGCTTGCAGATCTCCAGGGACAGAGCAGCGCGCACCATCACCCTGACTCAGTCACACTTGGTGCGCCAGGTCCTTCAGAGGTTCAGCCTTCAGTTCTCCTCTGCACAGCCCACCCCTCTGCCTGTAGACCACAGACTCTCCGCTCCAGTGTCTGAGGAGTCGGTAGAGCCCAGCGGCCCCTACGCAGAGCTGGTGGGTTGCCTCATGTACCTAATGACTTGCACTCGCCCAAATCTCGCATACCCTCTCAGCATCCTGGCTCGCTTTGTGGCCACAGGCAGACACCGACCGCAGCACTGGTGTGCCGCTAAGAGAGTTTTGCGTTATCTTGCAAGTACATCGGGCATGGGGTTAGTGCTAGGAGGATGCGGGCCAGTGGTCCTCACTGGACACACAGACGCTTCGTGGGCAGACGACGCCGAGACACTCAGGTCTACCCAGGGCTACTGCTTCAGCCTTGGCTCAGGTGCCGTCTCGTGGAGAGCTACTCGCTCCTCGTCTGTTGCCCAGTCCAGCTGTGAGACTGAGATCTACGCTGGTGCCATGGCGGCACAGGAGCTCCGCTGGCTGACCTTCTTGCTCACTGACTTAGGTGAGCGGCCTAGCTCTGCCCCGGTCCTGTTCGCTGACAACAGGGCCATGATCCTCCTGTGTCAGGAGCCTCGACTCGAGGGCAGAGCAAAGCATATTCAGTTGCGATACTTCCTCCTGCGCGAGCTACAGCAGCGACGCCAGGCTCGCGTAGTACACCTGGCCTCAGGTGCCAATACAGCTGATATCTTTACGAAGGCGCTTGCGCCTAAAGATCATCAGCGGCACTGCGTACAGCTTGGTCTAGTTCCTGTAGCCTCTCACTTGTTAGGGCCTTGACTTTGTACTGTCCTTTATATTTATACTCAGACTGGACTTGTGTCCTCTCCCAGTGGCTGGACTAGTAGTGCCGCCCTGGCCTGTTTAAGGTCATTCCCCTGTGCAGTCTAGGGGGTGTGTGAAACATGTGTATCTGTTATGTTTGCATAGACTGTATAGGGTCACTTCTTAGAGAGTACAATACTTAGGTATATCTTTCTGTACTCTCCCTCGAATGAATCATTCACTTCTCTCATTCTGATAGGTGGTACCGTCCTCGGACCCACTTTTTGCAGCCTTACAAGGGAACATTATGTTAAATTATATATTGTATTATATAATTGGTAGGCTTGGTAGGTTCCCAAACTCTACTGTAGAGGGTACAACTCCCTCCTTGTATGCCTCTCTCTTCTTAGTCTCACTCTCTTTTCTCCTGTAACTTTCTCTCCTAGCTCCTAAACCTCTCGCCATTTCATGGCCACCTACCTTCCAAGCTAACCTAGCGTCATAATATGGTTTTAGAGCAGACCCCTTTCGCTCTTGCCTTCCCCTCACGCTTCCGCAGCGTACTCGCTCCTTTGTCAAGCCGTGCCGGCCCGTCAATCTGCCCCGGCCCCGTCTTGCCGCGCCGTCCCCCCTAGAACGTGACGGCCCCGCCACTCTGCGCCGGCCCCGTCCCTCCGTGCTGACCCCGTCACGCCGCGCTGGCACCGTCACTCCGCGTTAGACCTGTCACGCCGCGCTGGTCCTGTCACATCGCCATGCCTCAGTGCCCCAGTGCCGCCGTCCCGCCATGCCGCCGTGCCACGCCGCGCCACCGTGCCGCTGGGTCGCCGTGCCGCCGCGCCGCTGTGCCGCCGTGCCGTCGTGCTGCCATGGCGGATTCGCCATGCCAGCATATGGACAGCTGCGGCCAGCGCCCTGTCCTCGGCGCCAGTCGTAACGCCCTCACGCCAGTAAGCGTCGCGCGAGCCATGGTGCCTCGCTGAAGATTCGCCCTCTCCCGCCAGTAAGCGCCGCGCCACCCATAGCTAGTCGCGGAAGATTCCCCCCCCCCCCCCCCCTCCCCCCTTCCCCTGCGTCTCCTCTTCCTCCTGCCGCAGCTGCTGTCTTCTACCCGGTCGTCGACTCGCCGTGCCACACCGCCGAGAGCCTTCAGCCATGGTCGTTGCCCGCGCTACCTCTCGCAGCGGGATGTCACCATGCCAAGCCCGAGGGGTAGATACCCGGCTGATCTCGAGCATGGGGGTGTAAGGGGTTAGGGGGTGTGTGTGTTGGGTGGGCTTGTGACTACCAAGCCTAGGGGGTGTGTTAAATTATATATTGTGTTATATAATTGGTAGGCTTGGTAGGCTACCGAACTCTACTGTAAAGGGTACAACTCCCTCCTTGTATGCCTCCTTCTTCCTAGTCTCTCTCTTTTCTCTTGTAACTTTCTCTCTTAGCTCTTAAACCATTCGTCATTTCATGGCCACCTACCTTCCTAGCGAATCCGATATAACTCTGATATAACTGAGTGAACTCGTAGCATTATCTGAATATGACAGGGTGGTACCATCCCCGGACCCACTTTTTGCAGCCTTATTTGGGCTCATCACTCTGAAAAACAGACTAAATTGGCTACAATACCTTGACTTCCTGAGACCTGCGGTTAAGCACACGGTCCCAAGGAAGTGCCCTTGCTCCTGTTGCATTTTAACCGCGCTCACTGTTATGTGCAAGGGCTGTTCCGTTGCTGCTGTAATTATCAGGGCGTACGTGGTAGCAAGTACCGTATTCCCCCGAATACAAGACCCCACAAAATTGAACGCCCGTGGGCGGCTTGAGTGGACATGGGTGCTAAATTAAAGTGGATATACACAGCACCCATCTTTTTTGCCTGCAAATATTTGAACACCCCCCCGAAACTTTCAAGATCACTTTTGAGTTCGAGTAGCATAGACGAGCGATACCTCTTAGCAACTAAATGAATGAATAGAGAGAGCGAGAGTACATGGCATATATCTAAGTGTTGTACCCTCTAAGAGATGACCCTATACAGTCTATACAAAGTATAAGAGATACACATGTTTGACACACCCCCTAGACTGCAAAGGGGCAGGTCCTGAACAAGCAGCTTAGGGCGCCACTACTAGTCCAGCCACTGAGATAAGGGTCTAAAGACCAAACAGAAGGAGTACAGGTAAAGGCAAGAACAAGACCAGGGCGGCACTACTATTCCAACCTCTGGTAGAGGACACAAGTCCAGTCTGAGTACATATAGATATATAGGACAGTACAAAGGTCAAGGTCCTAGCAAGTGAGATGCTACAGGGACTAGACCGAGCTGTACACAGTGCCGCTGATGATCTTTAGGCGCAAGCGCCTTCGTAAAGATATCAGCTGTGTTGGCACCGGAGGCCAGGTGTCCTACGCGGGCCTGGCGGCGCTGCTGTAGCTCGCGCAGGAGGAAGTACCGCAGCTGAATATGCTTCGCTCTGCCCTTGAGTCGAGGCTCATGACACATGAGGATCATGGCCCTGTTGTCAGCGTACAGGACCGGGGCAGAGCTAGGCCGCTCGCCTAAGTCGGTGAGCAAGAAAGTCAGCCAGCGGAGCTCCTGTGCCGCCATGGCACCAGCGTAGATCTCGGCCTCACAGTTGGACTGGGCAACAGACGAGGAGCGGGTAGCTCTCCACGAGACGGCACCTGAACCAAGGCTGAAGCAGTAGCCCTGGGAAGACCTGAGTGTCTCAGCGTCGTCTGCACACAAAGCGTCTGTGTGTCCACTAAGGACCACTGGCCTGCGTCCTCCTAGCACTAACCCCATGCCTGATGTACTTGCAAGATAACGCAAAACCCTCTTAGCGGCAGACCAGTGCTGCGGTCAGTGTCTCCCAGCGGCCACAAAGCGAGCCAGGATGCTGAGAGGGTATGCGAGATCTGGGTGAGTGCAAGTCATCAGGTACATGAGGCAACCCACCAGCTCTGCGTAAGGACCACTGGGCTCTACTGACTCCTCAGGAACTAGAGCGGAGAGTCTGTGGGCTAGAGGCAGAGGGGTGGGCTGTGCAGAGGAGAACTGAAGGCCGAACCTCTGAAGGACCTGGCTCACCAAGTGTGACTGAGTCAAGGTAATGGTGCGGGCTGCTCTGTCCCTGGAGATCTGCAGGCCAAGGCAACGGCGCTGCTCTCCAAGGTCAGTGCAAGTGTGTCTCTTCAGCAGCTCTGCCTTCACGGAGGCCAGTGCGTCCCTGTCTGCTGTGGCAAACATCAGATCATCCACGTACACAAGGATGCTCTCCAGGAGGGCGCTTCACCTTGAAGAGCCAGCGGCCATCGACTACGTTCACCCGAGGCGGGGGAACTGCGTCGACGAAGGTGCCGGTGGATCTCCAAGATGCCATCTCCTGCTCCATGGCAGCTATCCACTGGGAGGCCCAGGGTCCCGAGGTCGCCTCAGCGTAAGTGCGAGGGGTCAGGATGTCGAAAGCGTCGGGGTCACCCACAGGGACTAGAAGCATAGAACAGAGATAGGGAGCAGCCTTGGACAGGAAAGCAAGCTCGAACTGGCGGTCCTCCAGGACGTTACTGCTGAGGGAAGGAGCACCCCGGACACATGGAGGACAGGCAAGGTCAGAGACGAGAGCGGTGGCGTGGTCAAGGCGGCGGGTAGAGGCGAAGTCAGCGACCATAGGGACAAGAGCGTCAAGGCACGAAATCGGAACAGACGGGTCGGTAACGAGAGAGGCAAGGACCCGAGGAACGAGAGGACGAGCGGCACGAAGGTTGTCAGACAGAGGGGGGGGAGCAACGACAAGGGAGGACGGAGGAGGGGACGGGAGAAGGGGAGGACGAGATGCGTGGGAGCGAAGCAACATAGGGTGAGAGCGGGTGACAGGGGAGACAGGACGAGCACGGGAGGGACGGTGAGACCAGAAGTGAGACGAAGGAGTCAGGTCGGGAGACAGAGGAGGGGACACAAGGGGAGAGCGAGGGGCAAGACGAGCCGGGGACGAGTCCGGCAGAGGGAACACAGGGCCGTACACGGGGAGAGGAGGAGACGGGAGGAGAGGAACGGACGCAGAGTCAGGGGACGGAAGGCCGAGCAGGCGAAGGGCAGACACTGGCGGGGAATGCTGCTGAAGTGGCACAACGCCGACACCGGGACTACAAGCTGCTCCGCGGCTACCACCGACAGACTCCACTCCAGCACCCCCAGAAGGAACACCCCCAGGGCCCGAAACTCCTCGAGCACCGGCACCACCCCCAGGGCTACCGGGGCTAGAATCCACTCCAATGCCGGCACCCCCAGGGGCAACGAACGGCTGCTGCGACGGCGGCGGCGGCTGCGGGGACGACGGCGGCGATAGCAGAGGTGACGGCAGCTGCAGAGGCGACGGCGGCTGCAGAGGCGGTGGAAGAGGAGACATCGGGGGAGGGGCAAAGGGCGAGGACTGCGCCGCAGGGCCACCAGAGTCAGAAGACTCCTCACCCGGGACAACCGACGGGAGAGGGGTGACGTGGGACACACATGAGGGGGCAGGACGGGGAGGGGGAGGGGGGGGGGCAGGGACCACCGGGGAAGGAGGGACCAGGAACAGGGGGGGAGTAACCGGGGGACCGCGGTGGGGGAAGCGACGGTAGAAGGAGACGGACTCCTCAAAGGTGACGTCGCGAGAGTGAAAGAAGCGGTGAGACGGGGGGTGGTAGAAGTGCCAGTCGGACGCGTCTAGGGGAAAACGGAGGAAGTCGCAGGGAAGTGTGCGGGCAGTGAGCTTGTCCGTGCCAGAGGCACGAACGTGAGTAAGGCAGCCCCAGACGCGGAACGCAGACGCGTCACCAGGAGACCCGGTCCAAAGACGGGTCGGCGAAACCTGCGGCTGCTGAGGGTGTGGCCACAGGTTAAGCTGGTGAGAGGCGTAGCGCACGGCGAGCGGCCACAGAAAATGGGGTGCACCGGCATGGATCATGCAGGTGCGAGCAACCTCCATGATCAAGCCGATGCGTCGCTCAGCGACCCCATTCTGCTGTGGGGAGTCCGGCAGGGTGAACGTCTGGGTGATGCCCTTCGCACGACAGAAGCAACCAAAGACACCTGAGGCAAACTCGCCACCACGGTCGGAGTGAAGGCGCAACACAGGGAGACCGCGCTGGACACGCGCAGTGACAAGCCAGGGGATGAGAGCGTCAGGCACGTCGGCCTTCCGCTCCAGGGGAAAGACTGTGGTGTAGCGAGTAAATTCGTCGACGAGCACAAGGAAGTAGCGCTCTCGACGCGGCCCATGGACGGGGGCGGGGCCCCAGACGTCCATGTGCAGGGTCTGCAGCGGCGCGGCGGTAGGGGGAAACGAGGAGGAGTGGGGGGCACGGCGAAGCCGACCCTCGACGCAAGGAGTGCGAGGCGGGGCGGGGGAGGAGGGAAAAGCGGAGAACGAACAAGGGAGACCAAGGACGAGACCGTACTGGGACATGTGACGCAGACGCAGGAGCGCAGGGTGACCTAGGTAGTGGTGCCAATGGAGAGTCGGGTGAGTGAGAGATCGATAGGAGCAGGCAGCAGCAACCGGGGAAGACGTAGCCACCTGTAAAGGCGCCCTAGCCGAGGGGGTCACTGTGTCCAGGGTGAACAGGCCGGACATCAGGTCCCGGGGGAACGTGGACAAGGGGGCACCTGTGGCAGCCTAAGTACAGACAGCATACCGCTCGTGACCAGGGAACGTAGTGGTGACGCCAAGGTCTTGGAGGCAGCCGACACCAACTAGGTTCCTGGAGAACGAGGGGATATGCAGACGTGTGAGAGAGCCCAAAGGAACTGCCGGACAGGGAAGGGTGGTGGAACTGCGGGCGACTACCGGACCGCCGGAGGGGTCAGCAAGAGAAACAGCAGCAGGAACAGGGAGCGGCGTCAGTGTAGTGAAGTCGCGGAACAAGCACCGGGAAGCGCCAGAGTCCAAGGTGAAGGAAAGCGAAGCAGTGGCGTCCGGCGACGCGGCGACGGCGGAGGCACCAAGGCAAAACAAAGCAGGGGCTCCTACGCCTGACGCAGCAGGGGAGGCTAAGCTAGGCACACCTACACTAGACGCCAATGAGTAATAAGCGGGAAGCACACTAGAGTCATCAGCATACATCACATGCAGAGCAGAAACAATGGCATCCATGTCCAAGTAAAAGAATAGAATACTACGACTAAGCAAACTGTGCCAGTCCGGGAGGTCTGGCGACGGGCCGAAGCGCTGACGAAACAGGTCGTCGAGGCGACGAAAGCAGCGAGGAGTGGTGTCACAGGATGGAATGTGTCGAGGAAAGGTTGCACTATGGATCAGTACAAGGCGCTTTTATACTTCCAAAGTACATCAGGTAACCAGGTTTATCTTATCCTAAGGGAATAGACCCTTCTAGAAGATAGAATCACCCTGCGTATAGCCACACGAGGCTATTGGCTTTAAGGGATTACGGCAGGATTACGCCAGATAGCGCACCAGTATATCCCAAGCCTGGTTGGTGATATAATTATAATAGCAGGATAGACCAAAGGTTAATGGAAAACGGAGAATAGGAAACCAAATGAGATGAGATAAAGAGAAATGAACGAGGAAGGAAAAGAAGAAAAGGGACAAGTGGTGTAACGGGGTCGTACTCTCACACTTCCCCCCCTCAAAGCTGGGTGGTAGAAGTAACACCCTGCTTGACAAGGTAGTCATGCAGAGGACGACGGGCGTTACCCATGTCGGTCTCAGGTACCCAGCTGTCCTCAGAAGGATCATAACCCTTCCAACGGATGAGAAGCTCCACGGTGCCATTCCGACATCGGCGGTGTGCTAGCACGGACTCGACCTCGTACTCGGGTTCATTGGGGACGAGGACGGGCGGCGGCGGCGGCGGTTGGCGTCCGACGAAGATCGTGTTCGGATCCCGGTAGGGCTTCAGAAGCTGGACATGGAAGGCGTTGTGAATCTTCCAGGTAGCTGGCAAGCGTAAGCGGAAGGTAACAGGAGTGACCTGTGCTTCAACGAGAAAAGGCCCGCAGAAGCGAGGTCGAAGTTTAGATGGGAGGTGGCTGATGTCCAGGTTGCGGGTGTCAAGAAGCACCTGGTCTCCCACCGTGATGGTGTGGTCGTTGCTGAATGTCGAGGAGGCGCTTATGGGTCCGATCCCAAAGCTGATGCATGGTTGTGATGAAATCATGTGCAGGTTGTACCGTAGCGGATGTTGGCGGTTTTTGTGGTGTGAGTGGGTGGCGTCCGTAGCAGAGGAAGAACGGCGTCTGTTCAGTAGCGGCATGCGTAGCATTGTTGTAAGCAAACTCTAGTACGGGCAGGTGCAAGTCCCATTTGGACATGTCGTCCTTGCAGGCTGC
This sequence comes from Closterium sp. NIES-67, assembly GCA_027943415.1. NCBI lineage: Eukaryota > Viridiplantae > Streptophyta > Zygnematophyceae > Desmidiales > Closteriaceae > Closterium > Closterium sp. NIES-67. Next base: position 11,234 of record BQMB01001941.1, read on the forward strand.
TCAGAGGAGTTGCTCAACAATTTGGTTGAGGCGCTCGGTCTGTCCGTCTGTGTGCGGATGGTATGCGGATGGCATGGCGAGTTTGGTCCCGAGAAGAGACATAAGTTCCTTCCAGAACTTGCTGGTGAACTTGGGGTCTCGGTCGGAAATGAGTGTGGTTGGGATGCCATGCTGTGAGATGATATGACGAACGAAGAGTTGTGCTGTCTCCTCAGTGCGTGCCGTCGTGTGTGTCGGGATGAAGTGTCCCATTTTGGAGAACTTGTCAATGACGACTAGGATTGCGTCATGACTGCTGGTGGTAGGTGGTAACCCGGTGATGAAGTCTAGGCTAACCACTTGCCATGGCTGTTCTAGGACAGGAAGAGGCTGCAGTAGTCCCGCCTTTTTCCGCTTGCTGCTCTTCATCCGCTGACATGTATCACACGAGGTGACGAATTTCTGGACGTCGTCTGCCATGTGGGGCCAGTAGTAGTGTTTGGCGATACCGGTGAGCGTCTTGTTGCTACCGAAGTGTCCGGCGTACAGGACGTTGTGGTATTCTTCGAGTAGTAACTGGCGCAAAGGAGGGTAATTTGGTACCCAGATTTTTGTTGATCCTTTCCGGTACGCGATGTCACTGTCCCACTGTAGCAGATGTCGCTTTTCTGCCAAGGAAATTTCGGGGTCGATGGCGTACCCGTGTGTGAAGAGTCCTTTGAGTAGTGGATTCATCCCCTCAATCTGAATGGCGGCAACGTGTGCAGGCCGGCTAAGAGCGTCTGCTTTGTTTTTGTGACCGGGCTTGTACACGATGTCGTAGTGGAAGTGTGTCTCGAGGAAGTCGATCCACCGGACCTGCCGCCTGGAAAGATTGGGTTGTGTCTTCAAGTATTTCAGGCTGCAGTGGTCGGTGTAGACGGTTGTTTGTCGTCCTTCGAGATAACATCTCCACGCTTTAAAGGCGATGACGATGGCAAGGGCCTCTTTGTCGTGTATCGGGTAGTTTAGTTCTGCTCCGTGTAGTTTCTTGCTGAGGTAGGCGATTGGTTGCAGTCCATTCCCCTGGTCTTGCATTAAGACTGCTCCCACTGCTTGGTCACTGGCGTCAGCTTCGATGACGTAGTCGCGTTCGGGATCTGGCAAAATGAGTACCGGTGCGGACGTAAGTGCCTGCTTCAGCTGTTCCACGGCTTCCTGGTGCTTCGGCTCCCATTTGTAGGGCGTGTTCTTCTTCAGCAGATTCGTGAGTGGTGCTGCGATTTTCGCATACTGTGGCACGAACCTGTTGTAGTAATTAGCTAAGCCTAGGAACTGCTGCAACTCCATTACGTTCTCGGGTGTCTTCCACGTACGTACGGCTTCAATTTTCTTGGGGCCAACGTGAACTCCTTGAGCGCTCACCATGTGCCCTAGGAACTGGACCTTTTCAAGGGCGAATTCGCTCTTGGACAGTTTGATGTAGGATCGTTCTCGTCAAAGTATTTCGAAGACGCGTCGCAGGTGTTCGACGTGCTGCTTCATGTCGCGCGAGTAGATGAGTATGTCATCCAGGTACACCACCACGCATTCGTCCAGAAGTGGTCGTAGAATGTGGTTCATTTCAGCTTGGAACGTTGCCGGCGCGTTGGTGAGTCCGAACGGCATTACCAAATACTCGTACGATCCGTACCGAGTTCGAAAAGCAGTTTTGTGGATAGAGTTGTCCGCCATGCGTATCTGCCAGTATCCGGACCGCAGATCCAGTTTCGAAAATACCGTAGCTCCCCGAAGCTGGTCAAGCAGGTCATCGATTTGCGGTATCGGATATTTATTCTTGATGGTCTGCTTGTTAAGAGCTCGGTAGTCGATGCACATGCGCAGGCTTCCGTCCGGTTTCGGGGTGAAGAGTACTGGGGCACCGTATGGCGAAATGGATGGCCGGATGAGTCCTTTGGCTAGGAGATACTCGATCTGTTTTTTCATGTTAGTCAGCTCCGTAGGGCTGAGCCGGTATGGTGCTCGGAAGGTCGGCTTCGAACCCGGTTCCTCCACGATCTCATGTTGATGCGTTCGGTATGGCGGTAGCTCGTTCGGAAGATCGTCAGGAAGAATGTCTTGGAACTCCTTCAGTAATTCCTTGATTTTTTCTGGAGTTTCCGAGGCTTTCTCTCCGTCATTCTCCACCTCTGTTGCTATCGCCAGGAACCCGGTGTCGGTCCGCTTTACGTCCTTCTCGAATCGTGCGAGTGTCTCCACTGGGATATCTCCAGTATCGTCCCAGTTGGGTAGCCGTACTCTCCGTCCATTGTTGTAGATGCTTGTGGTGCGGTTCACCCAGTTGATCTCGGGGTTGAACCTTTTCAGGAAGTCTCGCCCGAAGATCAAGTCAAGCCCTTTGATGTTGGTGATGGGGAGTGCAGGTCTCCAGCGCAGTGGTCCGATTTGTAGGTGTAGCACTGCTTCGCCGTATACTGGTAACTTGCTGCCGTCCACCATCGTTGCAGAGAATCCTGAAGGCTTGTACTCTCCCCGAAGTCGGTCGATTACTGCCTTGTTGCAGATGGTGTGTGACGCTCCGCTGTCCACGAGTGCTTGGAGGCGTCGTCCTTTGCAGATGACCTCGAGCACGAGGGGCAGTCGTTGCTCGAAGTACCCAAAGATAGTTTCATTGACTGGGTCATAGGGTACATCCCAATACTCCGTACACACCTGTGTGCTGCTATCTACTCCTGAGCTGGCAGCTGGCCGAGGCTGCTTGGAGAACGGCTCTTCTCCAGGGCCCGGAGTTTCTTTGACGATTGTGCGCGTCATTGATGCCGAAGAACTGGATGCATCCCTAGGACAAGGAATTCGGGGTTTGTGCAGCTTCTTGTAGACCCCCAGCTTCCTCTTGAGCTGCGTCAGCTCCACCGACGTCTTCCCTGGGGAACGGGTAGTCGTTGTGGGCTGGTGTCGGGAGAGGACGTTGACTCCGTGGAAAGGTCGGCTTCTTTCCACACTCCTTAATTTGGTCCCCAAGTTGTCCGGTACCGGTATAATCTCCATAGTTGTCTGCTTCTTTTGGAGTCCCTCCCGAAATTTCTCCAAGGCTCTAGCCCCTCGAAATTCATAAGTTTTCATTAAAGCATCTTTATAAGATAGCTTTTAACGAATTCTTATAATTTCTTGGGTCTTCAAGGAGTTTCCCTGTCTCGGCAGAGTCTTTTTTCGCTGAGTCGTATTTTTCCTCGGCGATTTTCCCTGGCGAGGACTGGTCGTGGGGTGGAGATTTTCCCCCATCATTTCCTCCTTCTCGCGTCGAATCAGCTTCGTCGAAGTTGATTTTTCCGGAATCCCGCGGCCGTTTTCGGATCTTTTTATTTTCGCCAGCTAGATCCGCCATCACTGACGACTCCCGTTTTTTTACTTCTGATTGGCTGAAGGAATTCCGCCACTGTTGCGTGCCCGATACTCTGCGCGTGCGGTCTTCATTTTGCTGCAGTCGAAGATTCGATGACCTGGCACCCCGCAAAAATCACACGTGTAGTTGGTGTTTTTCGGACGTGGCCGCCCCTCGAGTCTGTCGACTTCCATCGGGTCGGCGAACGTGGGGTGAGCCGAGCGGTCGCCCTGTCGCGTACTGCCGACGTGCGCCTGTAGTGTTCCGGCATTGACCATGTCGAAGCGCTCCGCTGCCGAAACGACGTCACTGTAGCTCGGGAAGTTTGACGCTGCGACTTGTCGTTTGACTTCGGTCTTCAGTCCGGCGAGGTACGATTGTACTTTTTCCCCTTTGGTCAGGTCAGGAATGCGGTTGTAAAATTCCTCCATCTGCTGCGTGTACTGCGCTACACTCCCGAACTGTCGGTGTCGATGAATTTTTTCCCGGGCAAGGAAACTGGAATTTATCGGCTCGAAGCGTTTCAGTAGGTCGGTGCGGAACTGCTGCCACGTGGCTTCACCGTGGATGAAAGTACTGTTGCCGGATAAACCAAAGGTTAATTATAATAGCCGGATAAACCAAAGGTTAATGGAAAATGGAGAATAGGAAACCAAATGAGATGAGATAAAGAGAAATGAACGAGGAAGGAAAAGAAGAAAAGGGACAAGTGGTGTAACGGGGTCGTACTCTCACAAGTGGTATGACCGGTCTTACCGCAAACGAAGCCGCGGCGAGGACCGGTCAGGATCTGGTACTGACAACGCACGCCTCCGGAACCACCACCCGGCACACCACCACGCGCACGACCACCTCCAGCTCCAGGCCACCCGGGCGGGAGGACACTCGCCTGCCTCGTCTGCGGCGCCTGCGGTGGCTGCTGCGATGGCTGCGGCTGCTGCTGCTGCGACTGCGGAGGCGGCTGCTCAGCTGGACCGGGCAGGGTCCCCTCGTCCGCTCCAGCACCAGACGACCCGACTCCACCACCACTCCCACTTGCACCCCCGCCTCCTCCGCCGCGCCCAGCCTTGGGGCGGCGGCCCTTCCCCGGACGGAAATGCACGGCAGCAGCAGTCTCAGCCATAGCGGCAGAACCGTGGGAGAAGGTACACTGAGCGGGGGCACAACCCTGAAAGATAGGACCGGCATAGTACCGCTCGCCTGGGCGATGGAGCGGTGGCGGATCTCTATAACAGTCAGGGTGTCTACAAAGTCGGTGAGGGTGAGCTCACCGGGGTGGATGCTAAGGAAGCGGTCGCGGGCGGCGGCAAGGCGGTCAGGGAGGCGGGTGGCAAGCAGGTAGAGGGTAGAGGTAATGGGCGGGTGGTGGTCTCTAAGCTGTGCGTCAGTGGAGGCCGCGCGCCAGGTCTCATCTATCGTGCGCAGGTGGGCAGCCAGGTCAGCGACAGTGGGGAAAGACGCAAGGTCAGGAAAGAGCAGCGGGAGGATCAGGTCACCCACCGAGGCAGCAGGAGGGGTGGAATAGCGCTTGATGACAGCATCTAAGAAAGCCTGGGCAGTAGTGCTGGACCTAAAGCGAGGGCGCTCAGACGGGGGAAGGGCATTGCTAATGGCAAGCTGGGCGACAGCGTCTCGGGAAAGCCAGACAGAGCGCGCAAGGGCAGCGGCTGCAGTAGACTCGCGCTCAGCGGGTGTGGGGTCAGCGGGCAGCACAGCAGGGGGGTCTGGGCAGGGGAGCGTACCGTCAAGGTGTGCGGAAAGCGGGTGGCCATCCTGCCGCTGGCCAGTGAGGTGGCGACGGAGGTCGGCGAGCCACGCCTCGAACTCCAGAGGCTTGCCTTCAGCGTCGAAGCGAAGCTCCGCCGCCATCAGGAGCAGTGCAGGACAGTGAGGTGCAGTGCGGCGCAGGGCGATGCAGTGCGGTGCAGGGCGGTGCAGTGCGGTACCGTGCAGTGCAGTGCGGTGCAGTGCGGTACCGTGCGGTGCAGTGCGGTGCAGCGCGGTGCAGTGCGGTACCGTGCGGTGCGGGTGAGTGGGAACCGTACCAGGGAGGGTGCTGGGCCGGAGCAAGCACGACGAGCGGGCCACACACAACTCGGGGCAGGACGAGCGCGGGAGCCAGGAGCAGCGGGCACCAGACCGGCGGGACGAGCGCAGGGCCGACGGGACGGGCGCAGGGCCGGCGGGGACGGGCGCGGGCCGGCTGGGACGAGCGGGGGCCGGCTGGGACGGGCGCGGGTCGGCAAGGACGGGCGCGGGGCCGGCTGGGACGGGCTCGGGCCGGCTGGGACGGGCGCAGGGGGCGAGTGGACAGGGCGCGGAGGTCGGCTGGGACAGGGACGGGGCCGGCGGGGACGGGCGCGGGGCCGGCTGGGACGGGCGCGGGCCGACAGGGACGGGCGCAGGGGCCGAGCGGGCAGGGCGCGGGGCCGAGAAGGCGGGCACGAGGGGCGCTAGGGCGATCCCGGGGACGGGCACGGGGCCGGCTAGGATGGGCGCTAGGGCCGAGGGGAGGTGGCGCGCAGGGCGCGACTAGGACGGGCGCGGCTAGGGCGGGCGCAACTAGGGAGGGTAGGTCCTAGAGCGGAAGCGTGGGTGAGCGGGACCTACCTACTGCTGATACCATCTTAGCAACTGAATGAATGAATAGAGAGAGAGAGAGAACAGGGAATATATCTAAGTGTTGTACCCTCTAAGAGATGACCCTATACAGTCTATACAAAGTATAAGAGATACACATGTTTGACAATACCCTCTTTTTCGACCACTGCTGCTGTGCCATCACCTGAGCGTGAGAGCTAGTGGGAAACTTATCGAGGAACCTATCGTATACAGCGCGGTTCAAGAGGTGTGACACAGAAAAAAATCGAGACCCATTTTGACTGCCCGAACAAGTGGGTCCCTTGAATCCTCGTAACTCAATGTTCGCTACTTGACTTTCGGGTCGCATTGCCTTCCCACCAAGAAAATCGTGCCATGCCTCCTACGGGTTGGCTGTTTGATGTTTCGCCGCTTCCGTACACGATGTCGAGGGAAAAAACAAAATACAGCAGAGTACGACAGTGCACTTTGTTTAGGAAAAACAATATCACATACGCATGTTCCACAACACCCAGGCGTTATGCAAAATTAGCCACTAATTACACCCCCCTCAAAATTTATAGGCATTTTGGTTACCACCCTAGGGTGCTTTATACGGGGGAATACGGTACCTCGATGGCGAAGAAGAAAAAGAAGGATCCTGATCATCTTTCAGAGCTTCAAATTTAACAAATTCTTTTTCTAACACTATGTACAACACTGATCCGTGTACAACACCGATCGTTGTTGTGATCAACCAAAGGTCACCATCACCAATCCTACACCCTAGAGCCATGGCTCATACACCCCACAACTCCGACATAGCAGCTTATCACCTGCACTGTCCTCAAATGGCCCCTTTCTCTTCTCCCATCAGTCATTCACTATCGTTGGTCCCTGTGCGGCCCCACCCGCCTGCGCTTGCTCCTCCAGCTTCTCCCACACCCTCCGAGCCATGCGCTCATACGTCCCCACCACCGCCGCCTCACCACCTGCACCCTCCCCCCTTGTTGCTCCCCCACATTCTGCTCCCGGACCCTCTGCCCCCCAATCTTCTCCCTCGCTTGCAACAGCTTCACCAAGAGCAACGGGGTGCCCGCTGTCTGATCTGCTGCGGATGGACGGCAGAAGAGGCACCTGGCGGGTGGGTGTGTGGGGAGTGATGGTATGGGGTTGTGGGAGGCGCGTGGTGGGTGGTTTGGATAGATAATTGGGGTGCGCCTCCGACGTAATCTGATTGGCTGCGGATGAACAGCAGCTGAGGCACCCGGAGGGTGGTGCAGGGGGGGTGATGGGAAGTGGGAGGTGGGTGTGGGTGGTTTGGACAAGAATGGTGTAGGGTGCGCCTCTGATGCTGCCTGGGCGACTGCAGATGGACGGCAGCAGAGGCACCTGGAGGGTGGCGCAGGCAGGGGGGAGAGATGGCTTTTAGGAGCCTCTTCTTTGAGGCGCCTCAAAAATAGTCAAACGCCGTCGGGGGCAGTCATGAGGGGAAGAGATGGCATGGCATGCGGAGTGGGCAGTCTTGAGGGGGGGGGTGAAGTGAGAAGTCTTCTGGAAGACTGACGGAGGTGAAAAAAAGGGTGGGAGGGGGGAGGAAGGGGAGGGGGCTCCAGGAAAAGGAGAAGGACAAACAAGGGAGAAGAACGAACGCAACAGAGCCTACAACAGCTGGAGCCAAGATCGGGTGAAGGGGAGGGCAAGCTAGGGTGGAGGGGAGGGCAAGCTAGGGCAAGGCACACGACAAGCTGTGATGAATTCAATGCCCGCTCTGCTAAAGACTGCGAACCCTCTGGCCCTCCATGTCTCCAGCATGCCGTACGTACCCTCTTGGTTGCCCGTGCAGAGACCGTCAGCTCAATGGAGTGGGAGGGGAATACCTCAGCGGTGAACTCAACTCGATGCCCAGCTCTGCTGTTGCCTCCCAGCTGTGTCCCAAGCCCAACCCAACCAAGCAGGCTGCACCCTCTTCGTGTTCGATGTGCTAGAACGACTACACAGACAGAAGACTTTTGAGTCGACTCAAAAGCCAGCTTTGTCCGAACCAAGCAGGCAGTACAGCATCCCCTTCGTGTTCGATGTGCTAGTACGACTACACAGGCGGGACCACTGCCTAGGCGTGAGGCGAGCAGGGAAGAACGCGCACGTGCCGCAGCAATGAAAAAAGCTCGATCCCCAGCTCTGCCGCAGCCGTTTGGCCCTGTTTGTCTGTGGTATGCCTTTTGAGGCGCCTCAAAAGTCTGTGGTATGCTGTACAGAGACTGTCAGAGAGCGGTGGAGGGAAAGCACACGCACACCCACTGCAGCAATGAAAAAAGCTCGATCCCCAGCTCTGCCGCAGCCTTCTGGACCTGTGCGACCCTGGCATCCTGTACTAAGACTGTCAGAGCGCCGGAGAGAAAGCACACAGCACACGCACCTCAGCGATGAACTCGATGCCCAGCTCTGTCGCTGCCTCTCTGGCGCCTCCATGCCCGAAGATGTGCGAGCGATGGGCGCACTCCGGACAGGTGAAATAGCTCATGTTCTCGACCAGACCGAGGACCTGGTGGGCGAGAATTGGGGAAATAGATGAGAGGATGGGCAAGGAGGGGCAAGGAGGGACAAGGAGGGGCAAGGAGGGACAAGGAGGGGCAAGGATGGTTAAGGAGGGTTAAGGAGGGTTAAGGAGGGTTAAGGAGGGTTAAGGAGGGTTAAGGAGGGTTAAGGAGGGTTAAGGACGGTTAAGGACGGTTAAGGACGGTTAAGGAGGGTTAAGGAGGGTTAAGGAGGGTTAAGGAGGGTAAACGAGGGTAAAGGAGGGTTAAGGAGGGTCAACGAGGGTTAAGGAGGGTTAAGGAGGGTTAAGGAGGGTTAAGGAGGGTTAAGGAGGGTTAAGGAGGGACAGCACATGGCAGGATGGGCAGAATGAGGGAGGAGGGGCAGCAGGAATCAGATGAAGATGGGAGAGCAAAGGAGCATGAGAGCAAAGGAGCATGAGAGCAAAGGAGCATGAGAGCAAAGGAGCATGAGAGCAAAGGAGCATGAGAGCAAAGGAGCATGAGAGCAAAGGAGCATGAGAGCAAAGGAGCATGAGAGCAAAGGAGCATGAGAGCAAAGGAGCATGAGAGCAAAGGAGCATGAGAGCAAAGGAGCATGAGAGCAAAGGAGCATGAGAGCAAAGGAGCATGAGAGCAAAGGAGCATGAGAGCAAAGGAGCATGAGAGCAAAGGAGCATGAGAGCAAAGGAGCATGAGAGCAAAGGAGCATGAGAGAAAGGGTGCATGAGAGCAAAGGAGCATGAGAGAAAGGGTGCATGAGAGCAAAGGAGCATGAGAGAAAGGGTGCATGAGAGCAAAGGAGCATGAGAGAAAGGGTGCATGAGAGCAAAGGAGCATGAGATAAAGGGTGCATGAGAGCAAAGGAGCATGAGAGAAAGGGTGCATGAGAGCAAAGGAGCATGAGAGAAAGGGTGCCTGAGAGCAAAGGAGCATGAGATAAAGGGTGCATGAGAGCAAAGGAGCATGAGAGAAAGGGTGCATGAGAGCAAAGGAGCATGAGATAAAGGGTGCATGAGAGCAAAGGAGCATGAGAGAAAGGGTGCATGAGAGCAAAGGAGCATGAGAGAAAGGGTGCCTGAGAGCAAAGGAGCATGAGAGAAAGGGTGCATGAGAGCAAAGGAGCATGAGAGAAAGGGTGCATGAGAGCAAAGGAGCATGAGAGAAAGGGTGCCTGAGAGCAAAGGAGCATGAGAGAAAGGGTGCATGAGAGCAAAGGAGCATGAGAGAAAGGGTGCATGAGAGCAAAGGAGCATGAGAGAAAGGGTGCATGAGAGCAAAGGAGCATGAGAGAAAGGGTGCATGAGAGCAAAGGAGCATGAGAGAAAGGGTGCATGAGAGCAAAGGAGCATGAGAGAAAGGGTGCATGAGAGCAAAGGAGCATGAGAGAAAGGGTGCATGAGAGCAAAGGAGCATGAGAGAAAGGGTGCATGAGAGCAAAGGAGCATGAGAGAAAGGGTGCATGAGAGCAAAGGAGCATGAGAGAAAGGGTGCATGAGAGCAAAGGAGCATGAGAGAAAGGGTGCATGAGAGCAAAGGAGCATGCCGGCCCGGTGAGGTAGCTCATGCTCTCAACCAGGCATAGGACGACCTGCAAGGCAGACAGGTATGCGACGGGCGAGAGGAGTGCCAGTGAACCGTGCACGGCACACCCGAAGATGTGATATCAGGGCGATGGGTGCACGTGGGTGGGACAGGTGAAGTTTCTCAACCAGACCAATGTGACCAGGGTGAACAAGCGGAGGGTAGGGAGAGGAATAGTCGCGTGCAGTCCATGGGAGATTAAGATACAAAAGGGAGGAATACTAACACATTCACTCCCACCATCACACCACCCCATTATCACACCACCCACACCAGCCAGCCAGATACCCATCACCACAGCACCCACCGGCACGTTCACTTGGCGGAACATGGTCACTCCCCTGCGCGCGTCCATGAGAGCTAGGTCCTGCGGTGTCGAAACTATCAGCGCGCCTGGGGGGGATGTCAGGAAGGGTGTTTGGGGAGAGGACGGATGAATGTAACAAATCGACTCAACATGCACGCGCGCATCCATGAGGGCTAGGTCCTGCAGTGTCGACACTATCAGTGCGCCTGGGAGCATGCGCAGGTAGGGTGTTGTTGGGGGAGGGAGGAAGGGGGGAGCCGGGGGGAGAGAATATGGATTAACAAGTCGACTCAAAAGTCATCCATGAGCGGTAGGTCCTGAGGAGTCGACCACACTGCCATCACCACCCCTAGGAGTGACTTCTGAGTCACCATCACAATCACCACCAACCCTAGCGGTGTGAACAGGTGCTCGTGGCATGCAGCATGGAACGATGGGGGGTGGGAAGGTTGCTAGGCGAGATCAAATGAGGTGTAGCAAATGATAGCACACGATATGATACCCGTGCTTTGCTACCACACAGACAGTCCAGCCCGTTGGCTCAGACTCAGCTAGGCTCAGCTAGGCTCAGCTAGGCTCAGCTAGGCTCAGCTAGGCTCAGCTAGGCTCAGCTAGGCTCAGCTAGGCTCAGCTAGGCTCAGGCTCAGCTAGGCTCAGCTAGGCTCAGCTAGGCTCAGCTAGGCTGAGCCGCACATCCCCAGTTCCAGGCATCGCATCGTCACATCAACTCCACACACCTGTGCGACTGTCACAGTAATACCTGACAGACAGCCCAGCCCGTTGAGTCTAGCTCAGGTGCACATCCCCTGTCCCGAGCAGCATGTCCACCAGCAGCAACACATCTGAAGTCCCCCACCCCACTGTCTGCCCCTTGAAGGTGCAAGCCTGGTTACCAATCATACCACTCACTCACTCACTCACGCACGCACGCACGCACGCACGCACACACCTGACAGCCTGGCCCGCTGGCTCAGGCTCAGCTGCACGTCCCCCGTCCCCGGCGGCATGTCCACCACCAGCACGTCCAGCCGCCCCCACTTTGTCCCCCTTAGAAGCTTCTCCACTGCCGCCATCACCATGGGCCCGCGCCACACCGCCGCCACGTCAGCAGGCATGAGGAAGCCCATGGACATGCAGAGCAGCCCGTAGGCCTGCAGCGGCAGCATGGGCGAACCAGGGGACGGGGACGCGAGGAGAGGGCGGCCGGCGGATTCCAAGCCTAGCAGCTTGGGGAGAGATGGGCCAAAGACGTCAGCGTCTAGCAGGCCGACTCTCAGGCGAAGATGGTGCGAGAGAGCCACGGCCAGGTTCACTGGGAAGGGGGGATGGGGAGGGTAGGAAGGGGAACACACGTGAGCACTGAGCAGGCATGAGGAAGGAAGCCCATGGGCATGCAGTGCAGGCCGTAGGCTTGCAGCGGCAGCATGGGAGGACCGGGAGAGGAAAGGGCGAGGAGGGGGCGGCCGGCGGCGGATACTAGGCAGAGCCGAGTAGTTTAGGCAGGGAGGGGCCGAAGACGTCAGCGTCTAGCAGGCCGACTCTCAGGTGCAGGTGGTGGGAGGGGGCTACTGCCAGGCTCATTAGAGGGGGGAATGGGAGGAGATAAGCAGGGGGGAGAGAGGACAGATGAATGAGTGAAACGGAAGGGAGGCGCGAGCAGAGCAGGACGAGGAAGGCCCATGGGCATGCAGAGCGGGCCGCAGGCTTGCAGTGACAGACAGCAGGGGCGCGTTGCGAGACGCGGAGGCGAGGGCGAGACGGGGGACGACTGGCGGATCCGAGGCCGGGTGGTTGGGAAGACGCTGAAGACGTCAGCCTCTAGTAGACATACTTCGAAGCGCGACACTGAAGGGAAAAGGGACGCTTACCGGCAGTGGGGGAAGGCGGGGGGGGTGGTAAGAGGGATGGTGAAGGGGAGACGGTGGGGAGGAAGGGGGTGGGGGGGGGGGGGGGGGGGGGTGGGCAGGGTGGGAGGGGAGTGGAAAAGGTCCGCTAGTCAGTCTCACCAGCCGTGGTCGACTTGCCAACGCCGCCTTTAGCTGACGCCACCGCAACGATGTGCTTCACCCCTGGAAGCGACAGACTGTCGCCGCCTCTGCTGTTTCCGCCGCTTCTCTCGCTGCTGCTGCTGCTGAATTTCCTGCTCCTACGTATAGCGCGGAAGGGAGGGGAACAGGACTGGTCCAGCTGCGGACCATCATGCGAGCGTGATTCGCGCGGAGCGTGCGACCAGCCATGCGACTCCCACGAAGCGTAAGACGAGCCGTGCGACTCTCTCAATACAGACCCAGCAGCGCGCGACGCAACTCTTTGAAAAAGGCCCTCGCACCGTCGCAAGGCGAGGCCGCGAGTCATCTTCGCCCGCTGCCAGCGGCGATTGGCAGTCAGTACGATAAGAGGTAGAGTCGTACGCGAGCCTCCCTAGCAAAACATACTGGCAACTTGGTTTCACAATCGGTTCCAGACAACAATGACTACTACTTCCGCCATTGCCGACAAGTCGCGCTTCAGACGCTGGTTCTGGTTTCAGCTTGCTCGTTATGAATTCCACCTGGAGGACCTGTTCAGAAAAATCCGTTCGACCAACTGAACCTGTAACCAGGGTCTCAACCAGGACTCAGGCTAAGGGTCATTCCTCGCCTGTGGCAGGAAAATTGCCACAAATCTATAGGCGCTCATGATGTCTCCCAGGTTGGAATCTCCACTGTATAGAACTTGCCACAAAGTGGTTTGCCACAACTGAGAATTGTACCCTAAGGTTTAGGGAGCCATTTCATGTCAGAGGCAGGCCTTTCGAGAACCCTTTCGCATGAGGGTGCCAGACGCATCCACCCTAGCTTGTACAGGGTGTCTCTAAGGGTAACCCTTTGGAGTCGGATTAAAGCGCGGATCCCAAAACCCCCGAGGTCAAAAACTTGGGGATTTTGGCGAAATTCGCGAGACTCATGAAACGCAGCTAAGGAAGTGGGTTGGACGCAAGGGGCAATGAAGGCCTCTCGAACAAAGCCCCACCTCGCCCGGCATGAGCAGTGTCGCCAGCCCTTCCAGGCGACGAATTGGCACTACACGACGTCGCCCAGCCCACACCAGCACACCCAGCACCAAAATATGCGGTACAGTAAACCACAAGGGAGCGCACTATGCTAGAAGAAACAGTGAAAAACCTGGCCATGTGCAAGATACGAAATAAAACAAAAGACAACCATGTAATCAACCTACAACCAAAATTACACCACGAGCATGGGCTTGCATATTTGGTCCAGCAGTAGGGACACAAAGAAACAGTGGTACGAATATTACACGGCGAGTCAAATCCCTTTTTGTTAGCACATGGGCTTATAAATTTCATTTCATAGCATGTGTTGGGCTGAGAAAAGCCCTTAGGATCTTTCCAGAGACTGAGTCCCAGTTGTAGAATGAGACTTGAGTAGTGCAGCGGAAGTTGAGTAGTTGAACCCTTGTACTAGTATATGAGAACAAGTGATTGATTAAAGAAACAAGCATACAGCAATATATAGAAAATAGGAAAGTAAAGCAGTTGTAGAATACAGTTGCAGGAGCGGTTATCGAGTCGCACAGCGACTCGATTGTCGCTTCGGTTACCATCCGCGCTGTTGTAACGGTCAGTCGCAACCTCCAGTTGCGACTCTTCAAGTCCCTTCGCGTTCTTTGCACATCCCCTCGTAAAACCTCCGTTGACTCGCGTACCCGTTGCGATCTTCCTCGAGTGTAGTGTTACACTTCAGAAACTCTTAAGTCCTTTGAGACATTTCCAACAGCATGCGCCTCTGAATTCCCCTAAAATCTATACAAGCGAATATGCGCTAAAATTCGGGTGAAAATGGCACCCCCTGCAAGAGTTTATCCGTGCAGTGAAAGGAAGGGGGAAGGGGGAAATGGGAGGAGTATGGGAGCAAGGGATGACGGGGAGATGGACAGAGAGATGGGCAGAGAGAGAGAGAGAGAGAGAGAGAGAGAGAGAGAGAGAGAGAGAGAGAGAGAGAGAGAGAGAGAGAGAGAGAGAGAGAGAGAGGGGGGGGGGGGGGGAGAGACGAGCTCAAGCGATTTTGAGATAGGCTCAGGCTGAGCATGACTGCAGGGGGGAGGGGAGCAAGGTACTCAGGTTCTGAGTGGAAGGGAGTTGGGGTAAGGAGGAACAGGTGGAAGGAGGGAACGGTGCAACGAGGGGAAGGTGGAAGGAGGGGAAGGCAGAAGAAGGGGGAGAGAAGCGCACCCAAAGGTCATGTCCCCAGGGCAGCCGTGCCCGTCCTGAAACCAGCAAAATGGGGTGAGAAGGGAATGAGGGAGAGGAATGGGAGGAAATGGAAGACATGAGGGGAGGAACAATGAAGAAGGGGTGAGAACTGGAGCAGGGTCGAGGAACGAAAGCAGTGGGAGAATGGGAGGGGGAGCAATGAAAGCAGGGGGGGGAGAATGGGAGGGGGAGCAATGAAAGCAGGGGGGGAATGGGAGGGGGGGCAATGAAAGCAGGGGGAGGGAATGGGAGGGTGAGCAATGAAAGCAGGGGGAGAGAATGGGAGGGGAGCAATGAAAGCAGGGGGAGAGAATGGGAGGGGGAGCAATGAAAGCAGGGGGAGAATGGGAGGGGGAGCAATGAAAGCAAGGGGAGGGAATGGGAGGGGGAGCAATGAAAGCAGGGGGAGAGAATGGGAGGGGGAGCAATGAAAGCAGGGGGAGAAAAATGGGAGGGGGGGCAATAAAAGCAGGGGGAGAATGGGAGGGGGAGCAATGAAAGCAGAGGGGGGGGATGGGAGGGGGAGCAATGAAAGCAGGGGGAGAGAATGGGAGGGGGAGCAATGAAAGCAAGGGGAGAGAATGGGAGGGGGAGCAATGAAAGCAGGGGGAGGGAATGGGAGGGGGAGCAATGAAAGTAGGGGAAGAGAATGGGAGGGGGGGCAATGAAAGCAGGGGGAGACAATGGGAGCAGGAGGGAGGAATGAAAACAGGGGGAAGAAACAAAACGGGGAGAGAGGGAGGGGGAAAAGGGGGATAGGGGGGGAGGAGAAGGGGGAGATGAGAGAGGGGGAAGCGAAGAGGAAGAGAGGGGGAAACGGAGAGGAAGAGAGGGGGAAGCGGAGAGGAAGAGAGGGGAAGACGCTGGGGTTGAGGGAAATGAGAGGGGCACGGAAGGGCACAAAATTCGCCCTCACTCTCTCTGCCTTTTCTCTCGGAAGGCTGCCAGCTCCTGGGGGAAAGGAAGGTGGTTGGTTGAGGGAGGGCGCCAATAACAAGGGAAAGGCATGGGTGCTGGGGGCGAGCATGAGTTCAGGGGCAAAGGTCGTCTCTCTTTCCCCCTACGGTCCTCTCTCTTTCCCCCTACGGTCCTCTCTCCTTCCCCTTCCCGCCCTCTCTCTCTCCTTCCCCTATCCGCCCTCTATCCTTCCCCTTCCCGTCCTCTCTCCTTCCCCTTCCCGCCCTCTCTCTCCTTCCCCTATCCGTCCTCTATCCTTCCCCTTCCCACCCTCTCTCCTTCCCCTTTCTGTCCTCTCTCCTTCCCCTTTGCCACCTCTCTTTCCTTCCCCTATCCGTCCTCTATCCTTCCCCTCCTCACAGCTGCAACTGCGGCTGCGGCGGCTGCGCTGGCGGCTGCGCGCGCGCGCGAGCGGGCGGGCAGCAGGCGGGCAGTGGGCGAGCAGTGGGCGGCGAGCAGCGGGCGGCGGGCAGCAGAGGGCGAGCAGCGTGTGGCGCACAGCGGGCAGGTAGCAGCGGGCGGCGCGCAGCGGGCGGCGAGCAGCGGGCGGAGCGCAGCGGGCGGCGCGTAGCGGGCGGCGAGCAGCGGACAGTGGGCAGCGCGACCAGCGGGCAGCAGCGGGCAGCACGAGCAGGGGACAGCGGCCAGCGGCAGCGGGCAGTGCGAGCGCGAGCAGCGGTCAGCACAGACAGCGGCCCGCGCAAGCAGCAAGAGGGCTGGTCGCGACGGGAAGGGTGGGAGGACGGTACTGCTTTAAATCGCATGCTACGGGCGATTTTTTTCGCCAGACGACGCGGCTCCAAGGCGAGAGTGAGGCGGGAGGGGAAGGTGGGCGATGGATTGGAGGGGGGATTCTCGCAGGGAGGGGGTGTGTGTGGAGTGGGGGCCAATCAGTGGCGTTCTTGTTGGATTTTGGGTTGTCGCCCGGCAAAACGGGTAACCCCGTGAACGGAGGTTGGATCTAAAAAGCATAGGACTTGACTTTCGGGGGTTTTGGGATCCGCGCTTTAAGTAATGTGTTCAGTCTTTCCATCAATTCGCACTGTGTATTTAATGCATGCTGGCTCGATGGACTGAGAGAGCAAGTAATGTGTTCACTCTTTCCTTGCGCGCCTTGAGGTTGACCTTCAGGGCCACAGCATACTCGCTGGATACTTGGATGCTGGAGGCCTAGATGTTGCTTGTTGGGAAGCCTTCGAGATTGCGCTCGTGCATCGTGAACGTGTGCACCATCGCGTCGCCATTCTCGTCCACCCCCTCCACCCTGAAGCGCCAATTGCCCAAGCCATATGTCTCTAGGAAGGTCTTCAGCAGAGGAGACTCGTCGTTGCCGAAGACATCGAGGTACTCGATGTACTGTACCTCTGGGTCACGACGAGGCATGTCGTCTCCACTTCTCCAACGACCAGGGTGATGTCGACCTGTGAGGGGACGAGGGCACACAAAGAGGGTAATGTAGTAATATGTCAGGCACGTGTTACTGTACAAAACAGGATCATGGAACTGGGAAGGCGCATATGTTCTCTTAGATTGGTCACCTGGCGACGCTGGAAGAGTTTGTTCAGGTGATTCATCTCCTTCAAGACGTCTGGAAGGAAAACGAGCATGAAGTTGTGTTTGAAGCTATTGATGACTTCATAACTCGGGTGCTTGTGCCCCTTCAGAAAGACGATTGCCACTTGGAGAACTTTGACAAAGCGCATGATCGCCTCGCTACGGGAGAGCCATCGCACGTTAAGGATCCCTTGCAGCTCTATTTTTGTACTGCAGAGAGACTCTTGGAGCTGGCAAAAGCGACTCTTCCATACGAATTGCGGCCAAGAATGTCGGAGAGAGCATGGATGGCAGCATCGATGACAGTGAACTCGGCTGCCAGACTCGTCGCGTCCTTAGCTGCAAGTGCCTCCATATTGGCAAGGGGGAAACGGGGTTGATGGATAACAGGTCGAAGTTTTAGGGCAGAGAGTGTAAAAGCGTGCATATGAAGCAATACAAATGTGGAAGTGATGGCTGACATGCTTACCGATGCATAATGCAATGTGAAAAAGAAGGTGTGGGATGTGTGCACGGAGTTTCGCAACGACTCCTGTTCGCTCACCCATCATCACGGATGCTCCATCTATGCTGATGCCTATGATCTTGTTCAGCTTGAGGCTGGTTGCTTGTAGATGTGCGACGAGAACAGACTGCAACGATGTTGCATCGCACTTCTCGACTGTCAGGATGGCCAAAACCCCGTGACGACCTGCGTCTCCTTGATGTAAGTGACGATGATAAGTTTTCCTCGCCGACTGTCCGTGCTCTCGTCCGCAGAAATGCCAATGTAATCACTCTTGGCGATGTGTTGTAGTTGCATCTCCCGAAGGTACTTGCTGTCACATTGGACCAACTGCACGAAACCGTACCTAGCATGGAAACGGAGGGAGTAGATAACATGGGGACACTACTTAGCAAGTCGACATGCCAAGACAAGGTTAACGCAATCAAACCTTAAACACATGAGTGGCCAATAAGTGGGCCCACTCACTCTGTGAAAAAGGAACCGCGCTAATTCTGAGGTAGGTGTGGAGTGCCCATCTTGGACATGAAGCGGATGATGTCGACATACATCGACATCGGCACCTCGGAGCAACACGTGAAGTCTGCGGTCTGCATGGTGGCAATGAGGTGCAGCGTTGCGGAGTCAAGCGCCTCAAACTCCTCCAACTTTGTCTGCTGCGCCATCTCGCTCTCCTTTGACAGTTTTGCCGGGAGCGTGTCCCAGTGTGCGGTGGACCCTTGATATATCCGCATGCTGCCGACATGGAGACCCCAAGCACCCTTGCCTGCATGGCCGTAGTTCGTGTTATGAGCGTCGATTTCGTGCTCCTGGCAAACAGCTTTTATGAGGGTGGGACGGCCATCGTTAGCTCGACACAACTCAAGCCAGGGAAACAAGCCAAGCCAGGAATTGGTGAAGCGTCGATGAGCTTCAGTGTACTCATATTCAACAGAAAGCGTCTCAGCCATGGCTTCAGCCAACGACGGATCAACCTTTGGCGATGGTATGCTTGTGGTGGGCTTGCGACCGAAGGTTAGGCGAACCTGCTTCCACTTCTACTGCTTCTGTAAAGACCCAACTCACTTCGGGGCTCGTGCAGACGTGAAGACAAATGGCATGGATGCTAGTGATGGAATGTTGGCAGGAGACTGGGGCAATTTGTGAGGAGGACACGAGGATGGGAGAGGTGGAACGTCATCTTTGACATTGCCTCCATTGGCTAGTCGAATGGTGGCGTATTCATCACTGCGAGGAAGGGATCATCTAGGCGAGGCATCGGCGGCATTGGCATGGCAAGGGTGATGGTAGGCTGCCTACGAGCTACTGCAGCATGAAGGAAATCTAGGCCGCTTAGCGGCGAGGTAAACTTATCGGGTGGATCATCGCCGCTAAACTCACCATCCGCACCGTCTCCAGGAGCCGCAGACATGGCTGCAAAGGAGGAAAGGAAATCTGGGATGCAACAAGAAGGGAGGGAACAAGAAACCGATGGGGGAAAACGACTCTATGAAGGGGTTGTACAAGAAGAGACAGCTAACTAGCTAGACCATCGAGTTGTGCATGGCTGGCTGGTCCTCGACAGGAAGCAAAGCGTTCCCTGTTGAGCACGAAACCGTGCGAGGAGGGCAGCATTAGTCCTTCATGCTGCCCAATGCTGCTTCTCTGACACGCAAGAATGGCAGCAATGATCCAGCAAGGACACGTGTGGGCCGCTGGGCATGTGGGCCATCAGGCGGCATGACAGTCGGTCTCACGTGAAAATTGTCGGGTATTGGGGAAACAAGTTGTACAGGATGGCTATAAAATAGTTTTTGCTGGTCCGGGGGGGAATTAGGGTCACCCTTTCCAAACAAGGCGAAAGACAAGGCACTATAGAATTTACAGGGTGAATTGAAAGCGTACGTTGGAAACTTCAGCTTTAGAAAATATTACACTATGGAAAATCAGACTTATTTGGTCTCAACACCCTAAAAAAAAGAGAAAACGGGGTATATCCCCGTGTAAACACGAAAATGTTTCGTGGGTACAAGTCCCTGCGGACGCGGGGTACAGTTCAGACGTGCCTCTATACATTTCTGCGTGTTTTTCATGTTTGTGTGAGGGTACAGGCGGGGTACGCCGCGCGTTTTGTATCACGAACTATGCATGTCCGCATCGAGGTAAAAAAATTACTGTTGGCGGTATTTCGGGTGTACAGTACCCCTTGTTGTACGCTAAACGTATGCGTTGGGCACACTTTGAGTGGAATCAAGCACTCCAACATTCCTATCTCTTCTAAGGGCGTGTCCCAAGAGTGCGTCTCTTATACAATTTGTACAGGTCCAATAAGGTGCTCCAAGGTGTGAAGCGGTGAAGCAGAAAAACCGTTCCCAACGTGTTGCACCGCACACTATCTGATGCAGTATATGTGGGACGTACTCTTGTGACACATCCTAAAGGCCTATATGAAGTGACCACAAGACGTCAGTCTTAGACTTCAATAAGCGATTTAGTTGGGTTCCTCATGATATGCAGTGGTTTATAACATAATGACTTCGGTATCCTGATGTCACATCACTTGACATCGGATTTCGAGTCACTATTCTACGCACCCTGGGGGTAAATTCCGGAGTGAGTGTCAGACCTGATGTCAATCCGCGCTCGAAGGAGTCGCAGGTTGTCACAACCTAACTGCGGGTTTAGAGCACCTGACGGTGCAGCAGCAGCGAAACAACAACAATTTGTTGCAAAAGCGAAATGCGACTGAACTGAAAGCACACGAACTTGCTGCAGCTGGGTTTTACTGGTCCTACATTGGCCGGCCATTATCCGCACGAAGTTCTGAATTGTTGAAATAGTCAGCCACTTGACAGGCATCGTCAATTTCCAGCCTTGGGTCTTCTCGCTAAACCCTCAGGTCTGACACATACTCTGGAAGTTACCCTTATACTATGAATGCACAAAGGGTTTGTCTGTCCTAAGCACGTCGTGTCCAACCCCGGAGAGAAAAAAAAAAGTGCCGGAAAACAGGCAAACAATTGACGATTGCCACACTGGGAGGGCTGAAGACTTCTTCACTTGACAATTCTTGTAAGTACCGTACGACCTTTGGCTATGACCATCCTGTTCAAAATTGTGGTAGACGTATTTGTTGGGTCGTTTGATGACAGGAGTCGAATAAAAGTTGACATGAATGTGCTTCTTGGTGCGTGAGTGTAGCATGGGGGTGAACAATGGGGTTGTCGGGGAAGTGGTTGAGAGAGGGGGGTTAGGGGTGGCAAAACCAGTGACCTAAAGGGGAGCAAGAGCCAGGCCATAAGTGAAAGGGGTCTCGGACAGGGAAAAGGCTTGATAGTGTGGGAGAAATGGGAAGGGGGTTGGGGGAAAAGGATGGGATAAGGGATCGAGGCAGGGAAAGGAAGTCTTTGCCACGACGACAAGGGGACGCGGCACAGGAGAGAGCGGGGGTTCAGCAGAGAGAGGGAAGATAGTAGATAGCAGGGGGACAGCAGAGTGCAGGGGAACACCAGAGAGCGGAAAGAATGAAGGGACAGGAGAGAGTGGAGGGACAAGAGAGTGAGGGATATGTGAGTGTTCGGATAAAAGGGGAAAAGGGGGTGATGGAGCGCTTGGGCAAAATTATGGTGAGGGAAAGGGTTACGAAAGAGAGGGGGAGGGCGAATTGAGAGGTGGTGACAACTTGAGAGGGTAGGGAATCCAGAGACGTGGGAGGGGACAGGACGGGACAGACAAAAAGCCGTACAAACTTGAAACCCAGATATTAGACCCCACTTCCCACCCAGCATTCCCACTCTCCCAGCCCTTTGTTCCCCCTATGCTTGTCCTTTGTATCCCCTCTCCTTGCCATTTCCCCCTCTCCTTACCCTTTGTACCCCCTCTCCTTACCTTGTACCCCCTCCCCTTGCCCTTGTTCCCCCTCTACAAGAGATAGGAGAGATGTGCGGAACAGGGGGGGCTGAGGGAAGGGTATTGTGTGGGGTGCAATGGAGGGAAAATGAGAGAATGGGTGGGTAGGAAATACAGGAATGTGGGAGGGTACATGACGGGTCCTATCTCCCAACGTCCCTATCCCCGACCACCCCCTCTCCTGTTCTGTCCCCCTATATCAATGCCTTTCCCTTTTCCCTCCCCCATACCACGCAGCCTGCTTTTCTCCCACCTTGCATATCCTCTCCTGCCCCCTATATCCATGCCTTCCCCTCCACACCCCCACCTCCACCCCCCCCTCCTCCCACATCCCAGCCTACCTTTCTCCAGCCCTTACTATTCCACTCCCATAATCCATGGCTCCCTGAGCCCTCATTCCGTGCAAGGTTTTCCCCTCAGTTCCCTTGCTCTCATCCCCTCATAAACCCCTTCTAGTTCACGCCACCCGCTCATCCCGCTCTCCTTCCCCCCCTTATGCTCCTCACCCCTCCCCCTTATGCCGCCCGCCACCCCCCTTATTCCTCTCTCCTCTCCCCTGATTCCGCTTGCTTGGCTACACGAGTTCCAAAACTGCCTCCCTATCTCCCATCTCCCTATCTCACTGCCTCCCTATCTCCCTTCTCCCTATCTCCCTGCCTCCCTGTCTCTTTAAATTTTAGGCTCCCTATCTCCTATCTTGCCTCTCTCCCGTTTCGCCCCCTCTTCCCCTCATACCGCCCTCTTTCCCGCCTTTTGCCCATCTTTTCCCCCATTCTACCTACCTTTTCCCCTCATTCCCCATACCTTTTTCGCCCATTCCCCATACTTTTCCTCCCCATCCTGCCTACCCCTTTTCCATTCGCATACCTCGTTCCCGTTGTGCCAGACTTTATTGCTTGGTATCAGAGCCATCCGGGGTTCAATTCTGGGTGTACACACTATCCCAGTGGGGGGGTGTGTCGTGGCACTGGGATAACCTTGTCGATCCTCTCTCTCTCTCTCTCTCTCTCTCTCTCTCTCTCTCTCTCTCTCTCTCTCTCTCTCTCTCTCTCTCTCTAAAGAGGGTACTGGGGAGGCTTTCCCCGGGGAAGGTGGATATATGGAGCCTAACCTTCATGATGCCATCCCTTCTTGTCCCAGTGGTTAGGACTGGTGACTTTATGACACCGCCTACCGCTTTCCCCCATTTCGCATACCTATTTCCCCCATTCCACAAACCTTTTGCCCCTTTTCTGCATACCTCTTTCCCACATCCCGCATATCTCTTTCCCTCATCCCGCATATCACTTTCCCCCATTCCACCTACCATTTCCCCTCTGTTCGCCCATCTATTTTCCATTTCCCGCATACCGTACCAATTTTCAAGACGACAAGTTTGCCGCCGTAATGGGGCTCGCTGCAACCTTTCGCTGTATTGTTCATTAATTGACTCGGGTGGCACGTGTCCTCTGTATGAGGTACCGTGTGATTTCAATTGTGCGCTCCCATTATATGAGAGTCAATTGGGTAGTAATGCATGGGGTTGTCTGTATAAGAGGACTAATTTTTGCTGACTAAATGCATGAGCTCAAACCAAGGGCGATTTAATACTTTATATAGGGATGTTCACTAGATGAGAACCAGTTTCAGGTTTATAAGGTGCCTCCTCGTTCATGTTTTGACGACGGAATGATATCGCAAAACGTGACACAAACGAGGCGATTTTGTGTGGGCCGTGTCATTTGTCACGGGAGGTCCATCTGAAGTTGATGCCTCTCGAAGTGATTCCTCAGAGCGATTTGGGGTTCTACACACGAATGTGATTTTACAGCCGATTGTGCCAGGCGTCCATATGCGAATGCGAGGGAGCGAACGACGCTTGGATGGAGCTGGATGTCGAAAGTACTGATGACTTTCCACCACCTTGACGACACCACCACCACCTCAGCTGCGAGAGGCGACCAATTTGACGTGTGACGTGAGTGTTGGAGTCGTCAATGCCCACATGACGAACATTGTGCGACGCGACTCGGCCACAAATGTGAAAGCTGAGCGATAATTCTGAGGCAAGCGATCATGTCGAGCCGCATTCACGGGGTTGTTGAACAGTTTTTACCGAACCGCGTATCCATTGGAAACACAATCGAGAATTTGTTGGCACTGTTCGGACACGGTTCCATCTGCGCTTCGCCCATTTTTGGGCAGCGAGTTGCTGTGCCATTTTCGCAGAGTGCATCCCTTTCGTCATAACGATTCAAGCGCTCGCCTCGGCTTTTCTGCCGGCCCATTGTTTTCGAACAACCCATCGTGGAATCGGAAGCGTTCGCGAACGAATTTGAGAATGGCCATATTGCTGGCGAGCGAGATGTGACCAATGCAAATCTCTCTCACGTGCGACTCCGTCTACCTTGTTGCAGTTTCATCTCGGGGCGGCATGTGTCCGTGCTTGGCCTTTGAAGTGGACCTCGAGGCAGTAACGCGCGACGCCGTCGTTCATTTGAACCGAACCGCTTGCTCAGCGATTCGCTTGCTTCGCCATGCGATTCGAATGTGGCACGTCGTCCATGCGATGAAGCCACGGCGTGTC
The DNA here is from genome assembly GCA_027943415.1 of Closterium sp. NIES-67. NCBI lineage: Eukaryota > Viridiplantae > Streptophyta > Zygnematophyceae > Desmidiales > Closteriaceae > Closterium > Closterium sp. NIES-67. Next base: position 35,307 of record BQMB01001941.1, read on the forward strand.
AACTCCGACGCCCTCGTGGAAGTGCCTCTGTTATCCGCCGTACGAACCTCTTGGCTGGCAATCATGAGTTGGTCAGATGAGACCCGCCCTCGTACGCTCTTTCGCAGCGTCGCGGGATTGCACATTCTCTTTCGCAAACATCCCAAATTTCTTCGCCTCATTACATTGCGCCTTCGCCAATCCCCCCAGCCATTGTATCCGCCGCCGTGAGGAGCGGACTCGGGCGGCACGGTTGTCACCACATCCCGGCGTTCCTCGCCACATTGTTGCGTGGGTGGCGGAATACAGCAGCGTACAACACCATGCGCAGGCTTTCATATGCTACTGTAGTTCGAAGCGCCTGTTTGGCGCAGAGGTCCAGTGGAGGACGCGAGTGGGTCACTGAAGGGAGCAACACAGGGGGAGACGGAACCCCCCCCACATTCACGTCACTGCTTTGCCCCTTCCTTGCTTTGCCCTCGCCTAGATTGACATGGCGTGAGCCGCGGCGCAGCATGCTGGCCTCGGGTCGCCAGGCATGTCCATCGGAGCGCAGCACGATAGCAAATTACAGTATTCCCCGAAAGCAAAGCAGCCGCCGTGGTGCTCGTGTAGAGAGGTGAATGCGAAGGTAGTTGTCTAGCGAACACTGCAAATCGCAGCTCGTTCGTTTCGTCAGCCCAGTCCATCCCTGTCGCGTTTTCAAACCGAGCCCGCCTCCACAGCCACCAGCGACGGCCGTGAATAAAATCGCGCCCCGTCGCCTGTCGATCTGTTTCGAAATTGCAGCTCCAGATTCAGCACCTCCTTCTTAGCTGTCCCTGAATAGTTGTCAGTTCAAAGCGGTGAACTCTTGGGTCATTCGAGACTTGCAATCGAGACTTCACATTCCTCTCACTCACGATTTTACAAAAACAGGCTTCGCAACCCGTATTCGCTGCTTGACAAATCGGTGCGTAATATTCTACTCGTCCGTGTTACGAGCGAGTGTAAGCCGCTATCGCCTTAATCGACTTCACGCTCACCATCATCGTTACCATCGCGTTCAGATTTGTAAACACGACGCAGGTCGAGCATTTAGACGATGGCGAGACCAGTCAATCCTTCCCAGAGCTACTCGTCGTCAGAGAGCGCCGCAGTGATGGCAATAGCTGCTTTCGTCGACCCTCTCTCAGCCATCACTCGTAAAGCAGTTTCAGGCCCTCTCGCCTCAGTGCAACAGCAACAGCAACAACAGCGGCTGTGCGCGTCTGGCCCGCTATTCCCTGAGGCTCGACTCGCTGTTTCCTCTTACGACCACGCCGCGAATCAGCAAACGCAACAACTACAGCACCTCGCGGGCCCCGCGTCTTCTTTCGCGACAACGCCGCTCGCGGAGCTGTGGTGGGGGGTTGCGCCCTCCGCGGACGCCATGGCCGTGGCGGATGCAGTATGGGGCGCGCACGCCGCGCAACACCAGGCAACTCTTGCGCCTCATCCCGCTTCCCCCTCTTTCGCTCCCCCCTCGAACGCTCCCGTTGAAGGCACGGTAGCTGGCGCGGGATGCTGGGAGTGGGCGGAAGCGGGGGCGATGGCGGCGGTGGAAGACGAGGAAGAAGTATCTTCAACTTACCGGGGAGACGACTCGTGCCCAAACACTCCCGGGTGCAACGGCGACTATCCCGCTGCTTTTGCTGCTGCTATCGCAAGCGGTTACGACTGCGGAATCGTCAGTCCAACGGCGTTACCACCCGTGGCTGGCTTTCACGACGGCGCGGTTACAATAGCGAAGTGCGTGTGTGGTGGGGATGGGTACAGTAGCGCGCGGTGTCTATGTGCGATGGGCGTGCCGCATCTCGCGGTGCCGCAAGGTTTCGACGTGGAGGGGTGGACGACGAGCTGCGACAGTGACATGGACGACGACGTCGCCAGCGTCGAAGGCGACGAGGAGGGAAGCTGGGGGGAGAGCGAGTGCGGGCCGTGCGGGGAGGCTTCGCCGGGTGGCGGTGATAGCTGGTGGTTAGGATCTAGCACAGATTGCGGGAGCAGCGCGTGTGGCGGCGGCTCATGCGCTGTGGCCTGCTGAGGAAACGAAGCATGCGAATAAAGGAGTTCTAAGTTAGAGAGAGGGAGGCAACGGGCTCCAGTGAAACGCTGTCGCTCGTTCGCTTCTCCCTCACGTTACAATCGTTCTTTTCATCTCCTCGAGTCGCTGGCACACATCGTTTCAGCGCTCGTAGCGGATCCGTCGCTGATGGATGGGGGTCATAGTGCATGATAAGCCGTGCACGCAGGAGAAACGAGCTAAGGAGCTGCCCTGGGTTTCTCCACTGTGGCTCTCTAGGTTCACAGCAGGATTCCAATGGTTTATTGGAGTCCTTGGTTTCGTATATGCTTCATGGTGGCTCCTTTGCACACTCGTTGTATAACTCAAAAAACAAGAAAAAACACTTGTGGTTGAACTAGAAATGATTTACAACAACTGAAATTTAGTTTAATGTAGCAGGCGGTCTTACCTACATCAAGGTTGTCATTGAGGTGTGTAATGAGATTTCACCTCACCTTAGTTGAAGCTAAAATCATTCGTTTCAAAACGCACAACGCTAAAGTGAACTCATACGACACAAGAATAATTATGGGTGGGTGAAGTTTTGTAATGTTTGTTTACCCACTCATAACGGAACATCATTCTGTTTGTAACGCACATGGGTTTGTAATCGGGGCAGACCCTCCCAAACCAGGCAGTACACTTCGTCACACAGATCTGAGGACACCATGCTTTTGGGAGGAAACAAGAATCTCGAAACCTCAGGTTCAAAATTAGAAATGGGTGAAAGGTGGTGTAGACAAAATCAGAACGTTTCCACGCGGTATAGCGTGGTATTCTTGCTCGTTCAAGTTTTGAACCTCGTTGGAACCTAAAAGCACCGTGTCCTGAACCCTATGTGCCTACAGTATGTGCGTTACCTGCTGGACTTCTGACCCGCACTCACCTCTCAACTAAACCCTGATCATTCAGACAAGTCTCGAAGCTGGTCGTCCCTGCTAGAAGCCTTTCGCAATGACCGGCAAACGCGCGGGCCGCGGGTCCCGCTACATGCGACGCGATTTTAAGAAGAACCGCCCGAACGAGTGGGTTCGCCAGCGCCGCGACGAGCGGGCCGCGCAACCCGGCGCGGACGGCGGCGAGGCTGGCGGTGCGAGCGGCGGCGCATGGAAAGCATTCGTGCTGGAAAACGAAGCGTTCGAGTCGTACTACAAGGTGATTGGCTGGCTGCTCCGGATCCTCGATAGCGGATGTAGGATATTTAGGCTTGGAGGTTGTTCGCAGGCGCAGCGTTCACGCGGCGTGCTTGTAACGGAGACTGGCTGTAGCAGCCAATTCTCGTTCTCACTGGCTGGCTTCGTTGGGGAATCGTCTATGCGAAGAGCGGCTGGTAAGGATGTGTGGGCTGGCTGACTGAAGGCGCGTGGTGCGCGCGCTGTGCAGCGAACAGGTCTGACTGTCGGTGACGTGCCTGGAGGGATTAGGCACCTCAGAGTTCACCTGCTAAACGGTCACCGTTACAATAGACGGTTTCCGTCGCCGTTGCTGTCGGCCGTCGGCTGCAGCGTTCAGTGCCGTCGCTGGATGGATGCTGCGGCGTCCGCGCAGAGTCAAGGCCTCACAGCGCGTAGATCGACCTTCTCTGTCTTGATATTCAATGCAGGACTACAGTGTTTTTCACCTTCGGATTGCACGTTCACTGATTCGTTCCTTCCGATCCCGTTGCAACCCTGTCAAGGGCAACTGCGACGCTTCCCATGTTTCTCACACTCTCGCTACACCGTTTCCTCCCTCTCCTCCCTCTTTCTCCTCTCCCGCTCACCCTGCCTAAACCCCGAACCCTCGCTGTATCCACTATCGTGGCCCCTGCTCCACTGCGTGCGACGACGACGACGACGGCTTCGGCGATGGCGATGGCGATGGCGATGACGATGGCGACGGCGATGGCGACGGGTGGGGCAAGCAGAAGCAGCGGCTGCTACCGGAGTCGGAGTGGGATGCGTTCGTGGCGAGCATGCGGCAGCCGCTGCCCACCACGTTCCGCATCAACGCCAAGTGAGCCAAGCGCGCGCACCCTCTCGCGGGGTCGGGGGGGAAACAGGGGGAGGGGGAACAGGTGGGCTGAAGGGAGGCGGGAGGGAGGGCGAGAGGAAGGGCGAGATGGGGGGGGAGGGGTGGGGGAAAGGTTGAGGAGAAGGGGGGGGGTGGGGGGGCTGGGTTGGGTGGGAGGTGGAGGCGACTGTTAGTGCGTGAACAGTGGAGGGGACATTGGACGAAGAATGCTGGGATTGTGTGTAGGAAACGAGGGGAAGTGTCGCGTTAATTTATCGTGGCCCCTCTACTCCTCTCCTCTTCGGGTTCATTCCGGGCCTCGTGTCACATTCCGCGTCGGCTCACTCTGTGTCAACGACTCCTAAAAAGGCCTGACACGGACCATCAAATTTACCCCACGCATGCAATTTTTTTCTCCTGTCTGAGGCCTGACCTCGTGTCTGACACGAACTGCGATTTGCACCCCTTGCATCTCCCCTTTGCTTCACTCAAGCTTTGCTGCATATAACGATGGAATGAGCGGCATGCCTTGCCTTGGGCCATCATGCTGCATAAGTAGACTGTAGAGCGAGCATGCAGGAGGTAATAGCAGTAACGAGCTCAAATGTTGGCGTGATAGGATAGGAGGAGAACGCGACCGCAGGCATGCTGACTCAGTCATCCTAGGCCAAGCGTCACAGGCTTGGGCTGACTCAAACCCGAAACCCTGGCGCACCTTGGCAAAGTGGCAGTGACACGCCAAATCTCCCTTGACTTCCGTAACCCTGCATGGTTCCCCCCTTCCCCCACCCCCTCCCCTTCCTCCGCCTCCCTTTCCCCCCCCGTCGTGTCCCTCATTCCTCACCCTTAGTCTCTCACACACACACTCACACGGTCCCTCCCCCTCCTTGGCTCGTTCTCTCCCTTGCCCTTTCACTCACCCCCGCGCGCGCCCGCGCAGTGGTCCGTTTGCAACGCACATTCGCGACGAGATGGAGAGGCACGTGGCAGAGTCGTTCAGCCAGCCCTTGGAGGTACGTACCGCCCCTGCCCCTGCCCCTGCCCTACCCTAGGCCCACCCCACTCTAGCGGATCGGATGGCTACTGCAACTGCGACCACGGCTGTTTACAATTGATGGCAGTTGATGGGGGGGTTATTGATAAGCGGAGTACCGGACGGACGCACACACACGCTCGCTCGCTCACACACACGCATGATCTCTCACTCACAAACACACCCACACACCCACCACACGCTGGAGTCACCAGCACATGTATACGACCTCTATCCCCCTCATCCTTCTACCCCGCCCTTACGCTTCCCCTTCTCCCCCCCCCCCCCACGCACATGGAAGCGCATACTTTCTTTCCTCTTGACGTCTACAGCCCTCCTCTGCTTCCACCTCTCCTCTGATCATCTCCCTCCTTTCCCCTCCCCTCCCCTCCCCTATTTCGCCCCTGCCGGGCGCATGGCAGGTGGAGGGCGAGCGGGTGGAGCCGCCGCGCGTGCTACCGTGGTACCCGGACCGGCTGGGCTGGCACCTCAACATCTCGCGCCAGCAGCTGCGCACGCTGCCCACTCTCAACAGGTGCTGTGCGGTGCAGTGGGGTGCGGTGGGGTGGTGTGGGATGGGATGCGATGGGTTGGTTTGTGATGTTGCTGGTGTGATCGGAAGGGATGTGGAGAGGGAGTATGTGCGCGGGATTTTCTTCGACATGCACTCACCCACCTGCACCATCTATCTTTCCTCGCACTTGATCTCTTTTCTGTCCATGCTTCTTTGACATCGCTCTCTCTCTCCCTCGACCCCTCCCTCTCTGGTCTCCCCCCCCCCCCCCCCCCCTGTTGCCTCTCTCATTCTCTCCCTATTGGTGGATGGGTGGGTGGGTACGTGCGTGTCTATGCCCGCATCTGTGTGTTTCGTTTTCCCCGCTTCTGGGTGTACGTGCATATGCGCGCCCATGTGTTCTTGCGTGTGAGCAGGCTGTTTGACTTCATCAAGCGTGAGAATGAGATCGGTGCTATTACACGGCAGGAGGCCGTCAGCATGGTAAGTCAGGCACTGTGCCCACCATGCACCGCGCACCTTGGCTTGGGCTGCTGTGTGTGCAACGGTGGCGGGGAGGGGGGACGAGGGGGCGCACGAGGGGGAAAGGGAGGGTGAGCAGGGAGTGAGAGAAGGTGAGCAGGAAGGATGGGGGGAAGGGATTGAGGGGGGGTGAGGAGGGAGGTGAGTAAGGAAGTTGGGGAGGGAAGTTGTGGGGGGGGATGGGAGGGACACAGGGTGTAGGGGGGAAGGGAAGGGGTAAGGTGACGAGGGTGGGTGAGGGAGTGAGCTTGGACTTACCTCAAGAAGTGGTGGGGGTTAAGGTGATGGGGGTAAGGTGAGCGAGAGGGAGGGGAGGGGAAAGCTTCTTCCTGTCATCGTGACAAAAAAATGGGGCTTCCATGTTTCGTGCTATCACCCCATTCTATGCGTACCTCTCTTTCTTTCCCTCCCCTCCTTATCTCTGCGCTCCTACTTCCTCTCCTCCTCTCCCCTTCTCCCCCCCTCCCCCGCCCCCCCCGGCCCTTGGCCTCCTTGCCCCTTTTCCCGCGCCCTTCCCTCCTCTCGTGATATCTCCCCCGCTCCTTTCCTTTGAATCTCCGCGCCTTGCCCTCTTTCCCCCACCCCTCCCGCTCATTCTCTACTTCCTCTCACTCAGGTACTTGCTTGTTATGTTTGTTCCTCTGTGTGTGCATGCGTGTGTGAGCGTGTGTGCGTGCGTGTGTGCATATGGGAGTGTGTTTCAGATCCCTCCTCTTCTCCTGGACGTGCAACCCCATCACAATGTGCTAGACAGTAAGACCCCTCTCCCCCTTTTATCACCTTCTTTGCTCTCCATCCCCCTTCCTCCCCCTCAACCCATCTTCCTCTCTCCTCCTTCCATCACCTTCCTTTACTCTCACCCCCCATGCACCTCTCACCGTCCCGTCCAGCACTCACTGCGCCACCTGCTCTCCCCCCCCCCCCCCTCCCACCCCCTTCCCTCCCGCTTTCCGGTGTGTGGTGCACCAGGCTCCAAGGCTGTGCAGGTGCTGCATGCATGCACCACGCCTGGTGCTGCTGCAACCTCTCTCTCGGCCTCTCCATCCTCATCCTCGCTCCCTGCTCCAACGTCCTCGCCCTCGCCCTCTCCCTCTCCCTCTCCCTCGCCCTCGCCCTCGCCCTCGCCCTCTCTCTCTCCTTCGCCCTCTCCCTCGCCCTCTCTCTCTCCCTCTCCCTCTCCCTCTCCCTCTCCCTCTCCCTCGCCTTCTCCCTCTCCCTCTCCCTCTCCCTCGCCCTCTCCCTCTCCCTCTCCCTCGCCCACTCCCTCGCCCTCTCCCTCGCCCTCTCCCTCGCCCTCTCCCTCTCCCTCTCCCTCTCCCTCTCCCTCTCCCTCGCCCTCTCCCTCGCCCTCTCCCTCGCCCTCTCCCTCTCCCTCTCCCTCGCCCTCGCCCTCTCCCTCTCCCTCTCCCTCGCCCTCTCCCTCTCCCTCTCCCTCGCCCTCTCCCTCTCCCTCTCCCTCTACCCCTCCACCTCTGCCCCTCCCTCCACACCCCACCCAACCCCCCCCCACACCGCAGTGTGTGTGGCACCGGGGTCCAAGACCTTTCAGCTGCTGGAGATGCTGCACGGGGGGTGCATGCAACCACTCTCTCGTTCTCTCGTGCTGCAACGCCCTCTCTGCCCCCCTCTCCCTCTCCATCTCACTTCTTCCCCGCCTCCCCCTCCCCCCCCCCCCATCCCCTCCTCCCCCCAGTGTGTGCAGCGCCGGGGTCCAAGACCTTTCAGCTGCTGGAGATGCTGCATGGGGGGTGCGGCCCAGCGCAACTGCCCTCTGGCATGGTGAGTGAGACGCGCGCGCAGGGGGACGGGGGAACGGGGATAGGGGGAGAGGAATGGGATTTGGGAATGTGTTGGGGGGAAGGGGGTAGGGGGGAGGGCGCGGGGAGCGGAGTGAGGGAATGTGGAGGGGTTGGGAGGAGTGGGGAGGGAAAAAGATGTGTGGTGTGGTCTGGTCGGGGAAGAGAAGAAAGGGTTTGGGGACTGAAGGGGAGGAGGAGGAGGAGAGCTCGACGTCAGTTCGGGTTCTTTGTTGAATTTAGGTGCATCCCTTTCCGCTTCCTGTCCCTCGTCCCTTTCCCCTTCGCCTTCCCCGTTTCTCTTCCTCCCCCTCTCCTTCCCCCAATGCCTCACTTTGGAGAAAACACCACTTTGTGGTTTTCGCCGTACCTGGCAGCGGGTCTGTAAAAACACATTCGTTTGTATAACGTTTCTTACTATGGCCTCCCCCTCCTTCCTTAATGCCTCGCATTTAAGGAACATTGGGGAGGGATGACACATGGCGCTTCCTCTCCCTGTTCGCTCCGCCTCCCCTTGACCATTCCCCTTGCTCTTCCCTTTTCACTTCCCCACTCCCCTCCTTCCTCCCCTCCCCTCCCCACCCCCAATCAGGTGGTAGCCAATGGGTGGGACATCTGTCGCTGCCAATCTCTTAGTGCACCAGCCAGACACAGCGCACCTCACCCATCCGCGTCTCTCCTCTTCACCTCCCATTTCTCCCGCCTCTTTTTCTCCCCTACCAGGTGGTGGCCAACGAGCTGGACATCCGTCGCTGCCACCTGCTGGTGCACCAGACGCAGCGCCTGTCGTCGCCCTGCATCCTCGTCACCAACCACGCCGCACAGCTCTTCCCCTCCCTCGCCCTCCCTGCTCCCCCCTCCGCTGCTGCCCCTGGTGCGGGCACAGGGGGCACGGGCGGAGAGGAGGGAGGAGAGAAGGAGGCAGAGAAGGGGAGAGAGGAGAAGGGGGATAAGGCGGAAGCTAAGGTCGAGGAGCAGGAGGGAGGCAACGGGGCAGGGAGCGGGGGAGTGGTGGTGGGGGGAGAGGGTGGGAGTGAGTCGCAGGGCGAAGCAGTGCTGTTTGATCGCATTCTGTGTGACGTGCCGTGCAGCGGCGATGGCACCATGCGCAAGGCACCTGATATCTGGAAGAAGTGGTGAGTGGGGAGGGGAGGGGAGGGGAGGGGAAGGGGGGGTGGGGGGAGGATAGGGTAAGGGGAGGAGATGGGAAGGGGGAGAGGGCGGGGGAGGGGAGGGGGTGGGAGGGGGGAGGGGGGGGGGAAGAGGGGTGGGGGGTGAGGGGAGTGGGGAGTGGTTGAACGAACAATGGCGCTGCATGGAGGGGAGATTGTTACGAGTGGAGCACAAGTTGTGATTTGGAGTCAACACAAGTGGAGACTTATAGTTGACTCAGAGCCTTTTGAGGGGGGTGAGTGGATTTGTGCATATGTGAGCTTGTTGCATGGATGCGGACCATGCCTTTGTTGCCATCTCCCTGCTGACTCGGATGCTGCCGCCATCTGGCATGTCTTAAAGTCACACTCACTCGGATGCACTCTGCTAACATTCCGTCACACTCGCTCAAAGTGGCATGTGCCCCGTCCCACCCACACCCTTTCCCACTCGGTACCCTCCCGTGTCATAATTTGTCTTTGCACCATTGCCTCCCTTTTGCTTGCCACCCCTGTCGCTTCCGGTTCCGTCTCTTTCCGCATCCCCTCTCTTTCTCGCTGTATGGTTGTCTCATTCCCCCACGGTATTTTTGAGAATTCTAAAAAACACCACGGTCCCACCTTCCTCTCCCCGCCCCTCCTTCCAACTGCCCCCCACCTCTTTTCCCCTGCCTTCTCACATCACTCCTTCCCCCCACACCATGCAGGAACACAGGCAATGGCAACGGCCTGCACGCCCTACAGATCAAAATCGCAATGAGGGGTGGGCGTTGGGGCGGGCAGGGGGGGAAATGATGAGGGGTGGGCGTTGGGGCGGGCAACGAGGAAGAGAGGCGGAGGGAAGGAAGTGCAACGAGGGAGAGGCAACGAGGGCGTTGGGCCTGCACCAGTGTTCTCTTTCTTGCCTCCTCGTTTCCTCCTCCATTCATCCCTCCCTCTCACCACATCCCACTGACACTCCCCCCACCCCCTCTCATCCCCCCCCCTTCCCCTCCCCCTCCCCCACTCCCTCTCCCTTCCTTCTCTCTTACTCCCCCTTGCCCGTGTGTCTGCATTTGTCTTCTCTTCCTCGTCCGTGTATCAGCGGTGGCGCTGCTGCGGGTGGGCGGTCGCCTGGTCTACTCCACGTGCTCGCTCAACCCCATTGAGAACGAGGCCGTCGTTGCGCAGGTCCGTGCCACATGTGCCACATGTGCCGCAACATGCATGCCTTCTTTGCTGAATGCCTTGTGTCGTGTCAGGTATTCCTGTCCCATTGCGCTTGACTCCAATGTTGTTCGCCTGTGATCCGTCCATTCTCCTTTTTGAGGCGCCTCAAAAATGATGTGCGCCTGTGATGCCTCCATTCTCCTTCCCGTTTGGATCTCGCTGCTCGCCACCCTCTTCACTCGCCCCTTCCGCTCCCCTTCCCCCCTCCCCCCTCGGCCCTCCCTCTGCCCTTCCCCCCTCGCCAACCCCTTGCCCCCTCGCCAACCCCTTCCCCCCTCGCCGCTCTCGTGCCTCCCCCCCTCAGATCCTCCGGGAGTCCAACGGATGCATGCGTCTGGTGGACAGCTCGCACATGCTGCCAAACCTCAAGCGCTCCCCGGGCCTCAAGTCCTGGAAGGTGGGGAGAGGGGGGGGACGGAAGGCATGGGGAGGCGGGGGCAGGAGCGGGGGGAAGGGGGGCTGTAGGTGTCTTGGTTGGGGGGATCTGATCATGTGGTCGGGGCGGCGGCTTGAGGGAAAGGTGTGGGCATGGGAGGGCAGGGTGGGATAGCTTGCGGAGTGAATGTTTCATATATGGAATTCCTACAAATTTGGATTCGAGAGGAGACGGAGGGGTGTTGTGTTCGATGGAGGTTTGGTTGGGAGTGAATCGATACCCCGGGTGAATCAAAAGACGGAGCTGGCCTCTCCCATCTGGTTGTCAGCGAATCAATACGCCGGATCCTCCCCGTTTCTGCTCTTGGATTCCTGCGTGGCAACCCATGCTTCGGTGCTGTCCCCTTCTATCGAGTACCCACAATGTCTCCGTCTGCCCCTCACCCTTCCCATTCCGCTTTCCCTTTCATCCCTCATGCCTTACCTCGCCCCCTCCCCCCTCTCTTGCTCTCTGTACCTTGACCTACCTCCTCTCCTCCCTTCCCTCCCTCCCTCCTTCCCTCCCCCCCTCTAATCCCAGGTGAAAGATCGGTTTGGGTGGCACACGCACTACACTCCGCGCATTGTCTACCGTGGGGCTGTCACCACCCCCTCCATGTTCCCCTCCGGTAAAGCACCCGCTGCTGCTGCTGCAGCTACAACTGCTGCCACAGCTGCTACTGCTCCTGCTGCCGTCAATGGTGCTACAGCTGCCTCTGATGCTGCCGTTGATGCTGCCGTTAATGCTGCTAAAGATGCTACGCCAGCAGTTGCGGAAGTGAAAGCTTCTGGTACGGATGGAGGAGATGCGGAGGGGGAGGGGGAGCAGGGGAAAGCAAAGGAATTGCAGGGAGAGGAAGGAAAGGGGAAAGAAGATGAGGGAAGGCAGAAAGTGCAGGGGGAAAAGCGAGAGGAGGGTGAGAAAGAGGAGGCACAGGAGGGAGAAAAGGCAGAGGAGGGACGGAAAGAGGGTGGGAGGAGGGAGAAACAGGAGAAAGAGCAAGAGGAGGAAGAGGAGGCAGAGGTGTGCGAGCAGCCAGTGGAGCTGTGTCTGCGGGTGCTGCCACAGCAGCAGGACACAGGAGGGTTCTTCATTGCTGTGCTGGACAAGATTGGCCCGTACACTCGTGAGTAGACCCGACAAGCACAACAGTGAGAGCTGCTAGTTCACGTTAGTTTACCGCACTGTTGGGCGGAGCTGAGGCCAGCCTATCTGCTGTGGTGAGTCGGTGCCCTGAGTCGACGCACCTGGGGTATGCTTGTGCTTGCGCCCTGTGGTGTCTTGGGTATCCATCCAGAAGAGGATTGTTAGTGTCTCATTGCTTTACGGAGTTGGAGGAAGGAAATTGGTTGTGCGCTGGTATGGCTTGTGGCAGTCTCAGTGGATGCATCGCAGACAACATCATAATCAACACTTGGTTGACTCTAAGTTTTAGTGTCCCCTTTTATCCAGAACCCCACTGCTCACACTTTTTCCTGTCTCCCCTCTCCTCCCCCTGCCCCTATGTCTCTCGCGCTCCTGTTCGGCAGCCCCCCCTCGCCAACCCGAGTGGTGGAGGGAAAGGGAGGGGGGAGACGGAGGGCCTGAGGAGGGGGAGGGTGATGGCCTGGAGAACAGAGGAAGGGGGCGAGGTAGAGGAAGGGGGAGAGGGAGGGGAAGAAGAGGGAGAGGGGGAGACGGGGATAGGGAAGGGGAGGTGAAGGCAGAGGGGGAGGCAGTTGAGGAGGTGGGAGATGAGGGGACGGAGGGAGGGGATGCAGTGGAGGGAGGTGAGGCAATGGAGGTGGAGGAGGAAGGGAGGAATGATGCTGACACCGACGCTCCGGATGCCGATGCTCCTGATGCTCCTGATTCCATAAATGGTGTATCGGAGCAAGGGGATCCTGCAGCAGAGGAGGCAGAAGCCGACCCAATGGACGGCACTGAACCCAACACCGCTCCGTCCCCTGCATCCCCTGCTTCACCTTCCTCACCTGCTGCCGCTGGGGCTGGCGACAGCGTCGCAGCAGAGAAGCAGCAGCGGCTGCAGCGGCGGCAGCAGCAGGGGCGGTGGCGGGGCGTGGATCCGGTCCTCTTCCTCAACGACGAGCCCACCATCGCGAGCATCGAGGCGTTCTACGGCGTCCGCCCGGACTTCCCCCTGCGCTCACAGCTCATCGTGCGCAGTGACGCACCCAGCCACAGCAAGAGGATCTACCTCGTGTCGAAGCCCATAGCGCAAGCTATCAAGGCCAACCAGGCGTCGGGGCAGCGGCTCAAGATGGTGTCCACTGGGGTGAAGCTCTTTGTGAGTTGCTCTCTTAGTGGAGGTGTCACGAGTGGGCTTAGTCGATGCATTTCCCTCCTCTTTACCCCCCTCCCCGCCTCTCACTCCCTCCCTCCCCCTGTCAACCCCATCTCCGTTTTTCCCTACCTATTCCCTCGTATAAATCACAGTTCAGTCACTCACCACAGCTTGCCCACAGCCCCCCCATTCAGTCACTTCCAACCCCCCCCATTTCTATTGCCCTTTCCCCCATTCTCCTCCCTTACCTCTCTTCCCCCCCAACCCCACTTCCCCCTCCCCTCTCCTTGACCTCCCCCCCCCCCTCTCTTCGCCCCCCCTTTCGTCCCACCTTCTCCTTCCCCTTCCTTACTTCCCGTCCCCTCTCGTGTCCCCGACCTTTCTTCCCCCAGGAGCGGCAGAGCAGCAAGGACGGCGAGGTGCCGTGCTGCTTCCGCCTGTCAGCGGAGGGGCTGCCGTTTATCCTGCCGTTCCTCACGCGCCAGCTCGTGCACGTGCCCCCACCCGACTTCCACCTGCTGCTCTCCAAGCGCTCCGTGCTGCTCACTGATCTGTCGGAGGGCGTGGGGAAGGCGCTGGAGGCGGCTGACATGGGCTGCGTGGTGCTCGTGCTGGACCCTAAAGGTGTGTGGGGGAAAGGGGTGGGGGGGTTGGGATGGGAGCAGGGAGGGTGGGAATGGGGCGGTGGGTGGGGTGGGAGCGGGAGGGTTTTGGGTGAGAACAGAGCGAGGGTGGCTGGGAGGGCTCTCGAGCCGGCTAATATATGGGCTGTGTGGTGCTTGTGCTGGGCCCCAGAGGTGCATGGGGGGGACAGGGGGATGAAGGGTGGAGCGAGTGGGGGATGAATGGAAGACAGGGCGGTTGGGGGCGAGTCGATTACAGATAGGGATCAGGGAGGGAGACGAGGAGACGGGAGAGTGAATGAGGAGCTGGCAGTGATAGAGACGTGTGGCTGCAGCATCTACGATATCTTATATCTTGTGAATGGCCCCTCAACTCCATGCGGCCCCGGTGCGAACGCCCCCCCCCCCCCCCTTTCCCCCTCCCCCCTTTCTCTCTCCCGCCCTTCTGTTGCCTGACCGCAGATGCTCCGGAAGCAGGTGCGGAGCCCCGGGAGCAGCAGCGGCTGACGGGCAGGGAGGCGGCGGTGATCGTGTGGCGGGGGCGGCGCAACGTGGGGCTGATGCTGTCGAAGGTGGAGTCCAACCAGATGCTGCAGTGGCTCGACCTGCCAGCCTACGCTGTTGACACGACAAGCACTGATGCCACTGCTGCTGCTGCTGATGGTGCTGTTGACAATGGTGGTGGTGGTGATGGTGCTGGTGCTGGTGCCAGTGGTGGTGATGGTGCAAATGGTTCTGCTGCTAGTGCACCTGCTGCTGCTGCTGCTGCTGCGGCTGCAGGAGATGCGGCTGCCACGGAGAGCAACGAGGCGGTTGCATCTGCAGAGGGTTGAGTCTGGGCTTCCAGCTATTGCTGTTGCATGTCCCACACCCATTAGTAGTAGGTATCCCTGGAAGGATAATTTCTTTTGTTGACCCACCAATTTTTCACCCGCTTGCAGAATTCTCACTAGATCAAATGTACAGGCACAGTCGCCTGTGCATCTCCCTTTCTCAGTGAAGCATTGTTTCAGCGAGTACTGTCAAGAGATACGCTGGGGTTGCCCTTGAGATCCTCAGGGAAGGGTCAGTGTCAACAAATATATTTATATAGCTTAGCTAGGTCATATTTGTGCATAGCCTAGCTAGTTTAGTTCTTAGTGAGTTCAGCCCTAATTTTGTATCCCTCGACATTTTCCCTTAGACACAACTTTCCCCGCTACTCTAACATAGTATAGAGCTAGGTTAGATTTTTTCTCCCGCCGTTTCTCACGCTTCCGCCATTACTCCCGCAACCGCCGTTACTATAGCTCCTTATTTTTCGCGTGTGTGCACCTCTCTCAATATCGCGCACTGTAGCCTTCCAATTTCGCGCTTCGTAGCCTCGAGCTCCCTCTAACAAACAGTAAAATTGATGAATAGAGAGAGAGAGTACACAAACATATACCTAAATGTTGTACTCTCTAGAAGATAACCCTATACAGTCTATACAAGCATGATAACTAAACATGTTTGACACACCCCCTGGACTGCATAGGGGAATGTTCTAGACAAGCAGCTCAGGGTGGCACTACTAGTCCAGCCTCTGAGACAAGGGTCTAAAAGACCAGTCAGAAGGAGTACAGGCAAGGCAAGAACTAGTACAGGGCGGCACTACTAGTCCAACCACTGTAAGAGGACACAAGTCCAGTCTGAGTGTACACACAGATATATAGGACAGTACAGAGTCAAGGCCCGAGTAAGTGAGAGACTACAGGAACCAGACCAAGCTGCACACAGTGCCGCTGATGATCTTTAGGCGCAAGCGCCTTCGTAAAGATATCAGCTGTGTTGGCACCGGAGGCTAAGTGTACTACGCGAGCCTGGCGACGCTGCTGTAGCTCACGCAGGAGGAAGTACCGCAGCTGGATGTGCTTCGCTCTGCCCTCGAGTCGAGGCTCCTGACACAGGAGGATCATGGCCCTGTTGTCAGCGTACAGGACCGGGGCAGAGCTAGGCCGCTCACCTAAGTCAGTGAGCAAGAAGGTCAGCCAGCGGAGCTCCTGTGCCGCCATGGCACCGGCGTAGATCTCGGCCTCACAGCTGGACTGGGCAACAGACGAAGAGCGGGTAGCTCTCCACGAGACAGCACCTGAACCAAGGCTAAAGCAGTAGCCCTGGGAAGACCTGAGCGTCTCGGCGTCGTCTGCCCAAGAAGCGTCTGTGTGTCCAGTAAGGACCACTGGCCTGCGTCCGCCTAGCACTAACCCCATGCCCGATGTACTTGCAAGATAACGCAAAACCCTCTTAGCGGCAGACCAGTGCTGAGGTCGGTGCCTGCCTGTGGCCACGAAACGAGCCAGGATGCTGAGAGGGTATGCGAGATCTGGGCGAGTGCAAGTCATCAGGTACATGAGGCAACCCACTAGCTCAGCGTAAGGAGCACTGGGATCTACCGACTCCTCAGGAACTGGAGCGGAGAGTCTGTGGTCCAGAGGAAGAGGGGTGGGCTGTGCGGAGGAGAACTGAAGGCCGAACCTCTGAAGGACCTGGCGCACCAAGTGTGACTGAGTCAGGGTGATGGTGCGCGCGGCTCTGTCCCTGGAGATCTGCAAGCCAAGGTAACGGCGCAGCTCTCCAAGGTCAGTGCAGGTGTGTCTCTTCAGCAGCTCAGCCTTCACGGAGGCCAGTGCGTCCCTGTCAGCAGTGGCAAAGACCAGGTCGTCTACGTAGACGAGGATGTAGAACGGAGTCGAGCCAGCACGAACGAAGAGCGAGGGGTCTGCAGAGGACGGAAAGAACTGCAGGTCAGCAAGGGTAGCACGCAAAGTGTCGTGCCACTCACGAGGCGCCTGGCGCAGGCCGTAGACTGGCCGCCGCAGAAGCCACTGGGTCCCAGGGGGGAAGGTGCCAGTAAAGCCCTGAGGGCGACGCAGGTAGACCTGCTCGTGAAGGCTGCCCTGAAGAAAGGCAGTGGAGAAGTCGAGGGAGTGAAGCTCGTAGTCACGCTGAGCCGCTACGTGTAGCAGCACCCGAAGAGTAGTCATCTTCGGGGTAGGAGCGAAAGTCTGAAAGAAGTCCACCCCCTCGCGCTGACTGAAGCCTCTAGCCACGTAGCGCGCCTTGAACACAGGCGGCTCTCCAGGAGGGCGCTTCACCTTGAAGAGCCAACGGCCATCGACCACGTTCACCCCAGGTGGGGGAACTGCGTCGACGAAGGTGCCGGTGGATCTCCAAGATGCCATCTCCTGCTCCATGGCAGCTATCCACTGAGAGGCCCAGGGTCCCGAAACCGCCTCAGCGTAAGTACGAGGGGTCGGGATGTCGAAAGCGTCTGGGTCACCCTCAGGGACTAGCAGCATGGAACAGAGATGGGGAGCAGCCTCGGACAGGAAAGCAAGCTCAAACTGGCGGTCCTCCAGGACGTCACTGCCGAGGGCAGGAGCACCCCCGACAGACGGAGGACAGGCAGGGTGAGAGACCAGAGCGGTGGCGTAGTCAAGGCGGCGGGTAGAGGCGAAGTCAGCGACCGCAGCGACGAGGGCGTCAAGACTCGACACGGGAACAGACGGGTCGGTAACGAGAGAGGCAAGGACCCGAGGAACAAGAGGACGAGCGGCACGAAAGGAGTCGGACAGAGGAGGAGACGCAACGACAAGAGAAGACGGAGGAGGAGACGGGAGGAGGGGAGGTCGAGACGCGTGGGAACGGAGCAACATAGGGTGAGAGCGCGGGACAGGGGAGACAGGACGAGCACGAGAGGGGCGGCGAGACCAGACGTGAGAGGGCGGCGTCGGGTCAGGAGACAGAGGAGGGGACACAGGAGGGGAACGAGGGGGAAGACGAGCCGGGGACGAGTCTGGCAGAGGGAACACGGGGCCGTAGACGGGAAGAGGGGGAGACGGCAGGAGAGGAACAGGCGCAGGGTCAGGAGACGGAAGGCCGAGCGGACGGAGGGCGGACACAGGCGGGGACTGCTGCTGCGGCGACACAACACCAACACCAGGGCCACAAGCTGCGCGACGGCTACCTCCCGAACCCTCCACACCTGCACCCCCATAAGGGACACCCCCAGAGTCCACAAACGGCGGCAGCGACGACAGCGGCGGCGGCGGCGGCGGCTGCAGCGACGGCTGCGACGGCGGCGGCGGCGGAGACGACGGCTGCAACGGCGGCGGCGGTGGAGACGACGGCTGCAGCAGCTGCGGCGACGGCGGCTGCGGAGGCGGTGGAGGAGGAGACACCGGGGGAGGGACAGACGGCGAGGACTGCGCCGGAGGACTACCAGAGTCAGAAGACTCGTCGACCGGGACGACCGACGGGAGGGGGGTGACGTGAGACACACCAGAGGGGGCCGGACGGGGGGGCGGCGGGGGGGGAGGGGCAGGGACCACCAGGGAGGGAGGAACCAGGAAAAGGGGGGGAGTAACCGGGGGACCACGGTGGGGAAAGCGGCGGTAGAAGGAGACGGACTCGTCAAAGGTGACGTCGCGAGAGTGAAAGAAGCGGTGAGACGGCGGGTGGTAGAAGTGCCAGTCGGACGCGTCAAGGGGGAAACCGAGGAAGACGCAGGGGAGGGTGCGGGCAGTGAGCTTGTCCGTGCCAGAGGCACGAACGTGAGCAAGGCAGCCCCAGACGCGGAACGCAGACGCGTCACCAGGGGACCCGGTCCACAGAAGGGTCGGCGAAACCTGCGGCCGCTGGGGGTGCGGCCACAGGTTAAGCTGGTGAGCGGCGTAGCGCACGGCGAACGGCCACAGAAAATGGGGTGCACCGGCGTGGATCATGGAGGTGCGAGCCACCTCCATGACCAAACCGATGCGTCGCTCAGCGACCCCATTCTGCTGCGGGGAGTCCGGCTGGGTAAACGTCTGGGTGATGCCCTCCGCACGACAGAAGCGACCAAGGACACCTGAGGCAAACTCGCCACCCCGGTCGGAGTGAAGGCGCAAGGCAGGGAGACCGCGGTGGAAACGAGCAGAGACAAGCCAGGGGATGAGAACGTCAGGCACGTCGGCCTTCCGCTCCAGGGGGAAGACGGTGGTGTAGCGCGTGAAGTCGTCGACAAGCACTAGGAAGAAGCGCTCGCGACGCGGCCCATGGACCGGGGCTGGGCCCCAGACGTCCATGTGCAGAGTCTGCAGTGGTGCGGTGGTAGGGGGAAAAGAGGAGGAGTGAGGGGCACGGCGGAGCCGGCCCTCGACACAAGGCGTGCACGGTGGGGCGGGGGAGGAGGGAAACTCGGGGAACGAACCGGGGAGACCAAGGACGAGACCGTGCTGGGACATGTGACGCAGACGTGGGAGTGCAGGGTGACCAAGGCGGTGGTGCCAAAGGAGAGTCGGGTGAGTGAGGGACCGACAGGAGCACGCGGCTGCAACCTGGGTGGACGCAACTACCGGGGGGGAAGACCCAGCCGGGGACGGCGCGGTGTCAAGTGTGAACAGGCCGGACACCGGGTCCCGGGGGAAAGTGGTAAGGGGGGCACCAGTGGCGGCCTCGGTACAGACAGCATACCGCTCGTGACCAGGGAACGTAGTGGTGACGCCAAGGTCCTGGAGGCAGCCGACACCAACTAGGTTCCTGGAGAACGAGGGGATATGCAGACCTGTGAGAGTGCCCGAAGGAACCGCCGGACAGGGAAGGGAGGTGGAACTGCGGGCAACGACGGGACCACCGGAGGGGTCAGCAAGAGTAACTGCAGCAGGAACAGGCAGCGGCGTCAGCGTCGTGGAGTCGCGGAAGAAACACCGGGAGGCGCCAGAGTCCAAGGTGAAGGAAAGCGCAGCAGTCGCGCGAGGCCGCAGTGAAGCGGTGGAAGCACCAAGGCTAAGCAAAGCAGGAGATCCTACGCCTGACGCAGCAGGGGAGTCTACGCTAGGCACCGCTACACTAGGCAACACGGGGTAATAAGAGGGAAGCACACTAGAGTCATCAGCATACATCACATGCAAGGCCGCTATAATGGCATCCATGTCCAAGTCAAAAATCCTAACGCTACGCCTAAGCAAGCTGTGCCAGTCCGGGAGGTCGGGCGCCGGGCCAAAGCGCTGGCGGAACAGGTCGTCCAGGCGACGAAAACAGCGAGGAGTAGAATGACCGATCTTACCGCAAGCGAAGCCGCGGCGAGGACCGGTCTGGATCTGGTACTGACAGGGCCCGCCTCCAGAACCACCACCCGGTGCACCACCACGCGCACGACCACCACCAGCTCCAGGCCACCCAGGTGGGAGAGTACTCGCCTGCCTCGTCTGCGGCGGCTGCTGCGGCTGCTGCGAAGGCTGCGGCTGCGGCGACTGCTGCTGCTGCGGCTGCTGCAACTGTGGAGGCAGCGGGGCAGCTGGACCGGGCAGGGTCCCCACGTCCGCACTGGCACCGGACGACCCGCCTCCACCACTACCCCCACCCGCACCCCCGCCGCCTCCGCCGCTCCCAACCTTGGGGCGGCGGCCCTTCGCCGAGCGGGACTGCACTGCAGCAGCAGTCTCAGCCACAGCGACAGAGCCGTCGGAGAAGGTACACTGAGCGGGGGCACAACCCTGAAAGATAGGGACCGGTACTGTACCGCTCGCCAGGGCTATGGAGCGGTGACGAGTCTCTATGGCAGTCAGGGTGTCAACAAAGTCGGTGAGGGTGAGAGCAGCAGGGTGGATGCTAAGGAACTGGTCGCGGGCGGCGGCAAGGCGGTCAGGTAGGCGGGTGGCAAGGAGGTAGAGGGTAGAGGTCATGGGAGGCTGGTGGACTCTAAGCTGAGCATCAGTGCAGGCAGCGCGCCAGGCCTCATCTATCGAGCGCAGGTGGGCAGCGAGGTCAGAGACAGTGGGGAAAGACGCCAGGTCAGGAAAGAGCAGGGGAAGGATCAGGTGACCCACTGAGGCAGCAGGAGGGGTAGAATAGCGCTTGATGACAGCATCGAGGTAGGCCTGGGCGGTAGGAATGGTTCTAAAGCGAGGGCGCTCAGTGGGGGGGAGGGCATTGCTAATGGCGAGCTGAGCAAGGGCATCGCGGGAAAGCCAGACAGAGCGGGCAAGGGCAGCAGCGGCAGTGGACTCGCGCTCAGCGGGCGTGGGATCAGCGGGCAGCACAGCAGGGGGGTCAGGGCAGGGGAGCATACCGTCTAGGTGTGCAGAAAGCGGGTGGCCGTCCTGCCGCTGGCCAGTGAGGTGGCGGCGAAGGTCAGCCAACCACGCCTCGAACTCAAGAGGCTGACCCTCAACATCAAAACGAAGCTCAGCAGCCATGAGGGGCAGTGGAGGACAGTGCAGTGCGGTCCAGTGCGGTGCAGTGCGATGCAGTGCGGTGCAGTGCGGTCCAGTGCGGTGCAGTGCGGTCAGTGCGATCCAGTGAGGTGCAATGCGATGCAAGGCGGGGCAGGAAAGTGCAGGAGGGTGCAAAGTGGTGCGGGGAACGGGGGACAGTACCAGGAAGTATGGAGGGCCGGGGCAGGTGCGTCGGGGCCGGGCAGGCACGACAAGGCCGGGCGGCGGCGACGGGGCCGGGCGGCAGCGACAAGGCCGGGCGGCTGCGACGTGGCCGGGCGGCTGCGACGGGGCCGGGCGGCTGCGACGGGGCCGGGCGGCAGGGACGAGGCCGGGCCGGACACAGCAGGGCCGGGCAGGGGCGACGGGGCCGGGCGGCTGCGACGTGGCCGGGCGGCTGCGACGTGGCCGGGCGGCTGCGACGTGGCCGGGCGGCTGCGACGTGGCCGGGCGGCTGCGACAGGGCCGGGCGGCTGCGACGGGGCCGGGCGGCGGCGACGGGGCCGGGCGGCAGGGACGGGGCCCGGGCAGGCCACAGCAGGGCCGGGCAGGGGCGACGGGGCCGGGCGGGCGAGCAGGGGCCGGGCAGGTGCGACAGGGGCCGGGCAGCCGCGACAGGGGCCGGGCGGGCGCCACGCGGCCGATAGGCCGCGACGGGGCCGAGCAGGGGCGACGGGGCCGAGCAGGGGCGACGGGGCCGAGCAGGGGCGACGGGGCCGAGCAGGGGCGACGGGGATGGGTAGGGGCGCGACGGGGCCTGGAGGGGCGTTACCAAGCCCAGGTAGGGGCGCGACGGGGCCTGGGGGGAGCGCAATGGGGCCCAGGAGGGGCGCTACGGGGCCTGGGAGGAGCGCGACTGGGCTAGGGAGGGGCGCGACGGGGCCTGGAAGGAGCGCAATGGGGCCCAGGAGGGGCGCTACAGGGCCTGGGAGGAGCGCGACGGGGCCCTGGAGGGGCGCTACCAGGCCCTGGAAGGGGCGCGACGGGGCCTGGAGGGGCGCTACGAAGCCCTGAAAGGGGCGCGACGGGGCCTGGAGGGGCGCTACGAAGCCCTGGAAGGGGCGCGACGGGGCCTGGGAGGAGCGCAATGGGGCCCAGGAGGGGCGCTACGAGGCCTGGGAGGAGCGTGACGGGGCCCAGAAAGGGGCGCAACGGGGCCCAGGAAGGGGCGCGACGGGGCTAGGGAGGGTCGCGACGGGGCTAGGGAGGGTCGCGACGGGGCTAGGAGCACGACGGGGCCCAGCTAGGGGGCGAGTGGAAGCGTGAGGGGGGGGGGGGGGGGGGATCCTACCTACGCGTGATACCATAACAAACAGTAAAATTGATGAATAGAGAGAGAGAGTACACAAACATATACCTAAATGTTGTACTCTCTAGAAGATAACCCTATACAGTCTATACAAGCATGATAACTAAACATGTTTGACACCCTCCCCCCACTAGCGGTCGTTTTTTTTTTTTTTTTTTTTTTTTTTTTTTTTTTTTTTTTTTTTCGTGCGGTACTCAGCAGGCCGGCACGCCAGCCAGCGCTCTAGCGAGCTCGCCAGCCAATGCGCCAGCTAGCTAGCCAGCCAGTTAGCCAGCTCGCTAGCTAGCTCATTAGCCAACTCACTAGCCAGCCGCCTTAGCAAGCTCACCGCCAGCGGTGCTAGCCAGCTAGGCGCCAGCAGCGCCAGACAGCTTGCTGCCATCAGCTTCCGCTAGCTTGCCGCCAGCAGCTAGTCGCCAGCACCTCCAGCCAACTAGCTGCCCACAGCTTTCGCCAGCAGCAAGTCGTCCGCAGCGCCTACCAGCTCGTCGCTGGCCAGCTCGCCATTGCGACTGCTACTGCCGCTGCAGCCACAGTCAGCCGCTGCCACAGTCAGCCACTGCCACTGCAGCCGCCACTGCCACTGCAGCCGCTGCCACTGCTGCTGCTGTCGCCGCCACTACTGCCAGTAGTGCCTCTCCGTGGTAGCCGCTGCCACTGCAGCTACTGCCGTTGCCACTGCTACAGCTGCCACTGCTGCCTCTTGCTCTGCAGCTACTGCCACTGCCGCAGCTCCTGCAGTTACTACCGCTGCAGCCACTTACACCACCGCTGCAGCCACTCACACCGCCGCCGTTGCCACTGTCGCGGCTGCTGCTGCTTGCGCTGCCGCCGCTGCCACTGCAGCAGCCGCTGCAGCCACTGCCGCAGCCGCCACTGCCGCTGCCGCCACTGCCCCTGCCGCAACTGCTGCAGTCCCTACCGCTGCCACTGCTGCCACTGCCGCTGCCGCTGCCGCCACTGCCGCTGCAGTTGCTGCCATTGCAACCACCTCTGCCGCCGCTTCCCTTGCAGCTACCGCTGCAGTTGCTGCCCTTGCAGCGCCACTGCAACCGCTGCCCTTGTAGCCGCCGCTGCCGCCACTGCCCTTGCCATCGCCGCTGCCCGTGGCAGCCACCACTGCCGCCGCTGCCCTTGCAGCCGCTGCTGCCCTTGAAGCTGCTGCTGCCCTTGCAGCCACTGCCGCCGCTGCCCTTGCAGCCGCTGCTGCCGCCACTGCCCTTGCAGCCGCCGCTGCCGCCGCTGCCCGTTACAGCCGCCACTGCCGCCACTGCCCATGCAGCCACCGCTGCCGCCGCTGCCCTAGCAGCTGCTGCCACCGCTGCTGCCCATGTAGCCGTCTCTGCCGCCGCTGCCCTTGCAGCTGCTGCGCTGCCTCCTGCAGTTGCCACTGCCGCTGCAGCCACCACTGCCCTTGCTGCCAGCAGCCACAGCTGTCACCACTGCCGAGGCTCGCCCGTAGCTAAGCAGCCGCCTCTGCTAGCCAGCTCACTGCTAGCCCACCGCCGTTACCATCTTGCTGCTAGCTAGCAGCCGCCACTACCACCGGCTCCCGCTGCATCCCCTGTCCCGGCTGCCCCTGTAGCAGCTGCCCTCGCTGTCCCTGGATCTGCCGCCTCTGTCTTCCCCGCCGCAGCTGCCAGCATGGCGTCGCCCGGCATCTTCGTCCTGCGCCTGGATGGGGAGGGGAGGGCAGTCGGTTTTGCCGCCTGGTAGGAGGCAGTTCTCCTTCAGCTCACGAGTCAACGCGTCGACAACGAGTCCTTGGACGCCCACGTCTCTGGTGAGCTCCCTGCTGTCCACCGCTCGGGCGCTCTTGCTACTGACGCGACGTCTGCGAAGTAGGCTGTGCATGCTGCTGCTCGTACTGCCTACCCTGTCTGGGCGTCCTGCGACGCTACTGCTCGCGTAGCCATCTTTAGGTGCCTGCCGGTTGACGAGCAATCCCACTTTGTGGGTGCTCCGTCAGCCCACGCACTTTGGCTGGATATCCTTGCTAGGTACTCCACCCCGTCGTCTGCCACTCTTGGTCGTCTCCTCCTCCCCTTCTTCCACCCTGACATGGCATCCTTCACCACTGTAGCAGACTTAGTCGAGCACCTGCGCTCCCTCGAGACCCGCTGGCGTGCGGATTCTACTCAGGCTCAGCTAGCGCTCGCCCCGCCCCCCCTCTTCGCCACTATCTACTTCATTGTCACCCGCCTCCCTGACCGCCTAGCCCCCGCCTGCGATGCGCTCCTCGCTCGTCACCCCTCTGAGCTCACCCTTAATCTCTTCTCCACCTCCTAGACTGAGGTAGAGGACCCCCACTGCGCCATCGCTCGTTCCACTGGCGCGCCGGCAGTCCCTATCTTTCAGGGCAGCGCTCCCTCCCCAGTGACATTCCCTGCCTCCGCCTGTGTTGCTGAGACCGCAGCAGCTACCTCTGCCCCAAGCCGCTCCTCTAGCAGCAAGGGAAGGGGCAAGGGGGGCAAGGGTCGTGGGGGGTCGGCAACAGCGGGTGGAGGGGGTGCGGGTGCGGATGGAGAGGGTGGTCAGTGAGAGTCAGGGACTGCGCAGCAGCCGCAGCCGCAGCAGTCATGGGGGCCAACGGGCCCTAGGGGTGGTGATCGTGGTGGAGCCCGTGGGGGTTGGGGCCTAGGGCACTCGGGACCTTGGGGGTCACGTGGCTCATCTGTGAGTCCGGGTGCTGGTGATTCTGGTGGCGCGGTGACCTGCACGTACCAGCTGCTGACTGGCCCACAGGTGGGCCAGGTGTGCCAGCGCACGGGGCACACCGCCGCTCGCTGCTTCCGCCGCGTGGACGACCTCTACCGTCGTCAGTTTGGCCCGATGGTGCGGGTACCTCCCTGGCATGTCTTGCTTCGTCGTGGGGTTCCTATATTTGATATGGATATGCTTCAGTTCGATCATGCCTTGTATTCTCTTTGTTCTGATGCTTCTAGTATTGCTAGTTCTTATTATCCTGCAGTTTGTAGCCTTGGAGCTACCGCTGTGAGTAGTCTAGGATCCCCTGCTCCGTCAAGCGTAGGACGTGTTAGAGACTCTTCACTGGGCTCCCCCACATTGGCCCTCTCCTTTCTCCTCAACTCTGGCGCGTCTCGGTGCATTTTTCGAGACAGTACAACTCTCACCCCACTTCATGCGCCTGTCCGCGTCACACTAGCAGACTCCTCCGCCATAGCTATTGCACATAGCACCACCACTCTTCCCTGTCCAACTATCCCTTCTGGCTCCTTCACCGGTCTGCACATCCCCTTGTTTGCCAGGAACCTAGTGGGTGTCGGTTACCTTCAGGACCGAGGCGTCACCACTACATTCCCTGGCCGCGAAAGGCACGCCGCTTGCTCAGACACAGCCACCGGCACCGGTCGACACTTAGCCACTTTTGAGCGTGATCCTGGGTCAGGTCTCGTTACACTGCACACTGAATCTCCGCCGGCTGCTGTGTCTGCCGAGATGCTCCCCTACTACCGTTGCTTCCCGCACCGCAGCGCTCCTGTGCCTCCTCCTCCTCTCTTCCTTGTCCCTGCCACGCCTGCTGCTCCCCTCCCGCCCCGCCCGGCCCAGTCGGGTGTCTCCCACGCCACTCAGTTCCCCTCGGTTGCGCATGTGGGCGAGTCGGCTGACTTTGGGGACCCAGCTGCTAGGGGTGCGCCTACTATCCCTGTGGTGCCTTCCCTAGCCTCTGTAACCCAGGCACCTCAGCCGCCTCCTCCCTTGCCTCCGCAGCAGCAGCCGTCGCCACAACAGACTCAGCGGCCGCAGCAGCAGTAGGGAGCAGTGGGCTTTGGGGGTGCCGGTTCTGGGGGTGCTGGTGTTGGCTGTGTTGGCGTTGGGGCTGCTGGTAATGGTGGAGTTTGTGTTGGGGGTGCTAGTTCAGGGGGTGCGAGTTTCAGGGGTGCTGGTTCTGTGGGTGGTGCGTCCGAGGGTGCTCGTCTTGGGGGTGCTGTCTCGGGGAGTGCCGGTGGCAGCCGCGGTGCTGCTGGAGGTCCTGGAGAGGACATGGAGCAGCAGCAGACGCAGCAGCAGGCGCAACCGCCACAGCAGGAGCAGCCACAGTCTGCTCTTCGTCTCCTTGGCCTTGATCCAGGTTTCCCTGTCCGCCCGCCCGTTCCCCCTCCGATGTGTGACCCCGTTTACGGGCCGCAGTTCCCTCCTCCGGACTCCTCTCCAACTCGTTTTCCCCCGCGCTCCCCTCCATCCCCAGACTTGTCCCCAGTCTCTCTTCGTACTAGTGTCTACCCTATGGTTCTTCGTTTGCGTGCTCCTCCAGTCACAGTCCTCTCGTTACCTCCCTCGTCGTCGCTTCCGCCGTTCCCCCCTCCTGGCTTCGACGCTGCTCGTCCTACCCCCTCACGCTTGCTTGCGTCGCTTGTCACTGACCCTACTGCTCCTCCTGAGACTGTCTCTGTGCTTGTCGCTGTTGTCACTGACTTCGCCGCTAGCCACCGCCTTGACTATGATGCCGCTCTGGTCTCTGGTACTACCCGTCCTCCGTCCGTCGGGTGTGCACCTGTCCTTTGCAGTGACCTGCTAGAGGACAGGTAGTATGAGTTGGCCTACCTTGCTGGCGCTGTTCCCCATCTCTGCTCCATGCTTGTATCCCCAGAGGTTGACCCAGACGCTCTCGACATCCTTGTTTCGCGCTCTTACGCTGAGGTGGTGTCGGGGCCCTGGGCAGCCCAGTGGATACAGGCCATGGAGGCTGAGATGGCATCCTACAGATCCACAGGCACTTACGTCGACGCAGTTCCCCCGCCTAGGGCGAACATAGTCGATGGCATGTGGATCTACAGGGTGAAGCGCGCACATGGAGAGCCGCCGAAGTTCAAGGCGCGTCACGTGGCTAGAGGCTTCAGACCGCGTGAGGGTGTGGAATTCTTCCAGACCTTCTCCCCGACCCCAAAGATGACTACTCTTCGGGTCCTTCTTCACATAGCCGCACAGCGTGACTACGAGCTTCACTCACTTGACTTCTCCACAATGTTCCTTCAGGGTAGTCTGCACGAGCAGAACTACCTCCGTTGCCCTCTAGGCTTCTCTGGGTCCTTCCCACCTGGGACCGAGTGGAGCCTATGCCATCCTGTCTATGGCCTTCGTCAAGCACCCCCGTGAGTGGCACGACACGCTTCGCACCACTCTTGCTGAGCTGCAGTTCTTTCCATCCTCTGCTGACCCCTTTCTCTTTGTTCTACATAGTGTACAGAGACAATCTTATCTTTGCTACTCCTAAGAGAGTGGCACTGGCCTCAGTGAAGGCCGAGTTACTTAGGAGACACACCTGTACAGACTTGGGGAAGTTGAGGCATTATCTGGGCTTAGAGATCTCTCGTGACCATGCTGCTCGCACGATCACACTCTCCCAGTCCCATATGGTGCAACAGATCCTCCAGAGGTTCAGTCTCTAGTTCTCCTCAACAAAGCCCACACCTCTGTCTATGGATCAAAGCTCTCTTTTCCTGTTCGGTCGAGGCTAGTGGTCCATACGTAGAGCTGGTGAGGTGTCTTATGTACCTGATGACCTGCACTCGACCGGATCTAGAGTACCCTCTCAGTCTCTTGGCTCACTTTGTTGCGACAGGCAGGCACCGACCAGTCCACTGGTCAGCTGCCAAGAGGGTACTGCGGTATCTGGCGATTACATCAGGACTGCGGCTTGTGCTAGGAGGACGGGAACCAGTGGTGCTCACTGGACACAAAGACGCGTTGTGGGCTGACGATGTGGAGATGCTCAGGTCGTCTCAGGGCTACTATTTTAGTCTTGGTGCTGGTGCATTCTTGGATGTCTACCAGGTCATTGTCTGTAGCTCAGTCCAGTTGTGAGGCAGAGATCTACGTTGGGGCTATGGCCACTCAGAAGCTCCGAGGCTGACGTTCTTGCTTACTGACTTAGGTGAGCAGCCTAGGTCTGCCCTGGTCCTGTGTGCTGACAACATGGCCACGATCCTTCCGTGTCAGGAGACTCAACTTGAGGGCAGCTCCACTTGCGGTACTTCCTGCTGCGTGAGTTGCAGCAGCGCGGCCATGCTCGAGTGGTACAGTTGGCCTCAGAGGCCAACACCGCTGATATCTTCACCAAGGCACTTGCGCCTCGTAACCATCAGCGGTTCTGTACTCAACTTGGTCTCGTCTCCGTAGCAGCACCACTCCTTGTATCCTGAGTCATACTATACCTGCTTGTACTTGTTGTTCTATACCTACTTGTCTTGCTACACTTGTTGACTGGCCTTGTGGCCTTTTGACTCAGTGGTCAGACTAGTAGTGCCGCCCTGAGTTGCCTTGTTGCCCTCACCAAAGGTCGGACTAGTAGTGTTGCCTTGGTGTACTTTGCCTTTTTTATGAACTGCCACTATCTAGGCTAGGGGGTGTATCAACAAATATATATATATATACAGTGGCGGAAAAAATTGCTCGGATGTTTAGCACTTTGAAACTTATCGCTATGCCTCACATGTTTTTAATGCAGTAACACCATTTTTTTCCGGTCCTCTTACAAGGTTGTCGAGTTCTGTTTCAACCGTATCCTGCTTGGCGTGATTGTGACGCAACCAAAAAGCGGGGTTGAAATATACTCCTCGACAATCGATCCGGACAGTTCATACCGAGCGACAGAGTAGATCTATTTTCGCTCGTCACTTAGGGTACACATTGTCTCGCGCAACAGTTGCTAGTCTAGGAGTTAGTCCTGAAGCGAACCTACGACCGCATCACGATGAAGCCGGTAGATGACAAGAAGCGCGGTCGTATCATAAGCATGTTGCGCAAAGGGCATTCGACTAGGAAAATAGTCAAAGTTCTTGGCATAGGCAAGAGCACCGTGCATGATTACGGCTGAAGTTGATTGCAGAGACTAGTCGCGATGAGGTGCGACCCACGATGCCCATGGCCGGCCGCCCACGCCTGATCACAACCCGCCTCCAGTGCAGAATAGTTCGAGCGATTACCAGAGGGGAGGTGAAAAGCATTGTAGATGCCGCAAAGTTGTTAGAGGAGAAGCACGCTCTGGCTGTAGACTCGAAGTCCGTCAAGAACTCGTTACGATCCGCGGGTTTGATCGCTGTGCAGCAGCCCAAGAAACCCAGGCTCTCTGCGAAAAACATACGTGATTGGCTCGCTTTCGCAAGGACGCATGCCGAGTGGACGATGGAGGACTGGAAGCGCGTGATTTGGTCTGACGAGACTAAGATTAACCGTTTCTGCTCTGACAGACGTGCGTACGCCTGGATTCTCGAGGGCACCAACCTCCAGAGCCATCAAGTCCAATAGACAGTTAAGCATGGGGGCGGATCTGTGATGGTGTGGGGTTGCATGACGTATGAGGGGGCGGGGTTCATGTGCAAGATAGATGGAAGGATGGATGGGCCGCTGTATCGCAGCATCTTGCAAGATGAGCTCTCACAGACCATCGATTTTTTCACGCTTCCCCCCTCAGAGGTCATTTTCCAGCACGACAATGATCCCAAGCACAATTCCCATCTAGTGCAAGACTGGCTCGGGGAGCAGGAGTATGCGCTGCTGGAATGGCCCTCGTCCTCCCCGGACCTTAACCCGATAGAGCACCTGTGGGCACACTTGAAAAGGCAGCTGGCGAAGTACGAAAAACCACCTAGTGGGATGCTGGAGCTGTGGGAGAGGGTGCAGGAGAAATGGGACAAGATACCGGCGGAGGTGTGCTCAAACCTCATCGACAGTATGCCGAGGAGGATTAAGGCAGTGATTCGCGCTAAGGGACGCTGGACTAGGTACTAGTTTTTCTTGTTTGTAGTTTGCTGCCTGTCCTCGGTACAAATTGTCCAGATGTGCTCTTATGATATGCTTAGGTGTTTGGATCATGTACTACACTACTCTGGTTTTTGGAGACATGAATGAGTGCTCTAACTGATCTTCTCAACGTGTATGCACACCATAAATTAAGGCTTAATGTTAACGCCGCTGCACTCATCAAAATGCCCAAAAAGACCAAACATCCGGACAATTGTTTCCATCACTATAGATAAGCTAGGTCATATTTGTTTATAGCCTACCTAATTTAGTTCTTAGTGAGTACAGCCCTAGTTTTGTATCCCTCAACCTTTTCCCTAAGACACAACTTTCCCCGCTACTCTAACAACAGGGGCAGAGCCTGGGGGGTTATGGGCGCACTTACTCGCTACTTAACAAGCCCTTTTAACTATGTGGTTAGTGACCAAGGCCCTAGATTGGTTTTGAGGCATCCATCAAGATTCTCCTTGCAAAAAAATCTGAATTTTAAGGGTCCCCTAACAAAAAATTCCGAGCCATCAGAATTACTTCAAAAACATTTCCTGAAATCTCAAAGTCTCTAGACTTGGTATAGTTGATGAATTATGTGTGTGGTGTGCACATTTGTGGGTTCAAGTCTTGATTGTTGGGGGTGGTGGGAATTCGTATCGAATTCACGCGTGTGGGGCGAGATTGGGGAAATGGGCAGGAAACGACAATTGGTGGGGAGGAGAGGGGGGAGGGGCTGGGTAGGGGGGGAGGCGACGAGATTGCACGGGTGGAGGGAATCTCTTCCCTCGCAAAGCCCCAAGGTAGGCACACATCGAGCAAATTTGGTGAAGGGCCAGCAATTTCCCTCATACAACCCTCAGCACACATCGAGGCCAATATATGGCTACGGGCCGATCACCTCCCTCACACGATCTCCAACATACAACGCGGAGATTTTTTTTACAAAGGGCCAATCAGCGCCCTCACATGGCCTCAGGGGGTGGTGTGTGTGTATGTGGGGGGGGGGGGGCAGAACCTTGAAAATTTTGATTGGCCCCCCTAAACGCGCTTTTGGAAAGGACTAAGACTCGCTACAATGTTGAGAAATTTAGGGTTCTCTAAGAAACCTTGCTGAGCAATCAGAGTTTACCCTTAAAAAAACCTGAAAAAACAGGGTGTGTCATTCACAAAATCCTGCACAATTAGGGTAAGTACTGACAAACTCCCTATTTTTTTCCTGAATCAGGAAAATTTCCTTGACTTTTGTTAGTGAATGAGTTCTGACAAGTACCGTATCCACCCGGATAGGCGCCCCCCTGGGGGATAGGACCCAGAATCCTTTAATCAGCTAATGGGGCTTATGCGCGTTATTTGATTATAAGCGTTGAAAGGAGCTATGAAGCTAGCTAGGCCTGAGAATGGCGAGAGGTGGAGAAAAGTGACGAGAGAAAAGAGGGTTGGACTAGAAGAGAGAGGGATACAAGAATGGTGTTGTACCCTCTACAGTAGGATCCATTGTAGGATACCTAACACCTACCAAGCCTATAAATATATATATATATATATACATATATATATATATATATAATATATAAGATGACATGACACACCTCCTTAGGCTTGGTAGGCATTAGCACATCACACATGCAACACCCCCAAGCCCTTGCACCCCCATGTCCTGCAGCAGCTGTAGCATCTACCAGCGGGTCGACCCCTCGGGAATCGAGGTGGCATCGTCAGCGGCGGGTCGCAGCGGCGGCGGCGGTGACGGCGACTACGGTGGTGGCGGCGGCAGGGCCTGCAGCACCTGCGGCAGTGGTGGCGGCATCGAGGCACCCGGCGACGGCGGCGGCAGCGGTGCCCGAGGCACCCAGCGGCGTGGCACACACTGTGACGACAAGGGGAGGACGGCATGAGACCGCCAGCAGCTGCGGCGGGGAGGAGGGGGGTCTTCTGCAGCGGAGCCAGGGACCGCCATGGCTGGTGCGCTAGCTGCATGCGGGCGTGCTGGCCTGCATTAGATCAGCGCGCTGGCCGATGCCGTCCGTGTGCTGGCGCGGCGAAACCGCCACGGCAGCACAACGAAGCCGCCATGGCAGCGAGTCGACGTCATGGCAGCGCGTCGAGGCCGCCACGGCAGCATAGCAAGGCCGCCATTGCAGCCCGACGAGGCCGCCACACCGGCCTG
Source organism: Closterium sp. NIES-67 (assembly GCA_027943415.1). Lineage (NCBI taxonomy): Eukaryota > Viridiplantae > Streptophyta > Zygnematophyceae > Desmidiales > Closteriaceae > Closterium > Closterium sp. NIES-67. The sequence continues at coordinate 67,359 of BQMB01001941.1, forward strand.
AAAGTGAGAGGAGGGAGGAGAGTACGCGGCGGAAGCGTGAGGAGAAGGCTCAACAAGATCAGCCTGCTTTGATACCATCTATGAAGCTAGCTAGGCATGAGAAAGGTGAGAGGTTTTAACTGGGGAGAAAAGTGATGAAAGAAAAGAGGGTTGGACTAGAAGAGAGAGGGATACAAGAAGGGTATTGTACCCTCTACAGTAGGATCCATTGTAGTACATCTTACACCTACCAAGCCTACACAAATATATATAATTAATATAAATTAACAATAAGACCCACCCCCCTTGGAGAGCGTTCGTGGTGTAAGCCCCTTCTATTGTACACAACTAATCTGATTAAAAATGAAAATGACACAACTTTTGCCGATTACGCTGCCCCCCTTTTCCCGTGCACACGTGCGATACATTGCTCTCGACAGCCCCGAGCCGCTTTCTGCCACATGCACACATAGGCCAATGGCAAGTAGGCAATATGGGACCCTTGAATCCTCCGTCTTCGAGCCCACGTAGGGGCTGGTTTTGTATTGGCTCATTGAGTCAGCAAAACGTGACAGCACATTCGGCTGAAAACAATGAGCAGCACTTTCGGATTCAGAGAAACCAGGTACAGAAGAATATTTTGTAACAGAAGATATTCACAAAAAAAAAAAACATACGTAAGTCAAGCCCTGGGGCTTATTTTAACAAATTCGATCATTAGCCGTGCAAAAAAAAAGAGTTGTTCACCCTTGATGCCCTAGGGGCGCCTATCCGGGTGGATATGGTACGTGCGAAACCTTCGCGTCCACAGGCTCGGCCCTCGGTTCTCGCACCAAACCAGCCCTTGCCGATCTATTCGGCTCCCAACCTGATCCCAAGCCACCCTGAATGTCACAGGATCGAATGTGTCGAGGAAAAGTTGCACTATCGATTGATACACGGCACTTTTATACCTCTGAAGTACATCAGGTAACCAGGTTTATCCTATCCAGAGGGAATAGACCCTTCTAGAAATAGAATCACCCTGCGTATAGCCATGCGAGGCTACTGGCTTTAAGGGGTTACAGCAGGATTACACTAGATATAGTGCGCCAGTACATCCCGAGCCTGGTCGGTGATATAAGTATAATAATAGGATTAACCAAAGGATAATGGAATAGGAGAAATAGGAAACCAAATGGGATGAGAGAAAAAGAGGAATGAAATAGGAAGGAAATATGGAAAGGGGATTTGGTGTAACGGGTTTGTACTCTCACACTTCCCCCCCTCAAAGCTGGGTGGTAGAAGTAACACCCTGCTCGACAAGGTATTCGCGAAGAGGACGACGAGCGTTACGCATCTAGGATTCAGGAACCCAAGTGTCCTTTGAAGGATAATAACCCTTCCAACGAATGAGAAGCTCCACAGTGCCATTCCGACGATTGCGATGTGCGAGGGCAGACTCGACCTCGTACTCGGGTTCATTGTGGACGAGGACGGGCGGCGGCGGCGGGGTTTGGCGTCCTGTGAAGACAGTGTTAGGGTGTCGATAGGGCTTCAGAAGTTGGACATGGAAGGCGTTGTGAATCTTCCAGGTAGTTGGTAGGCGTTAGCGGAAGGTAACAGGAGTGACCTGTGCTTCAATGAGAAAGGGCCCGAAGAAGCGAGGTTTCAGTTTGGATGGGAGGTGACTGCTGTTGATATTGCGGGTGTCAAGTAGGACTTGGTCTCCCACGGTGATGGTGTGATCAGTGCGGTGGCGATCGGCCTAGCGCTTCTGTTGCTGCTGAATGTCGAGGAGGCGCTTGTCGGTCCGATCCCAAAGCTGATCCATGGTCGTGATGAAGTCATGTGCGGGTTGAACTGTAGCTGATGCTATCGGTTTTTGTGGCGTGAGCGGGTGGCGTCCGTAGCAGAGGAAGAACGGCATCTGTCCAGTAGCGGCGTGAGTGGCGTTGTTGTAGGCAAACTCTAAGACGGGCAGATGTAAGTCCCATTTAGAGATTTCGTCTTTGCATTATGCGCGGAGGAGCTGCTCTACAATTTGGTTGAGGCGCTCGGTCTGTCCATCTGTTTGTGGATGGTAGGCGGATGACATGGCGGTTTGGTCCCGAGCAGAGACATTAGTTCCTTCCAGAACTTGCTGGTGAACTTGGGGTCTCGGTCGGAGATGAGTGTAGTCGGAATGCCATGTCGTGAGATTATGTAGTGAACGAATAGCTGTGCTATTTCTTCGGTGCGTGCTGTCGTGTGTGTCGGGATGAAGTGTCCCATTTTGGAGAATTTGTGGATGACGACTAGGATTGCGTCATGACCAATGGTGGTAGTTGGTAACCCGGTGATGAAGTCCAGTCTAACCACTTGCCATGGCTGTTCTTGGACATGAAGAGGCTGTAGCAGTCCTACTTTTTTCTGCTTGCTGCTTTTCATCCGCTGACATGTGGCACACGAGGTGACAAATTGTTGGACGTCGGCTGCCATGTGGGGCCAGTAGTAGTGCTTTGCAATACTGGTGAGCGTCTTGTTGCTACCGAAGTGTCCCGCGTATAGGACATTGTTGTATTCTTCGAGTACTAACTAGCGCAAAGGAGGGTAATTAGGTACCCACATTTTCGTTGATCCCTTCCGGTATGCGATGTCACTGTCCCACTGTAGCAGGTGCCATTTTGCTGCCAAAGGAATTTCGGGGTCGATGGCGTACTCGTCTGTGAAGAGTCCCTTGAGAAGTGGGTTCATCCCTTTGACTTGGATTGCGGCAATGTTTGCAGGCCGACTGAGAGCATCTGCTTTATTTTTGTGGCCGGGCTTGTACATGATCTCATAGTGGAAGTGCGTCTCGAGAAAGTCAATCCACCGGACCTGCCGCCTGGAGAGGTTTGGTTGTGTCTTCAAATATTTCAGGCTGTAGTGGTCGATGTAGACGGTTGCTTGTCGTCCTTCGAGATAACATCTCCACATTTTGAAGGCGATGATGATAGCAAGGGCCTCTTTGTCGTGTATCGGGTAGTTGAGTTCTGCCCCGTGTAGTTTCTTGCTAAGGTAGGCGATTGGTTGCACTCCATTCCCCTGGTCTTGCACCAAGACTGCTCCCACTGCCTGGTCACTGCGTGATGTACAGGATTGGAGAAGGGATCCGATGACGCGGAGCGCTTCAGAGTGATGCTGAAAGGGTTCGGTGTAGCACGTACGGTGACGAAACTAGGGCCTAGTTCGTTGACGTGTACATTCAGTGTGCGCACTAGCAGTGTGCCTCAGTAAGGAATTAATGATTCCTTACACTCTCCCCCCTTCAAGATAAGCACACAAATAAACAAACTAGACAAACGCTAGCTTAATCTCCTCGTAGCGAAACCACTACTGTTGAGAATTTTGAGCTTCTTCAAGGAACTCCATCCGACGGTCGAAGCAAGTCGAAACCATTGTAGGCGATCATAGCCATCGAACCTGGTTGAATTACCCAGACAACCAAACGGGCTGTAGGGGAAATACCTGTAGCTCAAAAAACTCTGTCAAATATATATTGTATGTTTCTGTAGACTATATACGGTTGTGCCTTAGGGAGTACAACCCATTAGGTTATATTCCCTTGTATGCCTTGTTCTAGACATTCTTTCACTTGAACATGGTATCATGAGTAGGCAGGTCCCCCCCCCCCCCCCCCCCCCCCCCTAGCGCTTCCGCCCTAGGTCCGAGCCGCCTCGTCGCCCCGCAGCCCGTCACCTAGCGGCCCCGCAGCCCCATCACCTCGTGGCCCCGCGGCCCCGTCACCTAGCGGCCCCGCGGCCCTGTCCCCTAGCAGCCCCGCGGCCCCGTCACCTCGCGGCCCCGCGGCCCCGTCACCTAGCGGCCCCGCGGCCCCGTCCCCTAGCGGCCCCGCGGCCCCGTCCCCTAGCGGCCCCGCAGCCCCGTCCCCTAGCGGCCCCACGGCCCCGTCCCCTAGCAGCCCCGCGGCCCCGTCACCTAGCGGCCCTGCGGCCGCGTCCCCTAGCAGCCCCGCGGCCCCGTTCCCAGCGGCCCCACGAACCCATCCCCTAGCGCCCCCGTCACCTCGCGGCCCTGCGGCCCCATCACCTAGCGGCCCAGCGGCCCCGTCCCCTAGCAGCCCCGCGGCCCCATCCCCTAGCGGCCCCGTGGCCCCATCACCTCGCGCCCCCCCCCCCCCCCCCCCTTGCCAGCCACGTCACCGGCCTCCTAGCCGGCCTCCTAGCCGGCCTCCTAGCCGGCCTCGTCGCCCAGCTGGCCCCTTCTCCCTGCCGGCCCCGCCTCTTTGCTGGCCCAGTAGCCTTGCCGCCCGCGGCCCCGTCTGCTAGATGCCTCACTGCCGTCCTCGGCCCCTCTGCACCGCGCTACACCGCCCGACACCGCTCTGCACCGCACTGCACCGTACGACACCGCACTGCACCACTCTGCACCCCACTGCATCGCACTGCACTGCCCTGCACTGCACTGCACCGCAGTGCACCACACCCTAGAGTACTGCACCTCCCTCCACCTCACAGTACCGCACTTCACCGCACATCACCGCTTTCCGCCACGCTCTCCTGCCCAGTACTGTCTTTCTTCTGCTGCTGCAACCATGATGGCGGACTCGGCCCTGCGTTTTGATGTTGAGGGGCAGCCAATTGAGTTCGACTCGTGGCTCGTCGACCTCCAGCGACACCTGACTGGTCAGTGGCAGGACGGCTGCAGGCAAAGTTTTTTGGTATCAAGGAGGACTAGTTTCCCTGCAGGCAAGGAAATATCTCATCTGTGGCGGTCGGCGTATTGGCGGGTAGTGACATTGGCTTTTCGAATAAATTTGATATCCTTTGTGCGGGCGGTTTGAAGTTCTTCGACGGACTGCTACGAGCGGGGGACTTTCGACGTTGGTGGAAATGGGATCCATCTCATAATTCAGGAAAAAGGGCGAGTGATTAGTCGTGGCGGAGGGTGCATGGGTTGCAAATCTTCCCATTTGTTGATATCCGGCCAGTTCGTGCGAATCAACTGTTCCATGGTCTGATTCGTCCGTTCTGTCTGACCGTCGATTTGCGGGTGATAGGTGGATGAGAACTGTAGGCGGGTGCTGTATTGGTTCCACGTGCCTTGCCAAAAGCGCGAGGTGAATTTCGGGTCTCTATCGTTGATGATCGCCAAAGGGATACCATGCAGGCGAACGATGGTCGAAATGAACAGACGCACGGTTTCTTTGGCTATGATCATCGTGCGACATGGCGCGAAGTGAGCCATTAATGTTAAGTGGTTGACGACGACAAGGACCGCATAGTTTCCATTTGGTCTGGCCGGCAGGCCGATGACAATATCCATTGTCATGTATTGCCAAGGACGCTGGGGTGGCTCGAGGGGCTGCAACAGTCATGCTGACCGCTGGCGTGATGATTTCATCGTCTGGCAGGTCAGATACGTGCCCACGTACTTTTGCACATCCGAAATCATGTCGGGCCAGTAATACAACCATTGCAGTGCCTTCAGAGTCTTGTCGACCCCGAAATGTTCCGATACAGTAAGTTCGAATGGTGGACTTCTTGAATTAGTAATTCGCGAATTAGACGATAACTCGGAATTGAAATTCGTTCCGTTCCCGCTTTTACATAATAGGCTCCCCGCATGGTTGTGACCTACTAGTGGCCGTTGTTTACGGAAAAGGGATCGATCGAATATCCATGGGTAAATAGTCTGCTCAGCAACGTGTTCGTCTGGGCGATTCGTACAGTGGTAGTTTAGGCAGATGGTCTGGAGAGGGCATCAGCAATGTTGTTGGCACCCTTCTTGTCTGTGATTCGATATGTGCAGTTCGATTCCAGATAATCCAACCAGCGAATCTGCCGCGGGTTGAGATTTGGCTGCGCGCGTAGGTACTGTAGAGATTTATGATATGTTCGTACCGTCATGTCCACTCCCGTCAGGTAGCATCACCAGATCTTGAACGTGTGCACGATCGCCAACATTTATTTATCATGTACAGGATAATTTTACTCTGCCGACTATAACTTTCGCGACTCATACGCGATTGGCTGAAGGCCGTCGCCAAAATCCTGTAGCAAAACTGCTCCGATGGCGATGCCACTTGCGTCTGTCACGATCTTGAATGGTCGTTCTGGGCCAGCAATCCAAAGTACTGGTGGCGAGATTAAAATATTTTGTAATCCGTCAAGCGCAGCTTGCTGCTTCTCCCCCCACTGATAATGAGCGCCCTTATGAAGTAGGTCAGTTAGTGCCCCAGTTAGCCCCGCCATGTTGGGGATATATCGGCACACGTAATTGCTGAACCCTAGAAACGATTGCAGCTCCTGGAGGTTGGTCGGTGGCTTCCATTCCTGAATTGCCCGAATTTTACGGGGGTCAATTTTCACGCCTTCCGTTGAAATAATGTGCCCCAAAAACTCCAGTTCGGGTTTTAAAAACTCGCACTTCAAGCCTTTCGTGATGAGACGATTTTGCTGTAGGCGTTGAAAAAACGCTTCCAGGTCCTTTAAGTGCTGGTCCCGTGTTGTGTTGTAAATCAGGATGTCATCCAGATTTGTTGTAAATTAGGATGTCATCCAGATAAATGATCGCACATTTATCGAGTAGATCCCGGAATACCCCTTTCATCGTCAGCTGGAACGTCGAGGGGGCATTCATTAACCTGAACGGCATGACAGTGTATTCGTAACTCCCGTAGTGAGTACGAAACGCGGTCTTCTGGCAAACGTCGGCGAAGAATCAAATCTGGTGGTAACCGCCGCGAAGGTTGATCTTCGAGAAATAGCGAGTGCCTCACAGCTGTTCAATCAGTTCGTCCGCACGCGAGATTGGGTAGCAGGACTTTTTCGTAACCCGATTAAGGGCGCGATAATCAATGCACATTCAGAGGCCCCCATCCTTTTTGGGTGTGTACAGGATCGGGGCGGCGAACAGGGACGTACTCAGTCGAACGAGCCCTTTGGCCAGCAAATAGTCCAGCTGGTCCCGTAGTTCCTAGAGCTCGGGCTGCGTCAACCCCCATTGTGTCCAGATACTTGGTTGCGCACCAGGCTCGAGTTCGGTCCGATGGTCCTGAGGGCGTTCTGGTGGTAGGCCAGATGGTGGGTCGTCCGGAAAAATATATGGGAAATGACAAATCAGTTTTGTCAGATATTCGGGGACCGTTGCACAGAGCTTATCGATGCCGGCCGGTTGATCGTTGTCCGTCGATTCCTTCAGATGGACGGCGTATAATTCAGCGCCTTTCTTGACCGTGCATGTCAGCGTGATGGCGTTGACGCGTGTTGTTATCGGCTCTGCTCCTCGCCATTTGGGCAGTATCTGCCGACCATTCGCACACTTGACTGCGCACTCACCTGTCGTCCAATCGATCTGTAGGTTGTGTCGCCGAAGCCAATCTCGTCCTAGCAGCACATTGTAGCTGTCGAGTGTTGTCGCCAGCATTGACGCGCTGAAACCGAGATTGTCACCACACTTCATGCGAATAGTTCGCATGCGATTGCCTATTGCCAGCGGTGTGCCGTCGACCAATAGGGCATCGATCTCAGGCAGGCACTGCTCCACGGGTAAGTTCAATTTTCGCCGTTGGTCAGTGAATCAGGCAATGGCACGCGCCACCATTGATGAAGTTTTTCACCTTTTTTCCGTTAACCCTTCCTTCTACCAGCACAGGGTGATCCTCAGGTTCATCCCCGTTATTCGTCCGAAAGTGGTCGATAGCGTGTACCGGTACCACTACCCGGTAGAGATGCTGTTTCTCGGGTGATGCAGCCGTGTCAGTATGGGCCCGTCTGCTACTGATGAGAGTCATTTGTTGGCCTATCCCCATCGTTGTTTTTCTTGTGCTTCACGCCAGGGCAGTCAGCATATCGGTGACCCGGCTAGTGGCAGTGAAAGCACTGTCGCTTTCTGCGATCTTTGTCATCGCCACAATGCCGTTGATCGAGGGCGTCGTACAGGTCGGCGATCATCGCGGCTCCTTGGAACGTCGCTAAAAGTCGCATCCTCACTTCATAGAGAACATCAGATTTGATTCCAACGATGAACCCAATTTTTTCCTCGGCTTCTGATAGGTCGGTAATTTGGTCGCATAGTGCCTGAAATGATGACGCGTAATCCTGGACAGAGATCAGCTGGTGCCCAGTGTCCAGCTTTGTGCATGTGTTATCTGAGGCGGATATGGGCTCGAACCATTCACGCGGAGCTGTACCCCACGCTTTCCACGTGTGAATCACGGTCGGTCCGAAAATTGACGTTGCATCCCGGGAAGCAGATTCCGAACTCCCGAAAAACCCCTGAGTGTTCCCTGCCGAAGTCCCCGTCTCACTTAGCATCGATCGCCACCAATCCAGTGCAGGTCCCCTCAATAGTGAAACAGCCAGTTTGATTTTTAAATCATCAACAGCAATTCCGACGGCAGCGAAATAAAGCTCCATCGTGAAAAGCCAGCCAGTGATGGTGGTGTTTTTGTCCATGGGGTTAAACAGGGGCGGCATCGGCGACTTTATCTTGGCCACTGGTACAGTTGGTGTGGCTGCGGCTGCTGCAGAAACTGTTGCTGCTGCTTCATTGCGGGCGGCGATCGTTGTCGCAGCTGCCGTGGCACGTGCAGCGGCATTCGTTGCTGCGGCTGCTTCATCATTACGGTGCTCATGTGACACTTTGCGTGCGATTTTGTCCAAGACTGTTTCGACACATCCCGTGCAGGTGGCGTCCTCGGGGGCAGCTGACTTTTGGCGCGTAGTCTCTTGCGCCTGGCAAAGTTCGGTAACTTTGGGGTGAAGTTTGTCGTTGTCGTCTAGCATAGCTGTCAGGCGAGCCTCCGTGGCAGCGAATTTTGCCAGCAACTCGTCGAACTGTGCCTGGTCCATGTGGCGAAAACTATGCCGGGTGGGCAGGGGAATATCCGTGATTACCCATGCTCAGGTAAGAGCGCAAACGATATCGTATTCTGGCGAATTAATTCGTCTAATTCGCGGCCGACCGCTTTGCAGCTCCGAGAGCAAATCACTCCCCCCCCCCCCTCCCCCCGAAAAAAGTTTTCCGCCTACGGAAGTGGGTAGGTCAGGAAAGTAGCTCAGAATACCAGATGTTATGTGTGTTTAACCAGAGTAGCATGTAATCGAATGTCGAGGTTCAGAATAACATAATGTGGTACAATGGAATGACGAGGCAAGATATAGGAACACCAGAGCAATCCTAGCCGCGTGATCGAACAGTTTTATAGAAGGCATCCAAGGACGTGGAGCGCTTCAGAGAGACGCGGAAATGGTTCGGTGCTGTGTTCGAGCTGAAGCTAGGGCAGATGTCGGTGTCGTATGGGGTTGATGCATGCGGTAGCGGTGTGGTGCGCTAAGGAATGGAAAATTCCTTAGAGGTGACGCACATTTCGTAACTGCGGAAATGTGCGTTGCATCTGACCGTCTCACACCTGAAAATGTCAAAGCTCGAGTTTAGAATAGTAGAAAACCATGATTACTGACCATGAAAACAGTGCCAAAAAAATTGGGCGAAAGTAACTTCGGCGAAGTACCCCTAACGGACAGACATTCTGGCGAAATCACGGAACTGTGATCGCATCATGGAAATTCTTTGGTAAGAACCGAGGTCAACAGTGCGTGAACAGTGCGGCGGGGCGGGAGGTTGGGGGGGGACAAACAGTGGCGCGAGACCCCCACAAAAATGCGTTCAAAATGGTCGCAGGCAAAACTCAAGAATACTGAGATGAGCAGTGACTAGGTGCTTGTCCCGTTTCCCGTGAGTTGCGATGCTTTTCGAGTTTGTACTGCGTTAGGTTTCATTTGACAAAAACAAGTTCAGGATTCTTGAACTTGATAGCAAACTATTCTGCCATTGCTGACTCGGCTAAGCGCAATTTAGAGTAGTTATGTAAACGTTCTTGTGCGAACGTGCTTGCCTTCTGTACCATGATTTGTAATCTTGATTCTAGTGAATTTTGTGTGAATGCAAGCTTTGTCAAGCTGTGCTGTTGAACACACAATCTAGAGGCGAACTTCTCCTTAGAGAACTGGAGAGCTAGAGAAGCTCTATCTGCGTCAGGCACTTCCGCAAAAGCTCCTGTTATAGCATAAAACTCTGCATGGTGTGGTGAGTGTGGAATGAACACATGAACGATAGAGGTCGAATCTGCTACGTTAAGGTCTCGAAGAAGGTTGTGATTGTCGATATGACGGACGGCGATACGGGTGTCCGTGAGGTGGTCGATGATCTTGATACGCAGGAAGCCTTGATAGCTTGCAATGAAGACCTCCTAGAGAAGGAGCTAAACTTCAGACTGATGGGGTTACAAGCTCAGTAAGAGATGGATCATCCGCGGGCGCGGGCAGAGGAAGTCTCCCGAGTCAAGTAGAACGTGGAAGATTTGGCAGAAATGGAGTGCGAGAATCGTGCAGAGTTCTACGAGAAGGAGAATCGCTGGGCGCTGAGGGATCGAGCATGGGCGTAAGAAAGGACCCTGGGCAGAAGAAGGGGACGCGCTCGAAGAAGAGCGCTACAGAAGGAGACCATTCTATCGGTCGTGACGGCGCAGAGAATGCACTGACTCTACCGTCTTCTTCACGACAACCTCGAATGATGGAGGGATTGTTCCCGAGTTTGGTTACTTCAAGTTTTCTTCCGACAAGATCGTGGTGCAAAGGCTGCTCAAGGGACGACACGAATTGGCCTCATGGGTCGAGTCAATCGAGCCTCAATTGGAGATTGCACAGCTGAAACTATTTGTCGACGGGTCGACAAAAGCCCCTGAACGGTCAAACACATCACGGTATCAGCAGTTCCGATCTGCATAGTTGCTGACGTTCATGGTGATTTTGCGCTGCTGATCGCCCTCTGTGAAGATGGCGTTGAAGGCTTGTCATCTGCGGGTGAACGCAGGATTGCAGGCCTAGCGGTTCATCATGAAAACCTACAAGGCTACAGAAGATCTCTACATTGCGCAACTTGAGCGGAAATTGGCGAGTCTGGAGATGGCTGAGCACGAAACGGCTACAAATTGCTGCACTCGTGCACAGCAACTTCTTGCAAATCTGGGGATAACAGGAGTACGGTACTCTATGGCTTCCTACGCGACTCATGTCATCAAGGGTCTGCCGGCACAGTACAGCTATCTACACCGCATGTTAAAATTTCTAGAGGCGCGGAAAACACTCGATGAATTCACCCTGACAAGCTAGATCGGGGAGGAAGAGTGCACCCTTGCAATCGAGCAGGGCAATGAGTCACCTCTGCCACAATCCAACTGGACGGCAGCAGTTCAACCTCGGCAGCAGCTGCAGCAGTAGCACAAGCAATGGGCTTCTCCATTATATGACTTAACCGCAGAACAGAAGGGCAGCTGCAATGAAAAGAAGAAAGCAGCCAACAAGAAGAATAAGGGTAAACCTTGTTGGGAATGTGATGAAATCGGTCATTTCGCTGCTCAGTGCCCAGATCGCAAGGACACAAAGAACGGTGATCCTGTGTAGAAGAGGGAAAGCGGTTCAGCATATGGAGGGCAGAGTAGCAGCTCTTCTGCCAATATTGGTTCTGCAGATCGCAAAGGACCATTGTGTTCGATGGTTGAGTCGATTGTGGAGCAGCAGAAGATGGAAGCTCTACCGATATCGTTGGACGCTGAAGCTGGCGCAGACTTCCAGGCGATTGCGGCTGCTGTAAAAGCGAACCCTGCCGTTGTTCTGCTGGACAGTGGATTCTCGCACCACTCAATGGGAGACGGCAAGGCTTTCATCGACATGCGAGCGGATGGCAGCATCCAGCAAGTGCGTGGATTCAATGGCGCCATCCAAGCTGTCCGAGGACAAGGCACGATAGATCTATCGGCGAGGCGGGAAAGTAGATTTTGTTTCATGATGTACTCTATGTCCCCGGAATTCAAGCAAATCTGCTTTCTACCAGACAGTTGAAGGACTGCGGAGTGAAGCTGTAGGATGTTGGCGACGAGACACTCATGCTCTCTGCCGATGGAGGTGTGCTTGGACGAGCTCGTTATAAGGGTGTGTTCTCAGCACTGATCTGCAGCCATGGCCGCAGCAGAAGACTTTGTGAGAGGCGATTGCTCTGCGCACCTTGGCAAATGACAGGCGCTCTTCTACAAACTTCTGGCATGCTCATTTGGCAGATGCTGGGGTCGAGACAACCAAGCGGACTGTGGCGCACGAATCAGTCACGGGCTTAGACGTCGAGAAGACCTCGAGCATTGATCTGCCATATGTCTCTTGCGTCAGTGGCAAGATGTTCCGACACACCTTTCCGCCAGAGGGGAGTGATGAAAAGAAGTTGATGGGAGTAGTGCATGTCGATCTGTGCGGGCCCTTTCGAGTTCTCGCCAAGGATGGCAGCCGCTAATTTCTTCTGCTCAAAGACCGCAAGACACGCCATGTCTAGGTTTTCCCCTATCGACAGAAGAGCGATGCAATGCTCGTTTTTTTTTAAGTGGCTTCCGAGGTTAGAACGACAGTGTGAGGCAACGCTGAAGGCTCTTCGATTTGATTGTGGTGGTGACATCTTGGGCAGACAGTTTGTCAAGTTACTTGAAGAACGAGGAATTGATCACGACCTCACCTGCCCCTACACGCCGCAACAGAATGGGATGGCAGAGCGCGAAATGCGCACTGTGGTAGAGTCTGTCTGTACTATGCTCCTGCACATGGGGACTCCACACCACTGGTGGCATCTTGCTACTCTACAGGCGGTATGGGTGTGGAACCGTCTTGAGCATTCTTCTTTGCCATCGAGGACAACGCCATACAAGTTGCTCTTCGGCGAGAAGCCTGATCTAAGGATGGTGCATGGTGCAGTTTCTCATCCTCCCGAACGAGCGTGGTGGGAAGCTGGCACCAAAGGCCCGTTGGGCACTCCACCTTGGGGTGTCGCCCAAGAGCAAGGGATGGCTGGTGTTCAATCTAGCAATGAATTGTTTGGTCACCACAGTGGAAGCGACCTTCTACGAGACATTGTCCCTCGATGGGTGGAAGGCGACAAAGCAGACACCCACGGAGGTCGTTGACCCATCTATATTCGATCATGTGTCGTTTTGGCCAGATCTAGCTGCAAAAGATGATGAGGAAGATGACAAGCTTGAGGGTGTTCGACTTCTGCTGTCTACGCTGATTTTGACCCCTCGACCTCCGCCTCCTACTGCAGCAGGCCCTGCTCTTGGAGCTCTTGTTGCGGATTCTTTTGCAAACGACTCGCCCGCAGAAGCTTCTGCTGACTTCCCTTTGCTGTGGAGTACATGGAATCCGAGTACATCTCTGCTGTGGAGGCCGGCAAGGAAGCCCAGAAGCTACGCTTCTTGCTGGCAGAGTTTGGGCTCCTCGAGGAGGACGAGCCCATGATGCTCTATGTCGACTATCAATCTGCTATTGCTATGACGTGTCTGAAGGGATGGGGCTGAATGGGAACCTTTAGCATATGGAGCGACAATACATGTGGTTGCAGCACATGGTCGAGCGTCCTAAGCTGAAACTGCAGTACATCTCGATGAACGAGCATCCGACAGATTACTTGACCAAGGCGTTGCATTTTCCTGCGTTCGATCAATGCTAAGGCAAAGTGGATCAAGTGCAATTGTCTGCGAAGGGGAGCGCAAACGAAGTCTCTTCTCAAGAAGAGTAGGTGCCATGACCTCTTTCATGGCTAGTCCAGTCATTCAAGCATGCGAAGAAGTGCAGATTCTCGCAACTTTCTGTGTGTTTATTTTGTGTGCCTTTTTTTTTTCTGTAGTGTCTCCTCGAGATCGAGTTTTGAGCTAGTTGGTGATTTCGCATGATCAGTGCAGGGGAGGGTTGAGAATAGCCCTGATCATGCGAAGGCTGCAGAAGTCTGCAGAAGCGGCATATCAACGAAGTCTGTAGATGCAAGCCCTGTAGAAAGGCCTATCGACAAAGAGCAGATTTGTCGATAAGGCAAGGATCTGCGGAAATGCTCGTCGACAAAGAGCAGTCTTGTTGAAGTGACTTTGTTGCTGATGGCGCAGCTCCTGCAAGAGGCGAACTTCTACAAATGGCCTCTACAACGAAAACATGTCTTTTGTGGGAGTGATATGTCCAGATTACGGAGTGGAGAAGATCATTCTGCCGAGGGGCCATTCGCAAATGGACTATCGTCTGTCGAAATGCTCGCGGAATGCGCGTCTGCAGGCGACTTAGCGGAAGAAGTCAAAATTCGGCACGCGCTCTAGAAAGGACCTCAAGCGACCTGGTGCGAGGGCCCATTTACAGGAACTCTCTTTTGTAATAGCACTCCTGCATAAAGAGTTTGGAACTGTCTTCTGTGGGAGCGCTACAGAAAGAGTTCGCAGAACTCTTTCTGTGAAAGCACTGCAGAATGAGTTCAGACACTCTTCTGTGGGAATGCTACAGAAAGAGTTCGCGGAACTCTCTTCTGCAAACGACTCTTCGATATAAATGCTTTTCTGGCGCTAATGGACCATCCCGAAAGTGCGCAATTTTTTTCCCCTTCGAAGTTTACCCACAGAACTGATCTGAACCAAAAAGGCAAATCTACCAGGGACATTGAGAAATTGAACACAGGTGACGCACATTTCGTAACTATAGAAATGTGCATAACATGTGACAGTTTCACACATATATGCATATAATATTATAGGCTAGATACGTGAATGCTCTTAGAGACTATAACTCTCAGAGTAGCGGGATAAGTAGAAACAACAGTACACAGTACGTTTACCTAGTGGGTTGTACTCTCTAAAGGCATTCACCTAACTAGCCTATGCTAACATACTGCATATATGTTTGACTCACCCCCTAGGCTAGACAAGGGGTAGTGCCGGGCAAGAGACACGCGACTCAGGGTGGCACTACTAGTCCAACCTCTGAGGCAAGGGTCTAAAGACCAGTCAGGAGAGTACAAGCAAGACAAGAGCAAACCAGGGCGGCACTACTAGTCCTGCCACTAGAGTAGAGGCCACAAGGCTAGTCAGGAGAATATAATAAGAGTAATACACAATCAAGGCCCTAGCAAGTGTAAGGCTACAGGAACTAAACCAAGCTGTACACAGTGCCGCTAATGATCTCTAGGCACAAGCGCCTTAGTAAAGATATCAGCTGTGTTGGCACCTGAGGCCAAGTGAACTACGTGAGCCTGGCAGCGCTGCTGTAGTTCGTGCACAAGGAAGTACCACAGCTAGATGTGCTTCACTCTACCCTCAAGTCGAGGCTCCTGACACAGGAGGATCATGGCCCTGTTGTTAGCGTACAGAACTGGGACAGAGCTAGGTTGCTCACCTAAGTCTGTGAGCAAGAAGGTCAGCCAGCGGAGCTCCTGTGCCACCATGGCACCAGCATAGATCTCAGCCTCACTGCTAGACTGTGCAACAGACGACGAGCGGGTGGACCTCCACGAGATGGCCCTTGCACCAAGGCTAAAGCAGTAGCCCTGGGAGGACATGAGCGTCTCAACGTCATCCACGCACAAAGCGTCTATATGCCCTGTCAAGACCATTGATCTGCGTCCTCCTAACACTAACCTCATGCCCGATGTACTTGCTAGATAACGCAAAACCCTCTTAATGGCCGACCAGTGCTGTGGTCGGTGTCTGCCTGTGGCCACAGAGCGAGCAAGGATGTTGAGAGGGTATGCGAGATCTGGATGAGTGCAAGTCATCAGGTACATGAGGCAACCCACCAGCTTTGCGTAACAACCACTAGGCTCTACAGACTCCCCAGGGACTAAAGCCCAGAGCCTATGATCTACTGGCAGAGGCGTGGGCTGTGCAGGAGAGAACTTAAGGCCGAACATCTGAAGGACCTTGCGCACCAAGTGTGACTGTGTAAAAGTGATGGTGCGCGCTGCTCTGTCCCTGTAGATTTGCAGGCCAAGGTAGTGGCGCAGCTCTCCGAGGTAAGTGGAGGTGTAACTCCTCAGCAGCCCAGCCTTCACGGAGGCCAGTGCGTCTCTATCTACAATAGCAAAGACTAAGTCATCTACGTTGACAAGGATGTAGAACGGGGTCTAGCCAGAACGAATGAAGAGCGAGGGGTCTGCAGATGATCGCAAGAATTGCAGGTCCGCTAGGGTAGCACGCAGCGTGTCGTGCCAATCACGGGGTTCCTGCCGCAGGCTGTAAACCGGGCGCCGAAGCAGCCACTCGATCCCAGGGGCGAGCGAGCCAGTAAAGCCTTTCGAGCGACGTAGATGGACCTGCTCGTGCAGACTGCCCGGAAGAAACGCTGTACAGAAGTCGAGAGAGTGCGGCTCGTAGTCACGCTGTGCTCGTATGTGTAGCACCGTCCGAATAGTGGTCATCTTCGGGATCGGGGCGAAGATCTGAAAGAAGCCCACACCCTCGCGCTGACTGAAGCCTCTAGCCATGTAGCACGCCTTGAACAATGGCAGCTCCCTAGGAGGGCGCTTCACCTTGACGAGCCATCGGCCATCGACTACATTCACCCCAGATGGGGGAACTTCGTCGACGTAGGTGACGGTGGATCTCCAAGATGCCATCTCCTGCTCCATGGCAGCTATCCACTGAAAGGCCTAGGGTCTCGAGGTCGCCTCAGCATAGGTGCGAGGGGTCGGGATGTCGAGGGCGTCTGGGTCACCCTCAGGGACTAGCAGTATGGAGTAGAGATGAGGCACAGCCTCGGACAGAAAAGCTAGCTCCTACTACCTGTCCTCTAGCATGTCACTGCCAAGAATAGGTGCACCCCTGACGGACAGAGTACAGGCAGGGTCAGAGACAAGAGCTGTGGCGTAGTCAAGGCGTCGGGTAGAGGCAAAGTCAGCGACGGCAGCAACAAGCGTATCAAGACTGGAAACAGGAACAGACGGGTCGGTAACGAGGGCGGCAAGGACCCGAGGAACAAAAAGACTAACAGCATGAAGGAAGTCAGAGTAAAGAGGCGGCACGATAACAAGCGACGACGGAGGAGGCGACGGGAGAAGGGGAGGACAAGACGCGTGAGAACGAAGCAACATAGGGTGAGAGCGGGGAACAGGAGAGACAGGATGAGCACGAGAGGGACGGCAAGACCAGACGTGAAACGGCGGCGTCGGGTCAGGAGACAAAGGAGGAGCCACAGGAGGGGAATGAGGGGAAAAATGAGCTGGAGTCGCGTCTGGCGGAGGAAATACAGGGCCGTAGACATGCAGGGGAGGCGGCAGCAAAGGAGGAGCAGGCGGGGGATCGGGGGAAGGAAGACCGAGAAGGCGAAGGGCCGACACCGGCCGCGACTGCTGCTGCTGCGGCTTTACGCTAACACCAGAACCTCCAGCTGCACCATGATAGCCTCTGAGAAGCTCCACGCCAGCACCCCCAGAACGGGAACCCTCTCCAGCATCGGTGCCACCCCTAGGACCCGTGGACCCCTGCGGCGGCTGCTGCTGTGACGGTGGCGGCTGCGGCTGTGGCTGCGGCGGTGACGACTACAGCTGCTACTGTGGTGGCGACGGCAGCTGTTGCGGCGACAGCGGAGGAGGAGACACTGGGGCAAACCGATGAGTCGCTCAGCGACCCCATTCTGCTGCGAGGATTCCGGCAGGGTGTACTCCTCCTCAGTGTCAAAGCGTGTGTCTCATGTCACTCCCCTCCCGTCGATTGTCCCACTCGAGGAGTCGTCTGACTCTGGTGGCCTCACGGCTCCGTTCTCGACCCAACCGATGCGTCGCTCAGCGACCCCATTCTGCTGCGGGGATTCCGGCAGGGTGTACGACTGGGTGATTCCCTCCGCACGACAGAACTAGCCAAGCCGACCAAAGGCAAACTCGCCACCATGGTCGGATTGGAGACAGAGCACAAGGAGACCGCAGTGGACACGCGCAGCTACGAGCCACGGGATAAGAACGTCAGGCACGTCAGCCTTCCGCTCTAGAGGAAACACCGTAGTGTAGCGCGTGTAATCGTCGACAAGCACTAGAAAATAGCGCTCTCGACGTGGCCCAGGAACGGAGGCTGGGCCCCAGACGTCCAGGTGCAGGGTCTGGAGTGACGAAGTGGTAAGGCGAAGCGAGAAGGAGTGAGGAGCATGGCGCAGCCGGCCCTCGACGCAAGGCGTGCACGGTGGCACAGGCGAGGGAGGGAGGGCAGGGAGCGACGCAGGGAGACCTAGGACAAGACCGTGCTGGGACATGTGACGCAGACGAGGGAGTGCGGGGTGACCTAGGTGGTGGTGCCACAGAAGCGACGGGTGAGTGAGCGACCGACATGAGCAGACCGCAGTGACCTGAGTAGACGCAGGCACCTGGGGGGACGCCCTCACTAAGGGAGACTCGGTGTCAAGGGTAAACAGGCCAGACCGAGGGTCCCAGGGAAATGTGGTGAGGGGGGTACCTGTAGCGGCGTCAATACAGACCGCGTACCGCTCGTGTCTAGGGAACGTAGTGGTGATGCCGAGGTCCTGAAGATAGCCGACACCAACTTGGTTCCTGGAGAACGAGGGGATGTGCAGGCCCATAAGCGAGCCTGAGGGAACCGCCGGACAGTGAAGGGTAGTGGAGCTACGAGCAACTACAGGGCTTGAGGAGGGGTCAGCAAGCGCAATAGCAGCAGGGGCGGCAAGCGGTGTGAGCTCAGTGTGGTCGCGAAAGAAGCATGCAGACGCGCCAAATTCGAGCGTGAAGGAGAGCGAAGCGGAAGCTGCAGCCGGCGGAGGAGAGAGCATGGAGCCTAGACTAAACAAAGCAGAAGGTCCTACGCCTGACGCAGCAGGGGAGTCTAGACTAGACACAAGTGGCACACCTAAACTAGGCAACACAGGGTAATAAGGTCCGGTCACACTAGAGGCATCAACATACTTGGAATGCAAAGCATAACAAATCTGATCCGTTTCTAACTCAAAAACAGTCACACCACGGCGCACAACACTGAACCGGTTGGGGACGTCTGGCTCCAGGCCGAAGTGGCGGCGAAAGAGGTCGTCGAGGCGGTAGAAGCAGCGGGTGGTAGGGTGCAAACGACCATACACAGTGCCGCAAAAGGGGCCGGTCTGGAGCTGGTACTGGCAACCCCCAGCGCTGGAGCTGTTGCTCGACACCGAGCTGCGAGGGCTACCACCGCGGCCACCACTACCAGAGGCACCGGGCCACCCCGGCGGGAGGCGGCCCCATGACTGCTGCTGCGGCGGCGGCTGCTGCTGCTGCTGCTCCGGGGCACCAGCCCCGGTCCCCTCGTCGGAACCGCTTCCCCCCCCCCAACTCCACCACCCCCACCACCCTGACCTCCACCATGCCCCCCCTTGGGGTGGCGGCCCCTACGCTGACGCGTTTGCTCTGAGGCTGCAGCAACGGCCGCAGCAGCAGGGGCTGTCTCGACGACAGCGGTAGAAACGTTAGTGTAAGTGCACTGGGAGGGTGCACAGCCCTGAAAGATAGGGACTGCCACAGTACCACTCGACTGAGCGATAGTACGTTAACGAGTCTCTATCTCAGACAGGGCAGCAACAAAGGCGATAAGGGTGAGGTCACCGGGGTGCTGACTAAGGAAGTGGTCGCGGGCAGTGGCTAAGTGGTCCAGAAGGCACGTTGCTATGAGGTAAAGGGTAGCGTACAGCAGCGGCGGGAAGGCAATGAGCTGGGCCTCAGTGCTAGCGGCGCCGTAGCTAGCCTCTAGGGCACGGAGGTGAGTAGCTAAGTCAGCGATAGTGGGACAACTGCTAGGTCAGGGAAATGCATGAGGAGGATCAGGCGGCCAGCGGAGGCGGAGGCGGGCGTGGAGTAGCGATCAACGGTAAAGCACCCCGGGGTGCTGAGAGTTCACTACAGCAGTAAAGCGGGGACGCTCAGACAGGGAGAGGGCATGACCAATGGCAAGGTGTGGTACGGCGTCGCGCAAATCCTAGACAGCGCAAGCAAGCGCAGCAGTGATAAAGGCCTCACGCTTAGCAGTGGTGGGGGCGTCGGTGAGGGCAAAAGGCATGGGGGGGGCGGAGAAGCAAGCCATCGACATGAACAGCCAGGAAGTGGACATCCTGGCGCTGACTTGTCAAGTGTCGGCGAAGGTCGACAAGCCAGGTGTCGAAGTCGATCGCGCGCCATTCTGCGTCCAGGCGTAGCACAACGTCCGCCATTGCACGTCCTCAGAGACACGGCAGCACGTCGACATGACGGCACGACGACGCGGCTCCACATCGCCACGATGGCACTGCGGCACGGCTACACTACTGCGCGGCTCCACGACTCCACGGTGGCACAGCGGCACTGCGGCACGGCTACACGGCGGCGCAGCAGCATGGCGGCATGGCGGTGGCGGGAGGACGGCGGCACGGCTGCGGCACGGCAGCGGCACGGCAGCAGCACAATGGCTGCAAGGCAGTGGCACGGCGGCGGCACGGTGATGGCACAACGGTGGCACGGCGATGGCACAACGGTGGTACGGCGACGTCACGGCGACCGCACGGTGGTATGGCGGCACGGCAGCGGCACAGCGGGTCGGCGGCACAGCGGCAGCGCGGCATGCTGGGGACGGCAGGAACGAGAGCTGGCTCGAACGAGACCAGCGAGGCACTAGGGGGCCAGCGGGGCAGGAATGGGGCCAGCAAGGTGCACTGGGCCAGCAAGGGCGCACGGGGGCCAGCGGGGCACGACGAAACCGGTGAGGCGCGGAACTAAGGCTAGGGCGTACGGGGCATACGGGGTGTACGGGGCATACGGGGCGGACGGGGCCAGGAGGGCGTTTCTAGGCCGGCGGGGCGCACGGGGCAAGCGAGGCTCGACGGGGCCAGCGAGGCGCTAACGGGGCCTGCGAGGCGTACATGGCCAAGAGGCTGCTAACGGGCCAGCGGGGTGCCTAGGGGCCAGCGGGACGTACGGGGCCAGGAGGACGCTACCGGGCCAGTGGGGCGCTGAGGGGCCAGCAGGGCGTACGGGGCCAGGAGGGCGCTAACGGGCCAGCGGAGCACTAAGGGAATAGCGGGGCGCTAAGGGAAGGGAGAGGGTGGAAGCGGGTGGGAGGACGGAACCTACTCAATACCATCTCAGAGTAGCGAGATAAATAGAAACAACAGTACAGAGTATTTTTCCATAGTGGGTTGTACTCTCTAAAGGCATACACCCAACTAGCCTATACTAACATATTGCGTATATGTTTGACAATAACGCTAGCACAAAACTATCTTGTACCTTCTAGTCTGGCCAATTCATTACTCTGAGAATTTGGTAGGTAGAGAAGATTTGGTTGGTGGGAAATGGGTTGGGGTAGGTGAAGAATTGCAACGAGCGGTTTTGAAGGGGAAGGGGTTGGAGTGTTAGAATAACGGAATGAACTAGATTGGGCCATACAGGGAGGTTTTGTGCTATGGTGCTGTTCCCTCTATGAGCATGCACCTATCTAGCCTATAACATATACAACTATATGTTGACTCACCCCCTAAGCTAGAAAAGGGGCGGTGCCTGGAAAGAGACACGCGCCTCAGGGTGGCACTACTAGTCCAACCTCAGAGGCAAGGGTCTGAAGACCTGTCAGAAGAATGCAAACTCGACAAGAGCAAACTAGGACGGCACTACTAGTCCGGCCATTGGAGCAAAAGCCACAAGGCCTATCAATAGAATATAATAAGAGTAGTACACAATCAAGGTCCGAGCAAGTGAGGAGCTACTTGAACTAGACCAAGCTGTACGCAGAGCCGCAGATGATCTTTAGCTGCAAGCACCTTAGTAAAGATATCAGCTGTGTTGGCACCTGAGGCCAAGTGAACTACGCGGGCCTGGCGTCGCTGCTGCAGCTGACGGAGGAGGAATTACCGCCACTGGATGTGCTTCGCTCTGCCCTCTAGATGAGGCTCCTGACACAAGAGAATCACGGCCCTGTTCTTAGCGTATAGGACCGGGGCAGAGCTAGGCCGATCACCAAAGTCTGTGAGCAGGAACGCCAGCCAGTGGAGCTCCTGTGCCGCCATGGCACCTGCGTAGATCTCAGCCTTGCAGCTATACTGTGCAACGAACGACGAGCGGGTGGACCTCCACGAGATGGTACCTGCACCAAGGCAAAATCAGTAGCCCTGTGAAGACCTGAGCGTCTCTGCGTCGTCAGCCCACGAAGCATCTGTATGCCTTGTCAGGACCGCTGGCTTGCGTCCTCCTAGCACTAGCCCCATGCCCAATGTACATGCTAGATAACGCAAAATTGACTCCTCAGGGAATGGAGCCGAGAGCCACTGATCTACTGGCAGAGGTGTGGGCTGTGCGGAGGAGAATTGAAGGCCGAACCTCTGAAGGACCTTGCGCACCAAGTATGATTGTGTGAGAGTGATGGTGCGCGCTGCTCTGTCCCTAGAGATCTGCAAGCCAAGGAAGTGGCGCAGCTCTTCTAGGTCAGTGCAGTTGTGTCTCCTCAGCAACCCAGCCTTCACCAAGGCCATAGCGTCTCTGTCTGCAGTAGCAAAGACCAGGTCGTCTACGTAAACAAGGATGTAGAACGGGGTCTATCCTGAACGGACGAAGAGTGAAGGACCTGCAGACGACGGGAAGAACTGTAAATCAGCTAACGTAGCACGCTGATACCCGGGGGGGCGTCCCAGCCGGGGGGGAAGCGGTGTCCAGAGTGAACAGGCCAGACACCAGGTCCCGGGGGAACGTGGTGAGGGGGGCATTAGTGGCAACCTCAATACAGACTGCGTACCGCTCGTGCCCAGGGAACGTAGTGGTGACGCCAAGGTCCTGGAGGCAACCAACACCAACTAGGTTTCTTGAGAACGGGGGGATGTGCTGGACCGTAAGGGAGCTTGAGGGAACCGCCGGACAGGGGAGAGAAGTCGAGCTACGGGCAACCACAGGACCGGATGAAGGGTCTGCAAGAGCAACTGCAGCAGGAGCGGCAAGCGGCGTAAGCGGCGTGGAGTCACGAAAGAAACACCGGGAAGCGCCGGAGTCCAGTGTGAAGGAAAGCATGGCAGCGGCGACAGAGGTCGTAGGAGCGAGGGAGGACCCTAGGCTAAACAAGGCAGGGGATCCTACGCCTGACGCAACAGGGGAGCCTAAACTAGGCACACTGGGTACACCTACGCTCTGCATACAAAGCAGAGCTAATCTTATCCATGTCCATATCAAATATCTGAACATGACGATGGAGCAGATTGTGCCAACCGGGGAGGTAAGGCGACGGGCCAAAGCGGAGACGAAACAGGTCGTCAAGGCAACGAAAGCAACGAGCGGTGGTATGGCCAATCTTACCGCACACGGGGTCGCGGCGAGGACCGGTCTGGAGCTGGTACTGGCAGCGCCCGTCACTCTAACTACCACCCGACAACACGCAGCGCGAGTGACCAATGCGACCACCGTCACCTCGAGCTCCAAGCCACCCGGGCGGGAGACGGCCGACCCTCCGCTTCTGCTACTGCTGTTGCTGCGCCGGCTGCTGCTGTTGATGCTGCTGTGCCTGCTGCTGCTGCTGGTCTAGCTGCGAAGCCTGCTGCTACTGCTGGGGCTGCTGCTCCGGGGCACCAGCCCCAGCCCCCTCGTCAGTACTATCAGCGGGCGAGCCACCTCCACCACCGGCACCACCCCCTCCTCCGCTACCTCCGCCGCACCCAGCCTTGGGGCGGCGACCCTTACCCGGACGAAACTGCACTGCGGCGGCTATCTCTACAGCCGGAGCTGTCTCAGCAACCGTAGCAGAACCGTTGGAGTAAGAGCATTGAGTAGGGGCACAGCCCTGAAAGATAGAGACTGGCACGGTACCGCTAGACTGGGCGATAGAGCGCTGACGGGTCGCTATGGCAGACAGGGTGTCGACAAAGTCAGTGAGGGTGAGGTTAGCGGGGTGGAGACAAAGGAAGTGATCGCGGGCGGCGGGTGGCAAGCAGGTAGAGGGTAGAGCAGATGGGGGGCTGAAACACACGAAGTTGGGCCTGAGTGCAGGCAGCACGCTAGGTCGTGTCTAGCGTGCGCAGGTTGGCAGCTTGGTCAGCAACTGTGGGGAAAGATGCAAGGTCAGAAAAGAGCATGGGCAGAATCAGGCGACCTACAGAGGCAGAGGGCGGGGAGGAATAGCGTGCAACAACACCCTCTAGAAACTCCTGCACAGTCCTGGCGGACCTAAAGCGGGGGCGCTCGGACAGGGGAAGGGCATGACTAATCGCAAGCTGTACGTCAGGGTCATGTGACAACCAGACTGCACGGGCAAGGGCAGCAGCTACAGCAGACTCACGGTTAGCAGAGGTGGGGTCAGCGGGGAGGGCAGCAGGGGGGTCCGAGCAGGAGAGCGTACCGTCGATGTGGACGGCCAGGGAGTTGCCGTCCTGCCGCTGACCGGTGAGGAGTTGCTGGAGGTCGACGAGCCACGAGTCGAACTCAATCGGCTGCCCTCAACATCAAAACGCAGGACCGAGTCCGCCATCATGGTTGCAGCAGCAGGAAAAAGACAGTACTGGGCAGGAGAGCGTGGCGGAAAGCGGTGATGGGCGGTACAGTGCGGTACTGTGCGGTGGAGGGAGGTGCAGTACGATATGGTGCAGTGCAGTGCGGTGCCATGCGGTGCCGTACGGTGGAGAGCGGTGGAGAGCGGTGCTGGGCGGTGCAGCGCGGTGCAGAGGGGCCGAGGACGGCGGCGAGGCGTCTAGAAGACGGGGCCGCGGGCGGCAAGGCGACAGAGCCGGCAAAGAGGCGGGGCCAGCAAGGAGACGAGGCTGGCTGGGCGACGAGGCCGGCTAGGAGGCGGGGCTGGCTGGGAAGTGGGGGGGAGGGGGGCTAGGAGGGGGGGGGGCGCGAGGTGACGGGGCCGCGGGGTCGCGAGGTGACGGGGCCGCGGGGTCGCTAGGGGACAGGGCCGCGGGGCCGCTAGGTGATGGGGCCGCGGGGCCGCGAGGTGACGGGGCTGCGGGGCTGCTAGGGGACGGGGCCGCGGGGCCGCTAGGTGACGAGGCCGCGGGGCCGCTAGGTGACGGGCCGCGGGGCGACGAGGCGGCTAGGACCTAGGGCGGTAGCGCTGGGGGGGTGGGGGGGGGGGGGGGTTTGGGGGCTACCTACTCATGATACCATGTTAAATTGAAAGTATTGTTAAATTATATATTTTGTTGTATAATTGGTAGGCTTCGTAGGTTTATCGAACTCTACTGTAGAGGATACAACTCCCTCCTTGTATGCCTCTCTTTTCCTAGTCTCTCACTCTTGTCTCTCCTCAACTTTCTCCTCACTAAACCTCACACCATTCCTTGGCTTCCTCCTACTCCTAGCTACCTTAGTTTAACACAGTTTGGGAGCAGGCCCCTTTAGCTCGGGCCTTCTACTCACGCATCCGCAGCGTACTCCCCCCCCGTCACGCCGCACTGGCCCCGTCATGCCGCGCTGGCCCCGTTATGCCGCGCTGGCCCCGTCACTCCGCGCTGGCCCCATCACGCCGCGCGGGCCCCGTCACGCCGCGCCGGCCCTGTCACTCCGCGCTGGCCCCGTCATGCTGCGCTGGCCCCGTCACTCCGCGCTGGCCCCGTCACGCCGCGTGGGCCCCGTCACGCCACGCCGGCCCCGTCACTCCGCGCCGGCCCCGTCCCTCCACGCTGGCCCCGTCACCCCGCGCTGGCCCCGTCACTCCACGCCGGCCCCGTCACTCCGCGCCGGCCCCGTCACTCTGCGCCGCCGCGCCGCCGTGCCGTTGGGTCGCCGTGCCGCCGTGCCGTCGTGCTGCCGTGGCGGCTTCGCCACGCCAGCGCACAGACAGCTGCGGCCAGCGCCCTATCCTAGGCGTCAGTCGTAACGCCCCCACGCCAGTAAGTGTCGTGCCAGCCATGGTGCCTCGCTGAAGATTCGCCCTCTCACGCCAGTAAGCGTCGCGCCAACCATGGTGCCTCGCTGAAGATTTCCCCTCTCCCGCCAGTAAGCGCCGCACCACCCTTGGCGTGTCGCTGAAGGTCCCTCCCCCCCCCCCCCGCCCCCCCCCCCGCCTCCCCTTTCCCCTGCGTCTTCTCTTCCTCTTGCCGCAGCTGCTGTCTTCTACTCGGTTGTTACCTCGCCGTGTCACACTGGCGAGAGCCTTCAGCCAAGGCCATTGCCCGCGCTGCCTCTCGCCGGGGGATGTCACCATGCCAAGCCCGAGGGGTAGATACCTGGCTGATCTCGAGCATGGGGGTGTAAGGGGTTAGGGGGTGTGTGTGTTGGGTGGGCTTGTGACTATCAAGCCTAGGGGGTGTGTTAAATTATATATTTTGTTGTATAATTGGTAAGCTTGGTAGGTTTATCAGACTCTACTGTAGAGGGTACAATTCCCTCCCTACATGCCTCTCTCTTCCTAGTCTCTCACTCTTGTCTCTCCTCAACTTTCTCCTCACTAAACCTCACGCCATTCCATGGCTTCCTCCTACTCCTAGCTACCTTAGTCAACAAGTATATCTAGAACAAGGCATACAAGGGAATATAACCTAATGGGTTGTACTCTCTAAGGCACGACCCTATATAGTCTACAGAAACATCCAATATATGTTTGACAGTCACGTCACGTTGCATGACTTCACGAAGCATTGTGATCTTGTAATAGAAGAAATTAGGAAATGAGTGCACATACCTGGAGCAACATAACGCATAAAGGTTCCAATAGAAAGGAATGCAATGCGAGTAAGTAGGCACTCTGCTTATTACAGAGAATCCCATCGAAGCCGCAACTAAGCGTGAAAAAAGAAGTAACGAATGCTAGGATGCCGCGCCAGGCACACGCGAAGTTTGCCGGGCCGCATCCGTACTTAAAACCCAGCACGGTTAGACGGGATGAAAACGCCGGTACCGGTGGTGTCTTTCGGCGCCAGGTACCTCGGCGGAAGGAAGGCGCGCGGGCAGTTTGCCACGGGCGCCTGCACTGCCACGGGGAGGTGCTGCCGCTGCTGCGACCCCTCCGACATCTGCTGCAGCTGCAGCTGCACCTGCAGCCGCAGGGGGAGCTGCACGCCCGGGGGAAGCGTCACCGCGGGCGCCTGCGGATGGCCCCAGAACCCAAGTGGCGGAATGATGACGCCCGCCGGCTTTTGCGCTTGCCCTCTTTTGCAGGCACCCAGCGCCTCCCCGGGTGTCCCGCTTGCGCCGCGCGGGCCCCGCGCGTTGGCGCTGCTGTCTTGCGCGCAGAGTCCGATGGGCGGATAATGCACGGGGAATGCGCCTGGGAAAGGCCAGAAGACGGGGAACCCGCCAGCACCCGCGAAACAGAAGGGGGGTGGGGAGGCTCCCCCATGGGGGAAACTCTGCGCAGCCTGCGCGGAGTGTTGCCCGATGCTGCTGGGTGCGACGTTCCGCGGGGAGATCGGAATCGTGGCGGAGACGGCGCGTGGAGGCGAAGCGGGGGGTGAAACGGTTTCTTCAAACTGTAGGTCGTCTGGAAGCTGCCATTGGCTGCCTTCCTGCCACGTGGACGGCCCTGCGCCAGCATCGGAATCTGCGGGAACCGCCGGATTGCGCGACCCTGCGTATTTTGGCGACGCGTCGGAGTCACCCACCTCGGGCCATAGGGCGCGTCTGGTCGCACGACCTTTCGACGACGGAGGGGTCTCTCGGGCAGGCGAGAGCACGGAGAGCGGCGACTGGCTCCCTGGCGCCGCATAATGCGGCGAGCACAACGAATCATCGTCGCTTGCCGCGTCGTTCGTTTCGCTCAAGTCGGTTAGCGACGAGGGCTGGAAACCCCAGCTGTCGCTGTCAGTCCCTGTCGAAATCTCCTCATTCACCTCCTCCTCCTCGTCGGCAGCCCTCCCCTCACCGAACGATCGATAATCGCTGCTGCTGCTGATGCTCCGCGGCACGTCGACGCGAAGGCCGAAACTGGACGGGGTTCGTGGCGGCGTGTGCGGGAGGAACGGCGCGGTGCTGACGGGCGCCAGCCTGGCGTGCGTGGCGGTGTTGCTCACGAAGCCGCAGCTGGCCATGAAGCTCGCGTCGACGCTGTCCAGCACTCGAACCAGCGACTCGCGCGCGGTAAGCGGCTCCGCAAGTTCGTCCGTAGGCGCTCCAGAGAGACTTGTTTGTGCGAAAAGGTTTCCTGACATCGTGGGACGTTGAGAAATTGGAGTCGGGTTCTTGGTGTTTGTAGCTCGGTGTTCGCCTCTTGGTGTGATGCTACAAATTTGGAGAGACGAGAGGTGGCAAGCGGCGGGTAGGGAGGATTCACACAGACGAGCGATTGACAAGCAGTGCGGCGAATCAGTGGAGAAGGAATTCCTCGTGAAACTCGATAGTGCGCGTCTTGGGGGTGGTACGAGGTTTGACGCGCAGGGGCGAGAGTAACGCGTGGGGGCGAGAGAGGGTTGAGCTGTCGAAAGGAGGAAAGTGATAGACGAGAAAATCGAAGAACGAAGGACAAGAGACGAGGGACAAAACTGAAAATGGGTTGAAGTTATACGGATGAGGCGCAGGTGCGGCTGACTCGCACATTTTCACCAGCGCCGGGTCGCGCGTCCGTGCTCTGCGGGATCGCTCGGCTGGTTTGGGCAGGAATAACCTGGGTTAGCGGCCCCCAAGCGGAGTGGCGTGTTTTTCGCCAGCCAGCGAGGCTCCGTACTTGTCGCAGGCGACGTTCATTGGCGAACGGGGATTGAGGTTGGGCTGTACAAGCCATCGTCGGCATCTCATGTGACATGGTTTTCACGGGGGATTGGCTGTTGGGGTTTCGTCTCGAAGTCTTGGCGAACTCTAGCGACTGCACTGACGATTTGAAACGCGTTCTCTGCACCGGGATTGGTTCAGCTGGCATTCGCCGTTCCCCACGCAACCGCAGCGCGGGACCCTTGCACTGTGCAACAGCACAATGTTCGCTGTACACTCGCCGACCAGTGAGTGAGCGACCCCTTTCAGGCCTAACCCCGCTTGTGGGGGATCAGTCAAGTGGCGACAAAAGCATGGGTTTGCACGAGGTGAAACCACCTGCGTGGTGTCCGCTGGCCAATCCGTTGAAGAGAACCGCGAGGATGCAACAGCCAAGGTGCATTTGATTGGTGGGTCCGAACGAAACGCGTCTCTTGAAAAAAGTAATGCTGCCTAGTGCACTCCGATATATTTCCCATTTGAGCATTACAGAACTTCAATCAACAAATCCTTAAAGCCGCGGTACACGCTCCCTAGTATTTTTGCTACGAATTCTGCTTATGCTAATGAAACTGCGATGACTTCCTGTTTCGTTGAGTTCCAGGACATAACTGTCAACTTATGCGTTTCGTCGACGGCCGGCTGTGCCGTGCTCCTCACTCCTCCTCGCTTCCCCCTACCACTGCGCCACTCCAGACCCTGCACCTGGGCGTATGTGGTCCAACCCATGTCCCTGTGCCGCGTCGCGAGCGCTACTTTCTAGTGCTTGTCGACGACTACACGCGATACACCACGATGTTTCCCCTGGAGTGGAAGGCCGATGTGCTTGGCATTCTTATCCCGTGGGCCGCAGGGCTGTAGTTCAGTTTCGTCCGGGTAAGGGTCGCCACCCCAAGGCTGGCCGCGGCGGAGGTAGCGGAGAAGGGGGTGGTGCCGGTGGTGGAGGTGGCTCGCCCGCTGGTAGTACTGACGAGGGGGCTGGGGCTGGTGCCCTGGAGTAGCCGCCCCAGTAGCAGCAGTAGGCGCAGCAGCAGCAGCGGAGGGTCGGCCGTCTCCCACCCGGGTGGCCTAGAGCTGGAGGTGACGGTGGTCGCATCGGTCGCTCGCGCTGCGTGTTGTCGGGTGGTAGTCTGAGTGACGGGCGCTGCCAGTACCAGCTCCAGACCGGTCCTCGACGCGACCTCGTGTGCGGTAAGATCGGCCATACCACCTCTCGTTGCTTTCGTTGCCACTGCTCTGATCTCTGACCCTGCCTGCCCTCCGTCCGTCGGGGGTGTGGCTGCTCTTGGCAGTGACGTCCTAGAGGAGAGGCAGTTCGAGGTCGCTTTCCTCTATGAGGCCGCTCCCCATCTTTGTTCCATGCTACTAGTCCTTGAGGGTGACCCAGACGTCCTCGACATCCCGACCCCTCGCACCTACGCTGAGGCCACCTTGGGACCCTGGGCCTCTCAGTGGATAGCTACCATGGAGCAGGAGATGGCATCTTGGAGATCCACTGGTACCTTTGTCGACGCAGTTCCACCACGTGGGGTGAACGTATTCGATGGCAGGTGGCTCTTCAAGGTGAAGCGCCCTCCTGGAGAGCCGCCTGTATTCAAGGCGCGCTACGTGGCTAGAGGCTTTGGTCAATGTGAGGGGGTGAACTTCTTTCAGACCTTCGCCCTGACTCCGAAGATGACAATTCTTTGGGCGCTCCTACACGTAGCAGCACAGCGTGACTACGAGTTACACTCCCTCGACTTCTCCACTGCGTCTCTTCGGGGAAGCCTACACGAGCAGGTCTACCTCCGCCATCCTCGTGGCTTTACTGGTACCTCCCCTCCTAGGACCCAATGGATCCTTCGGCGCCCAGTCTACGGCCTGCGACAGGTGCCCTGTGATTGGTATGACACGCTGCCTGCTACGCTAGCTGACCTGCAGTTCTTTCCATCCTCTGCTGACCCCTCACTCTTCGTTCGTGCTGGCCAGAATCCGTTCTACATCCTTGTCTACGTAGATAAGCTGGTCTTCGCTATTGCAGACAAAGACGCGCTGGCCTCCGTAAAGGCTGAGCTACTCAGGAGACACATCTGCACTAACCTAGGAGAGCTGCGCCGCTACCTTGGCCAGCAGATCTCCAGGGACAGAGCAGCGCACACCATCACTCTCACATAGTCACACTTGGTGCGCCAGGTCCTTCGCAGGTTCGGTCTTCGGTTCTCCTCCGCACAGCCCACACCTCTGCCAGTAGATCACAGGCTCTTTGCTCCAGTTCCTGAGGAGTCAGTAGAGCCCATTGGTCCTTACGCAGAGCTGGTGGGTTGACTTATGTACCTGATGACTTGCAGTTGCCCAGATCACGCATACCCTCTCAGCATCCTGGCTCGCTTTTTGGTCACAGGCAGACAACGACCACAGCACTGGTCAGCCGCTAAGAAGGTTTTGCATTATCTAGCAAGTACATCGGGCGTGGGGTTAGTGGTGGGAGGATGCAGACCAGTGGTCCTTACTAGGCACACAGACGCTTCTTGGGCAGACGATGCTGAGACCCTCAGGTCCTCCCAGGTCTACTGCTTTAGCCTTGGTTCGGGTGCCATATCTTGGAGGTCCACTCGCTCCTCATCTGTTGCCCAGTCTAGCTGTGAGGTTGAGATCTACGCCGGTGCCATGGCGGCACAGGAGCTCCGCTGGCTGACATTCTTGCTCATCGATTTAAGTGAGTGGCCTAGTTATGCCCCGGTCTTGTATGCTGGTAACAGGGCCATGATCCTCCAATGTCAGGAGCCTCGACTTGAGGGCAGAGCGAAGCACATCCAACTGCGGTACTTCCTCCTGCGCGAGCTACAGCAACGCCGCCAGGCCCGCGTAGTACACTTGGCCTCCGATGCCAACACAACTTATATCTTTGCTAAGGCGCTTGCGCCTAAAGATCGACAGCGGCACTGTTTGCAGCTTGGTCTAGTCCCTGTTGACTCTCACTTGCTAGGATCTTGATTGTATACTCCTCTTTATATATATCTATTAGACAGGCCAGTAGCCGAACTAGTAGTGCCACCCTGGTTTGCTCTTGTCTTGTTTGTACTCTTGCTGATTGGTCTTCGGACCCCTGTGTCAGAGGTTGGACTAGTAGTGCCACCCTGAGTTGTATGCTTCTTGCTCAGCACTATCCCTTATCTAGCCTAAGGGGTGTGTCAACTTATACATACATTTGCATGTAGAAGTTATAGACTAGAATAGGTGTGTGTTCTTGGAGAGTACAAACCAAACCCTATATATCCCTTGTTCCCTCTTCCTTCTAATAATTGCGTTATTCTAACAATAACACCACCTGGTTAGAACCCCACGTCAAAGTAGCAGAGGGGGGGCCCTACGAGAGCTAGGTAGCTAGGAAGCCATGAAAATGGCGAGAGGGTTTAACTAGGAGAAAGTTGACGAGAGAAAAGAGAGCGAGAATAGAAGAGAGAGGGATACAAGGTGGGGTATTGTACCCTCTACAGTAAGTTTCAGTAACGCCTACCAAGCCTACAATTATATAACATATATAATTTAACAAGTTGAGCTTGTGAAAAAATGCGAAGTCCTCGTTTCTTGCGAAAACTAGCCCTCGCAACAAATCGTAATGCGGAATAGAAACGGAACAAAACAATGTGTGCCGAGCTCCCATTGGCGCAAAATGAAAACTGAACTAGTGACGCGCGAGAATAGCACACCAAACAAAAAATCAGCCTACCCAAGTCGCAGCCGGGCATCGCACACCAGGCCCTCATATATCATGGTAAAACACCCTGAAAGCCTGATTTTCAGGGTGTGGTCTGTTCTCGAGCTCAGAGATTTCAGGGTATTCATTTTGTTTGGCCTGAAATTTCAGGATGTGTGTTCTATTAAGCCCTGTTATTTCAGGGTGTTGTGATCCGCCTAGCCTTGAGGCCTCAGGGTACTACCGGGAATAGCCCTGACCTGATACATGCCCCCTGTACTGACGGGACGATACTAGGCTTATCCCCAAATTCCCGTCGAAGATGCCCGCGAATCGCACTCACACTCACCTTCACATGCGTTTCTCACTTCCTGTTAAATTATATATTTTGTTATATAGTTGGTAGGCTTGGTAGGTTTATCGAACTCTACTGTAGAGGGTACAACTCCCTCCTTGTATACCTCTCTCTTTCTAGTCTCTCCTTAACTTTCTCTCCTAGCTCCAAAACCCTCATGCCATTCCATGGCTTCCTACCGTTCCTACTAGCCTAGCTTTCTTAACATTTCTGCCCATACACGCTAGAACATTTGGACTAGCGCAATGCCCCTTTTGCCCGCAATTTCATCTTTGATAGACCTATCAGGGCTGCAGCATAGTCCACACGCCACCCTGTGTTATCCAGTGCACCACACAAGCTGCAGCAACCGGGCTGTTTACAGCCAATTAATCCCCTCCAATGAATCCTGCATGCCTATCCCCTCCAATTACGTCCCTCTTTGCACCGCTGTGCAAGCCACACTTCGTCGTTGCTGCACCTGAAACGCCCTTGCCTACCACGCGTCTCTTGCGCACCCTGCTCCACACTGCTGAGCTTTTTGGCCACTAGCAAACTAAGAGACAATTGCTTTCCTCCTCGTCAATCTGTTTCTGGCGTCGACCATGCGTTTGGGCATTGCTGCCCGCCCATCGCCATAGCGGTGCCAGATAGGGTTGGCAATTGTAGTCAGGCCCCCGTCGAGCCCACCCATGCCTCTAGGTTCCGCGG
Organism: Closterium sp. NIES-67; assembly: GCA_027943415.1. Taxonomy (NCBI): domain Eukaryota; kingdom Viridiplantae; phylum Streptophyta; class Zygnematophyceae; order Desmidiales; family Closteriaceae; genus Closterium; species Closterium sp. NIES-67. Next base: position 100,472 of record BQMB01001941.1, read on the forward strand.
TCTGACGAGTTTAGATTTCCTGAGGCGAGTCCACGCCGTACCTGCCTCTTCCACCCCGCCGCGGAATGCTGTTGGCATCTGTCCCATCGGCAGCATCATCGTTTAGTCTAGCAGCACCAGTTCCAGCAATGCCAGTTCCAGCAGTGCCAGTTCCAGCAGCGCCAGTTCCAGCAGCGCCAGTTCCAGCAGCGCCAGTTCCAGCAGCGCCAGTTCCAGCAGCGCCAGTTCCAGAAGTGCCAGTTCCAGCAACGCCATTCCCTGCCGCGCCGATTCCAGCAGCACCAGTTCCAGCAGCAAGTGTGTCATCGTTGGCGCATAGTGCCACTCGCATGGGTCCTAGCACGTCCAAGCAGGTGCTCGGTGCCCGGTGCTAGATAAGGAGGGGAGGATGGTGAGCCAGAGGATGATGATGACAGTAGCTGTGGATTTAGCTCTGATGACGAAGGAAAATTTTAATCTGATGTATCTGAACTGTAATGGACGATGTGCTATTATGCCGTACCGTGTGTGTGTTTCATGACAATTGTGGTGTTGTTGGTTGGAATGGAACATAAATGCTGCTCTCTAAAAAGTACCCTGACAGCTCAGGGTATTGTGTTGACGTTGCCCTGTGTAAACAGGGTGTGCATAGCGCTCAAACCCTGAGAGGTGCACGCTTTTCAGAGGGTGAACCCTGAGGGATCAGGGTGACTAAATTTGAATCTGAGGGCCTGTCGCACACCCTGACGATCGAAATGCGACAGGGTGTGCGAGCGGGATTCAAAAACAAGGGGTCCCTCTCTTTTTTCAAGAGGGACCCCCCTCTGCTATTACTGCAACAGAAAAACCCACAGCCTAGGGAGCCAGGGGCATCGCGATGACGCGCGAGCACATCCCAACGCCATCCACGCTCATGTACCGCCGACAGCCACTAAAATTAGCCGCATTGTGGACTGCCGAATCTGAGTTTAGAAAACGTCAAGAGACCACTAAGGTGGCAAGCCTCTCACTCCGCCAGTGCGTCTCCAAAAACAGGGGTGTAGTGACGAAAACGCGAAAGAAAACAGCAGCGCAATACAACGCATCTTGTCTAGCGCAACAAGGAGAGAGCAGAGCGGGAGACGAGGTTCAGACGGGGCACCAAAACGACCGGCTCTCAAGTAGCCACACAGGAGCTTTGAGGGGAAAGAGACTACATAGCGACAGGGTACCTTGCCTAGGCAAAGTTCTGAATCGTAGTATCGCATACAACCACACTAAGCGCCATGATACCCGCGGAAAAGATTTGGCTTGATTGGGGACTGCCAGAGCACACTAAAATGGAGGCTGTGAAGGACGGGTAGGATAGAAGCCGTGCGAACAGACCAGCAGCACCAACTCCAGTGGCCAACTTATCCCGAGGAGACTTGGAAAAACGGCGAGCCCGCCCTCATCCTTGCGTGACGCGTACAGCAGGAGTGTTGCGGCTTGCGGGACCCATTCGACGAGGTAGCCACATTGCAAAACCAGGGAATCAGGCGAGGACAAGGCTGGGGTGTTAGGGTCCAGCTGACGCAAGCAAACACACGTTCCCACGCTTAGTTAGGATCCCCCCCCAACTCTTCGATGCCGGAGGGACGCCTGTGTGACGAAGTTGGCATGCGACAGGCACACATCTCCACGTCATGTCATCACACACGACCTCGTAACCCCCTTGGGCAACCACCACCTCCCCCCCCCCCCCTCCCCCTCTCCCCCGTACCTTCCTCCCCACAGGTTCTGGAATCGCCCTGCCCCTGCCCGCCAGCTCACCGTGACAGTGAGACCAGCGGACGAGCTTCAAGTACGCCCACTGTCTCTCCTCTACACTCCCCTCTCAGTGCCACCCTAACGCGCACACACTCTCTCCCCGTTTCTCTCTCTCTGTATCTCTCTCTCTCTCTCTCTCTCTCTCTCTCTCTCTCTCTCTCTCTCTCTCTCTCTCTCTCTCTCTCTCCCCCTCTCCCTCTCTCTCTCTCTGAATCCCTCGGGAAAGTGCCTCCACGCGCCCTGGAATACACTCACTCGCCCTTTGGTCAACTCACACAGAGTCTCTCACACCAATACGCGAAACCACACCAACATGTACATGAAAAAAAGGTGCCTTTCTGGCACCTGATTCTCTGCACCCTCTGGGGCACACACCCCTCCACTCTCAATCCTTCCACCAATCCCCTCTCCCCCGCACCTTCTTCCTCATAGGTTCTGGAAGTGAGCCCTGCCCCTGCCCGCCAGCTCACCGTGACGCATCCACCAGCGGGGGAGCATCAAGTATGCCCACACTCCCTACTCTCCTCTTCCTCCCTCTCTCACACTCCCTCTCCCTCCCAATCTCTGCCCCTCTCTCTCACTCTCTCTCTCTCTCTGCCTCTCTCTCTCTCTCTCTCTCTCTCTCTCTCTCTCTCTCTCTCTCTCTCTCTCTCTCTCTCTCTCTCTCTCTCTCTCCCCCCCCCCTTCTCTCCCACTCGCTCTCTCTCCCTCACACACCATCTCCTCCCCTCTCTCTCTCACTCCCTCGCTGCATACTCTCTGCCTCACCCTCGCCAACACTCACCCACTGGGTGCCTTACCCAGTGTCTCTCCTGGCTCACGGGAACCCACACCGACTCATAAAAAAAAGGTAGAGGGCCCCATCTCATTCGCCTGATTCTGGGTGCTCTCTGGAGGGCACACCAACTCGGACCCACACACCCCTCCTCTCTCAATCGTTCGCCCCCTTTACCCTCCCCCCACCCCCCCCCATCCCCCCGACTTTCTTCCCCCCAGGTTCTGGAATCGCCCTGCCCCTACCCGCCAGCTCACTGTGACGCAGCTACCAGCGGACGAGCATCAAGTACGCCCACCCTCTCTCTCTCCTACTCTCCTCCTCTCTCTCCCTCTCTCACACTCCCTCCCTCCCTCCCTCTTTCTCTCTCTCTCTCTCTCTCTCTCTCTCTCTCTCTCTCTCTCTCTCTCTCTCTCTCTCTCTCTCTCTTTCTCTCTTTCTATCTCTCTCTCTCTCTCTCTCTCTCCTCTCTCTCTCTCTCTCTCTCTCTCTCTCTCTCTCTCTCTCTCTCTTGCTCTCTCTCCCCCCCCCCCCCCCCCTCCTTCTCTCCCACTCGCTCTCTCTCCCTCACACGCCATTTTCCCCTCCCTCCCTCTGACTCCCCCGCTGGATTCTCTCTGCCTCTCCCTCGCCTACACTCGCCCGCTGGGTGCCTCACCCATTTCAGGCATCTCACCAGTTGCTCTATCTGGAACAAGTACGCCAGCATGGACCTCTTGGTGCAACCCTATGGCTTGCACTCGGCTTGTCGTCCTTGTTTGTGTGTGTGCATGCATGGCATGGAATGAATTGTGAGTCTATGTCATTGCTATCCATTGCTTGTGTGTGTGTTTGAATGGTGTATCACAATGTGGTTTGTGTCGGTCAAGACATTAGCGAGTTTTTTACAACTCGCATGTCAAGTCGTC
>BQMB01001942.1:0-74203 GCA_027943415.1 Closterium sp. NIES-67
GGAGAATGAATACATAAAGATGAAAACAATTTTTTGTCCGGGTTGAAAAAAGAAGGCAAGATAGTACAAGGGGGATGGAAAGGAGGAGCGAAGAATGAAAAAAAACAAAAACAAAAACAAAAACAAAAACAAAACAAAAAATGAAAAAATAAAATGGAGATGAAAGGCAGGGAAGACAAATGGAGGAGTGGGAAGTGAGGGTGGGGTCGCCAGTGCGCAATGTGCTAGTGGGGAACGCGCCCGTGCGCTAGGCGCCAGCGTGCAACGCGCCACTGCGCGCTAGGCACCAGCGTGCATGGTGCTAACGCCCAAGGGGCTGCAGCCCCTGAAACAACCTAATAACTAGGTCGTATGGTGTAGCACAGAATTGATTTTTTGAAGACGTGGATAGAAGGCCTACAAACAACCTAGCAGCTAGGGAGGTGATCAACATACCTGTAGGAGGTAAAGCGTGGCGCGTTAGGAGCATTGCTGGCGAGAAAGAGGGGAGTAGCTGGAGATAAGAGCTGAATCTGGCAAGAGAAAGAGAAGACAGAAATCCCAGCAATTATGTTTTTTTCTTTTCTTTTCAAAGCAATCTCCTTTAGCGTTGAGGATTGATGATACACGCGAGATCTGTGGAGTTGAGTTCGATTCCCGAGGCCATCGCTACTTCCGGACTCTTTTAGCATGGCTCAACCAAAGTGAATTATATGTTAAAAAAGTGCATAGGAGTGAGAAATGTTGTTGCAACCCTATGGCTTGCACTCGGCTTGTCGTCCTTGTTTGTGTGTGTGCATGCATGGCATGGAATGAATTGTGAGTCTATGTCATTGCTATGCAGTGCTTCTGTGTGTGTTTGAATGGTGTATCACAATGTGGTTTGTGTCGGTCAAGACATTAGCGAGTTTCTACTACTCGCATGTCAAGTCGTCGTTTGTGTGTCGCATGTGTTTTTTCTATTTTGTCGAGTGTGAAGTGTCCATCGTGTCGCAGGTGTGTGCAGCAAGCCCCCATCAACTCAAGAAGAATTTATCTTGCAGATCCAAGAACAAGAGCTCAAGATTTCAAGCCCAAGGGACGTGGATAAATATTAAATAGTGAAAATAGTAACGTTACTTCGTGTAGTGTTACATTTCACTTGGTGTAGCCCCTTGGAGGGTTGGTTTCGAGACTCTTCATGGTTGGGGACTCTGTGGTGGTGTACCACCAACCTGGACCTCGGCTGTTGGGGTATGTAGAGGCTGGGAACCATCTCCCTCTCGAACTCTTCTTGCTAAGTTTGTACTCCTAAGACTATAGTGGCTGCTTTACCTCCTGCCAGTCAAACCACCATAGCGTTGTCAAATCTTCATGGAATTTCATGATTCAACTTGCTGCTGATAGACGACAGCAACGCGCTCCAGATCCAATTTACAGATCACCGTTGGATTTAGCGACCAGATCGTCATCGATATTTGAAGCCGTCCGACGGAAATCCGACTGTGCTCTCTATCTCTCATTATAGGCACATCTAAGCATATTGTGATTATAACAAGAAATCGGACGTGTACACACAAGTGCACTCAAATGGCAATTGCGCCATATTTGGACCTATGTTTCTTGGTGTAAACCCCAAATAACATTTTATCCATTGTTCGTATGCATGATGCTGGAATGTAATGAACAAGATAAAGTCATAAATTGGGAAAAAATGCTCCGCAACCCTAAGACGGCTTCGTCGATCCTTGTTTCGGTTTTGTGAACCTGCCCAGCCAAGAGTGGCATGAAAATCTTGACCTGCCTCATACCACGTTTTTGTAGTATTCGGTGTGGCGCGGAGTAACGTTGATGTTTGCCTGGAACCTCTGGGTCGCAGATGGTCACGTTTTGAGTTTGGCATGAGAAGGGGCACACGATTTGGAGCCCTTTGGTTTGGGAAAACCATACCTACGTGCCATTGTCACATGCTGACGTCAGATTTCGTAGTTTGGGTCCGGCAAGCAATCGAAGCCTCGCTCGATGTTCCGCATGCCTGATTTCCCTAGCCGTGCCAGTGGAAAATTGGCCAGCAAACGCCCCCCTGATCCGCAAAACTTCCCTCCCTGTGGAAACTGCATCCTCCAACTGAGAGGCCTCCAAGGGCTTTCTCCTGTGAAATAGTGGTACTCTGGTTGACTCTTTGCAATAGGCTCCATTCACTAGCTCTTGTTTTATGGCTTCATGAGAACTGCTGAGTATATTCTTGTTTCTCAGCTCGTGCCATCCACGCTCTCGACTTAGGAAATGGAGAATTGCACATACATTGACAGGCTTCCCGATGAGCTGCTTATTCGCATTCTATTGCATTCCTCCAACCAGCCATCATCCTACAAGTCTGATAGCGACGCATTATGGCTCTCATTGAATTTGCACCCGAAGTACGTCGACGCGAATCCTACAGCAAAAAGAGATTGTTGAGAAGAGAAGTCTGTGTTTCCGTTGCCTCCTCACTCAGCAGATGCAACATCCAACCTCCTCATCGCATCCGTCTGCCGATGCTGCGTCATCTCGCGCGACGCTACGTCTCGTCGCTTCTCGTTGAAAAGGACCTCATTGTTTCGCTGCAAGACCTCTCCAATGTCGTGTCGTGCTTCCAGAGCCTCGCACACCTTCATATGGAAAACGACAGCGTGGAGAACATTGATGACGCATTTCTCGCTCACCTCGCAGCTTCATTTCCTAAGCTAACGGTTTTCCATGTGGGTTACAGAATTACACCAGCTCATCACGATTACAGGAAGGAGCTGCATCCGATTACCGAAGCTGGTCTGGACAATTTCTTCAGACATTGCTCTCAGCTGCAGCAGCTTTCGCTTTACTGCCTTCATAGAGACACTCAGATGCCAACTTCCTTCTTCCACCTGACAGGCCTGCACACTCTTGTCTTGGCAGATGATTTAGCACTGGAGTCTCCTGATCTAGTAAACTTGACCTCTCTCACCACCCTTCAAATGGCCCCCTCGAAGCTAGCCCGCCAGCACTTCTCAAGCCTCATTCGTCTTCCAAGACTCACAAGCCTTTTAGTCTCCTCCAGATCTTTTGTTCAAGGCTCTGCTGCTTTTGCCTTCACACAGCTCCCTTGTCTAAAATCGTTGGAGTTTTGGGGGATGGGTCCTCGATTGAACCTACTGCTTCCTTCAGGATCGTCGTACAAAAGCCTGGAACAATTGCTGATTTCCTCTTGCGACCAGCTCGAGCGGTTTCTTGATGACTTTGGGGAGTCGCTGCCATCTCTCCGAAACCTGACAATTCACGAATGCTACAATCTAACCCATCTGCCCGAAAGCTTAGCCGCTCTCAGCTTTTTGGAAAGCCTGACGATTTCCACATGCTACTTGTTTGAAGACTTGCCTGAAAACCTGGGACGTCTGCCTGCGCTAGAAACTTTGATTCTGGATGAGCTGCATTTTTCAAATCTCCCTGATTTGCTCTGCCATCTCCGTTGCCTCAAGACCTCTTCTTGATTCATTGCACCGTGATCGAGCAACTGCCATAAGTCTTTTCCAACCTCACTTCTCTAAAAAAAATCTACATCCTGCACTCCACGGATCTGGTTCTCTCAGAAGGCACTGGAGAGATGTGCAATCTCCAAACGCTTGTCGTACATGAAAGCCTTGGGCAGCCGCTTCCCGTCTCCTTAACCCGGTTGGCTTCCTTGACCAGACTTGAACTGGATGAATGCAGGCCTGATGCGCTTCTCCAAGGTATAGGGAGCCTGAGCAACATGCAAGAGCTTTACATCCACGATTGTCCAATCAGGAAGCTTCCCCAGTCGATCACGGCTTTGACCAGCCTTGAAATCTTGAGAGTTGTTTCCTGCTGCCAACTCTCTTCGACTCCACGGAGGCTGGATGGTTTTGGGCGGCTCAAGTGGCTGGAGCTGACATGGTGCAGAGTACTTAAAGACCTCCCGGAGGCTCTGCCACTTTTTCTTGAGACTCTAAGCTTGGGAGACTTCAGTCGAGTCAACTCTTTTCCAGACTCGCCTATTCTTCTCAAGCTACGGAAGCTGACAGAGGAGCTTTAGATCCCCTTGTCAACCTTCCCTCATCTACGTACCTTCACGATTTTGTTGGCGAACAGGATCCAGAAGCTTCCAGACAGTCTTGGTTTCGATTTGCCATGGCTGCGGCAGCTGCGAATCTGCCATCAGCAGAGCTGCAGCATCTCCCAGCAAGTATGCCACAGCTTCAACACCTGACTTCCTTACATGTTCATGCGGCCAAACTTCTCAGCATAGCGAATTGACAGTATAGGGGAGATATAGGGTTGGTGTTCTACCCTCTAAGTACACTGCCCTAACTAGCCTATTACTTCTACATATAATGCATATGTATAAGTTGACACACCCCCTAGGCTAGATAAGGGGCGGTGCCTGGCAAGAGACACGCAGCTCAGGGCAGCACTACTAGTCCAACCTCTGAGGTAGGGGTCAAAAGATCAGTCAGCAAGAGTACAAACTAAACAAGAGTAACCCAGGGTGGCACTACTAGTCCTGCCAGCCACTAAGATAAGAGCCACAAGGCCAGTCAAGATAATATAAAGAGTAGTACACAAGTAGTCCACAAGTCTGAGTCCTAGCATGTGAGGAGCTACTGGAACTAGCCCAAGCTGTACGCAGTGCTGCTGATGATCTCTATGTGCAAGTGCCTTCATAAAGATATCAACTGTGTTGGCACCAAAGGCCAAGTGTACTACGTGTGCCTGGCCGCGTTGCTATAGTTCGCGTAGGAGGAAGTACCGCAACATGGATGTGCTTCGCTCTGCCCTCTACTCGAGGCTATTGACACAAGAGGATCATGGCCCTGTTGTCAGCGTACACGACCGGAGCAGACTAGTCCTGGGGTCGGTGTCTACATGTCGCCACAAAAGCAAGCGAGGATACTAAGAGGGTATGCAAGATCTGGTCGAGTGCAAGTAATCAAATACATCAGGCAGCCCACAAGCTCTGCGTACGGACCACTGCGCTCAGCAGGCTCTTCATCGATTGGAGCCGAGAGCCTATGATCCACTGGCAGAGGAGTGGGCTGTGCGGAGGAGAACTGAAGGCCGAAGCTCTGAAGGACCTGGCACACCAAGTGTGACTGTGTGAGAGTGATGACACACACTGCTATGTCCTTGGAGATCTGCAGCCCAAGGTAGCGGCGCAACTCTCCTAGGTCAGTGCAGGTGTGTCTCCTCAGCAGCTCAACCTTTACGGAGGTCAGTGCGTCTCTGTTTGCAGAAGCGAAGTCTAGGTCATCTATGTAGACTAGGATGTACAACACTCTGGCCTGAGCGAACGAAGAGTGAAGGGTCAGCAGAGGACAGAAAAAACTGAAGCTCTGCTAGTGTAGCATGCAGCGTGTCGTGCCACTCGCGAGGTGCCTGTCGCAGACCGTAAACCGGGCGCTAGAGGAGCCACTCGGTCCCAGGAGGAAAAGTGCTAGAGAAGACTGGCGGACGGCGCAGGTAGATCTACTTGTGCAGACTGCCTTGGAGAAACGCTGTAGAGAAGTCTAGTGAGTTCAGCTCGTAGTCACGCTGTGCTGCTACATGTAGCAGTGCCCATAGAGTGGTCATCTTCGGGGTCGGGGCGAAGGTCTGAAAGAAGTCAACACCCTCGCGTTGTCTGAAGCCTCTAGCAATGTAGCACGCTTTGAACACCGGCTGCTCTCTAGGAGGGCGCTTTACCTTAAAGAGCCATGGGCCATCAACTACGTTCGCCCCAAGTGGGGGAACTGCGTCGATGTAGGTGCCGGTGGATCTTCAGGATGCCATCTCCATGTCCATGGCAGGTATCCACTGAGAGGCCCAGGATCCCAAAGTCGCCTCAGCGTAGGTGCGAGGAGTTGGGATGTCAGGGGCTAGTAGTATGGACCAGGGATGAGGAGTGGCCTCGGACAGGAAAGCTAGCTCGTACTGCTTGTCCTCTAGGACGTCAATGCCATGGGCAACTGCACCCCCGGCGGAATGAGGACGGGAAGGGTCAGAGACTAGAGTAGTGGCGTAGTCAAGACGGCGGGTAGAGGCAAAGTCAGCGACAGCAGCGATAAGAGCATCGAGATTGGAGACAAAAACAGACCGGTCGGTAACAAGAGAGGTGAGGACACGAGGAACAAGAGGGTGAGCAGCACGGAGGAAGTCCGAGAAAGGAGGCGGGGAGACAGCAAGGGATGACTGAGGAGGCGACGGGAGAAGAGGAGGAGGAGGAGCATGAGACGCATGAGAGCGGAGAGACATAGGGTGAACACTCAGAGCGGGAGAGATGGGACGAGCACGAGAGGGGCAGTGAGACCACCAACGAGAGGGGGGTGTAGGGTTAGGAGACAACAGAGGAGACACAGGAGGAGAACGAGTGGGGAAACGAGTCGGGGACGAGTCCGGCATTGGAAACACATGATCATAGACAGGAGGAGGAGGCGGCACTCGGGAAGGCGCGGGTGGTCGGTCGAGGGAGGGCAGACTGAGGGGGCGAACGGCAGAAGCAGCAGCGACTGCTGCTGCTGCTGCGACTGCGGCTGCTGGTGCTGCTCCGTGCCCACACAAGGACCTCCAGCTACACCACGGCTACCCCTGGGACTCTCCACGACAGCATCTCCAGGACTAGCACCCCCAACACTAACACCCTTAGATTTAAAACCCTCTCTAGCACACGCGCCACCCCCAGGACTGCCGGGACTAGCCACGACAGTACCTCCAGGACTAGCGCCCCAAGAACGAGGCCGCGTTGGGGGAGGCACGGGTGGTCGTTTGGGGCAGACCAAGAAGGCGAAGGGCAGAAACTGGCGGCGACTGCTGCTGCTGCTGCTGCGACTGCGGCTGCTGTTGCTGCTCCGCGCCCACACCAGGACCTCCAGCTGCCCCACGGCTACCCCTGGGACTCTCCACGACAGCACCCCTGGGACTAGCACCCCCAGGACTAAAACCCCTAGAACTAGAATCCTCTCCAGAACCCGCGCCACCGCCAGGATCACCGGGACTAGCCACAAAAGTACCCCTAGGACCAGCGCCCCGGAACAAGCACCCCCCACAGAACAAGCACCCCAAGCGCCAACACCCTCAGACCAACCGAAGGAAGGGGAGTGACGTGAGGCACACCAGACAGGGCAGGACGGGGAGCGGGAGCTACCAGGGGAGTGGGGACAAGGAACAGGGGCGGGGTAACCGAGAGACCTCGGTGGGGGAAGCGGGTATAGAAGGACACAGAATCGTCAAAGGTGACGTCGCGCGAGTGAAAGAAGCGGTGAGATGGCAAGTGGTAGAAGTTCCTGTCAGACGCATCCAGGGGGAAGCCAAGAAAGACATCGGGGACAATGCGAACAATGAGCTTGTCCGCGCAAGAGTCGGACGTGAGCGCGACAACCCCAGATGTGAAACGCAGGCGCGCCTCCAGGGGACCCGGTCCAAAGAAGGGTTGGCGAAACCTGTGACTATTGGGAGTGCAGCCACATGTTAAGCTGGTAAGCGTCGTAGCGCACTACGAACGACCACAAAAAATGGGGTGCACCGGCATGGATCATGGAGGTATGAGCCACCTCCATGACCAAACCGATGCATCGCTCAGTGACCCCATTTTGCTGTGGGGAGTCCGGCAGGGTGTAAGACTAGGTGATGCCCTCCGAGGGACAGAACGGGCCAAGCCGACCGGAGGCGAACTCACCGCCACGGTCGGAGTGAAGACAAAGCACTGGTGGGCGCGTGCAGCTACAAGCCACGGGATAAAAACGCCAGGCACGTCGGCCTTCCACTCCAGGGGAAACACCATGGTGTAGCACGTGTAGTCGTTGACAAGCACCAGAAAGTAGCGCTCGCGACACGGCCCAGGGATAGGGCCTGGGCCCCAGACGTCCAAGTGTAGGGTCTGAAGTAGCACAATGGTGGGGGGAAACGAGGAGGAGTGAGGAGCACGGCGCAGCCGTCCCTTGACGCAAGGCATGCACGGAGGCGCGGGCGAGGGAGGGAGGGCAGGGAGTGACGCAGGGAGACCTCAGACAAGACCGTGCTGAGACATGTGGCGGAAAAGCAGGTGTGCAGGGTGACCTAGACGGTGGTGCCAGGTGAGCGGGTGAGTGAGTGACCGATACGAGCAAGCTGCAGCAACCTGGGTAGATGCAGCCACCTGCAGGGAACTAAGGGTGAGGTCAGTGGGGTGGAGACTAAGGAAGGCATTGCGGGCAGTGGCTAGGCGGTCGGGGAGGCAAGTGGCAAAGAAATCAAGGGTAGCGCCAAGGGGGGGAGGCAGTAGAGTGAGCTGGTGAGTGGCTAGCAGCGCGATAACAAGTCTCAAGAGCACGTAGGTGAGTGGCTAGATCAGAGACAGTGGGGAAAGACGCGAGATCAAGGAGGAGCAGGGACAGGAGGAGACGGCCAGCAGAGGAGGGAGTGGAAATTGAGCAATGACTGCATGTAGGAACTCATTCGCAGTCTCTACGGCCTGAAAGGTAGGGCGCTTGGACAGGGGGAGGGCATGACTGATAGCAAGCGGCGCAACGGCGTCGCGTGACTCCCAGACCGAGCGAGCAAGCTCAATAGCGGTAAAGGCCTCATGCTTAGCAGACGTGGGGGCGTCAGGGAGGGCAGCAGGCAAAGGGGGACAGGGCGGCTTACCATCGACGTGGATGGCCAGGGACTAGCCGTCCTGGGGCTGACCTTTCAGGTGGCAGCGCAAGTCGGCGAGCCACGCCTCAAAGTCAACCGCCTGACCCTCAGCATCCATGCAAAGAACGGTGTCCGCCATCGGCACAGTGGTAGAAGCTGCATGACGTAGGAGGCGGAGGAGAGGGGAGCTGCCGGGTGCCGTGGAGTGCTGTGGAGCACGGTGGAGAGCAATGGAGTGCGGTGAAGTCGCGTAAGAGGAGACAGCCGGCAGGAGCGCGGGCTCAGAGTGACACCAGGGCCGGCGGCGTGCAGGGGCCGGCAAGAGGAGTTGGGACGGCGCGACGAGCCGGGGCCGGCAGCTATCTGGGGTGGCGCGGTGAGCTGGGGCCGTTGGCGAGCTGGGGCGGAGTGGCTAACTGGAGCCGGCGGCGAGCTGGGGCCGGCAGCTAGCTGGGGCCGGTGTCGAGCTAGGGTGGCGCGGCGAGCTGGGGCCGGCGGCAAGCTGGGAGCGGTGTCAAGTTGGGGCAGCGTGGCAAACTGGGGCCGACGCGGCTAGCTGGGGCCTGCGGTGAGCTGGGGCCAGAGTCGAGCTAGGGTGGCGCGGCAAGCTGGGGCCGGCGTCGAGCTGGGGCAGCGCGGGGAGCTGGGGCCGGTGGCAAGCTGGGGCCGGCGTCGAGCTGGGGAGACGAGCTAGGGCGGCGCGGTGAGACAGGGCCTGCGCGGTGTGACGGGGCCAGCGCAGTAGAACGGGGCCAGCGCGATGGACTAGGCAACGTGGCGGAACGGGGCCAACGCGGCAGAACGGGGCCAGCGCGATGGACTAGGGCAGCGCGGCGGAACGGAGCCGGCGCAGCGGGCTACGACGGCGCGGCGGGATAGGGCCAGCACGGCGGGCGAGGGCAGCATGGCGAACTAGGGCGGCGCGGCAAAATGGGGCCAGCGTGATGGGACTAGGGCTAGAGCAGCTCGGCGCAGGCTCGCTCAGCGGGCTAGGACAGGGCGGCAGGTCGGGGCCAGCGCAGCAGGCTAGGGCAGCGCGACGAGACTAGGGCGGCGCGGCGGTCTAGGGCGGCGCGACGCGATGGGCTAGGCAGGAGCACGCTACGGTAGACTAGAGTGGGGTAGACTACGGTAGGCTAGGGCGGAAGCGCAAGTGGGTGGGACCTACCTAAGCTGGTACCATCTCAGAGTAACGAATTGACTAGAACAAGGCAGTCCAGGGGAGATATAGGGTTGGTGTTGTACCCTCTAAGAACACAAACCTAACCAGCCTATAGCTTCTACATAGAATGCATATGTATAAGTTGACAAAACTGACCTCCCTCCCCAATGGCCTTGGGTACTTATCCAGACTGCGGGAGTTGCGATTGCACAACTGCTCTTCTCTAGAGCATCTCTCTGATTCTCTCACTCGGCTTGCCAGCTTGAATAAGCTGCAAGTGGAGGAGGGGGGCATACACCCACTCCCTTCCAACTTTGCCCAGTTGACCAGACTGAGGAAGCTCTCTTTGCACGGGTGTATGCCGCTGCAGGCTTTGCCACAAGATATCACTGAGCTCAAGAGCCTGCGTTTTCTAGGTTTAAAAAAGTGCACACAACAAAAAGACAGTGTAGAGTTGGGGGGATTGTATGGGTTGGATATATATGATGGGGAACGACAACGCTAGGGGTGCTTGTAGCCAACGAGTTCATGGTCTTATCTTTCTCTTCACCAGCCAGGACATTTGATACCGGTAGCTGTGGTTGACCTTGGCGACTTATGCTCTGCCTGCCTCATTGCAAAGCATCATCATTTTGTGCTCATGTGGCCGCGGTGCTTGCATCTGCATCTGCAAGCATGGAATGGATTTTGTTGCAGACTACAGTATTTAAATTTGCTTGTCATAGTCATAGGAAATTGCAGGGGTCAGCTGCTTGCAAGACATCGTCTTTGCAGAAACACCTAGTGATCCATGGCCCCCAAATTGCAGACTTTTTACTCTGATTCAGACTTTTTTCAGACTTCTTTTGGGGGTGTACTCTGATCCCAAAGAATTTTTTTCTATGTTACTCTGATTTTTCAGAGAAGTTTTATGTACCTACACTGATTTTTCAGACTTCTTTTACAAGTGTACTCTGATGCTTCATCCTTGTATGGGGGGGGGACTCTGATTCCTGTAATACCGTCATTTTAGGGGGGGTTGCGAGATTTGCGCTGGTAACTCTGTCGTCACCATCAATCACGTCAGATTTACATTTGCGTTGGCATGGCCCGAGCCGTCGGGCGGGCAAATTTTGTGCGATGGCGCTAGCATAGAGATAGCCCGAGCAGCCGATAGGTCCTTGACCAAAACACGGTTGTTTTCGCCAATCCATACGCATTTTGTTGGGTGAGGCACAGCAGACGAGGCACCGCACCCATGCTGACGCGCCGAGTGCCTGGTTCATTCATGCATGGACAGCATCTCGCGCGCTGCGATGGAGTTGCAGCTGGCAAACCCCCTCCTTTTCCATCAGTTCATTACTCACAAGGAAAACGACCCTGCTTCTCCCCCCTCCAGCAAAACTTCACCCAAGCTTCATGTAGCCCCTCGGTTTTCTTTCAGTGCGTTTGTTTTCCCACCGCGCCTGCAAGCCATGGAGCAGGCCGACCTCGATGAGGACGTAGACGAGGCAGACTATCATGAAGAAGAAGAAGAGTACTGGTGTGCCGAGAATTTCCGCGATGGTCCCGCCGCACTAAATTTCCTGCGGCAGTCGAATGCCTCAGATCGTTGCCCTCAGAGGAAGCCTAGTGACGCTGCCCCTGCCGATGGCAATGCGCCTGTTCCTGACGCAGCGTGCAAGAAGTCTGCGGATGCAAGCCCCCTGCCCACTGCTTCAGCTCCTGTCGCCGGCACCACGCCGTCGGTGACGGCAGCGAAGAGGTTCCGGTACAGGCAGGTGATTCTGCCGTACGCCTCCTCGTCGACATGCCAGGATCCGCCTGAGCCTGTGCCGAGCCCCTTTGTACCTGCGGATACGCCAGAATCGTCTGGCGGTAGGTCCACTACTAGAACGAACAAGGACATCTATGCTGAGGCACAAGAGCGTTTCAAATCTCGCTGGTCTGACAGATTCCCTTGGCTCATGCTCTTGAAAACTGACGATGGGCTCCCGGCCTTCAAGTGCAGTGTATGCGCAGTGCATGCAGGACCCGCAGGGCGTACCGGCAAATCAGGCAAGGGAGAAACGGACATGCAGACCCGGTCGTTCAAGAAGCACGCCGGGACGCAGAAGCATCGCCTCGCCATGCCCAAGCAGGACGATCTCCTGCAACTGGCGTCGAACCAGCAGCGGATCAATAAGCATCCTCGCGCGGCCGACAAAGAGAAGGAGCGAGTCATCGCGCTGCTCGACTCCCTCTACTTCTGCGCCAAGTGTAACGAACCCATGGAAACATGGATTCGTTTGGTGCGATACCTCTCATCGCGCAGTTTCAAGGGCTTCCCGAAGTCTGCCTACGGCACGTACTATAACTGGTGAGAACTCAAGTGACTATGAACTTCTCTCTGTCTGGTCTTTACATATGTAACGTACAACAACTTGGCTTGTGCGTGTCATGTAACAGGTACGGCTTCGGCGAGCTGACACAAGCGACGGCAACGTGGCTGCAGACGACTCAACTCCAACACCTGCTGGCGAGTCCCTACATTGGCTTGAGCCTCGACGAAAGCATCGATCGCTGCCGTGGCAAGCACATGATAGTGTTTGCCACGTTCATCAGGGAAGGGCGGCTTGTAACCAAGTACCTGGCTCTGTTGACAGTGGAGAAGGCGGATGCGGCATCGCTTCTCGCCCTCTTGTTGTCCCATCTGCAGGCGATTGGCGTCGACCTCGGCCGCATCTCTGGCATAAGCACTGACGGCGCTGCCGTCATGATGGGATCGCGCTCTGGACTTGTGGCCCGCCTTCGTCTTCGCGTTATGCACCTTGTCTCTTGCCATTGCATTGCCCATCAGTTCGTCATCCGTTTGAAGTGCATGTCATGTATATTTGCTTCTTGTTTTGTTTATAATTCCAATCCCTAATTTGCTTCCTAGTTTGCATCTCATCTCCTTATCCCATTGCAGAGAGGTGCTGGTGGCAAAGGCTGCTGCCGAGGAGATCCCTGTCTTCAGCATGGTGGACAACATCATTTGCGAGATCGCTGAGCTGCTCGGTCGCTCCAACCCTTGGCATCAATGGTTCCTGGAGCTCCAGGAGGTGTTCATGTCAACGAACCTCGAGCTCCAGGGCATCCACAACATCCGCTGGCTGTCGCGCAGAGATGCGGTCATCCACCTGGTCGAGGTCCTACCAGCCATCGTGGTCATGCTGCAGGAGTACGACGCCAAGCTGTACGCACTCATTACCAGTTACCGCTTCTAGCTCCTCCTGATGTTCCTCGCCGACGTGCTGGTCGTCCCTTAATCACACATCCGTCTGTGATGCCCTACCTCTCCTCGCCCCCCTACCCACCAGCTGGATTACACAACGTTGCACGAGCAGATCATCCGCACGACCTCGCTGCTAGAGAGCCGCTACGTAGATTGTGGGGACGATTTCACCGGCGGGCCCAACGATCGATTGACGTGGTTCCTCGCCAAGCACGGGCCCGGCAAGTCCAAGCTGGTGACAGTGGAGGGGATTGACTCCGATGGCCGACCTTCACGGTTCACCTTCGAGCTGCACGAAGAGCCCCAAGAGGACTACTCGGGGCTTAGCGACCACGATGGGAGTGTCGTGACGTGCATGGCTCTAGCGGAGGGCCTGGTCCGCAACCTCGACGAGCGCCTAGGCGATCTGCGGCAGCTATCGGGAGCGCGCCTGTTCAGCGCCGACACATGGCTGCCCAACTGGGACCGACAGGCACGGAGGACGCAGTGCCTCGAGTGGTTCAATTCGCTCGTGGTCATCTACCGCGCTGAAGACATGGACGAGAGTCTGCCAGGTGAATCACCATCTACTCCTTTCAGTATCCCTTTGGCAATGTATCTGAAACAAGACGCATATCTTTTCCTAAACCCTGTGTACTGTTTCCGATAATCCAACCCTTCTCCCTCTCCTTGTGTGCCCTTGTCTGAGCAGGTATAGACAAGCGCAAAGCCCAGAGCGAGCTCCGCAACTTCGTCCCCGTCCTTGCTGCGCTTCCCAAGGCGGACAAGTCATTCCACGCGGGGCTGAGCGCCATGCTCAAGACGCAGGACTGGAGGGACAGCTACCCCAACCTGGTCAACCTGTGGGTGGCGGCGGCTGTCCTTCCGTTGAGCACTGTCGAGTGCGAGCGCGGGTTCTCCCGCCAGAACGTCATCAAGAGTTGGCTGCGGGGGGCTCTCAAGGATACTAGGCTAGGAGATCTGATGTGCATGTCGCAGCTAGAGTATGACCCCGACTGGGAAGAGGTGGTCACCATCTGGCGGGCTTATAAGAAGAGGAAGCCCCTTAGCAACGCCCTGCCCGAGGCTAGTAGCAGCAGGAAGGGAAAGGAGAAAGTAGATGATGATATGCCGGCAGCGCCTCAGCAGGATATGCAGGATATTGACTGATACGGTGTATGTATTGAAATCAGGCCCCCAGAAGTCAGGAAATTTTTCCTGATTCAGGAAAAAAACAGGGAGTTTCTCGGTACTTACCCTGATTGTGCAGGGTTTTGTAAATGACACACCCTGTTTTTTCAGGCTTTTTGTAAGGGTAAACTCTGATCGCTCAGCAAGGTTTCTTAGCGAACCCTGAATTTCTCAGCATTGTAGCGAGTCTTAGTCCTTTCCAAAAGCATGTCTAGGGGAGGCAGTCAAGAATTTTGAGGTTCTCCCCCCCCCCCCTTCCCCCACCCCCCGAGGCTGTGTGAGGGCGCTGATTGGCCCTTGGTAAAAAAAATCTCCGCGCTGTATGTTAGAGGTCATGTGAGGGAGGTCATCGGCCCTTAGCCATGTATTCGCTGAGGACAATTGCTGAGGACTGTGCTGAGGACTGTGTGAGGGCAATTGCTGGCCCTTGGCCGAATTTGCTTGATGTGCGCCTGCCCTAGGGCTCTGCGAGGGAAGAGATTCCCTCCGCCCCTGCAATCTCGTCGCCTCCCCCCCTATTCAGACCTTCCCCCCTCTCCCCCCCACCAATTGTCGTTTCCAGCCCATCCCCCAAGCTCGCCCCACACGCGCGAATTCGCTACGAATTCCCAGCACCCCCAAAAACCAAGACTTGAACACACATAATTCATGAGCTATAACATGTATAGAAATATTGAGAAATCAGTATTTTTTTTGTTTGAAGTAATTCTGATGGCTCAGGATTTTTTTTAGGGGACCCTGAAAATTCAGACTTTTCTGCAGGGAGAATCCTGATGGATGAGGAAGCCTCAAAACCAATCTAGGGCCCTGATTGAAATGTAGTGCATTCTCTAATGAGGAACCATAAAAAACGCTCATACAAAAGTTTGGCTATGACTCTGATCGGTCAGACAAAACATCGAAGGCTACTCTGATTTTTCAGACTTTTTCAAGGAGGTAACTCTGACACCCATACCAAGGGAAGGCAGTGGACTCTGACGAATCAGACAGGCCCAAAACCAATTTGGGAGCCTGGTCCATGATGCTTCAGCACATTGATCTTTATTTTCAAGTACGCTACACAAGAATATACCATTCTTTTCTTGAACTGTTACACGAGTACATTATGGCATTTTGCCGTGTCGCAATATTCAAAGGGGTAATTGTTTGGCGCAATGATTGCTTCTGTGGTGATGGAAAAGGGCTTGTGGTAACTCGGTAGATCGTAGTCCACTTGAATCCACAGCGCTCGATACCCCACCTGCCAGCACACAACGACAAACCAACAGAGAGCAGCAACGCAAGAGACTGGGGAAGTCATGGTGCTTCACGGCGTATCAGATGGAGTGCAAGCGAAGCAAGCTTCTCGAAAGTACCGCTCCCCAGCAGTCAAGCCTCCCCTGGGGAATGTCTCTCCGTAACGATCACTAGTACCGGGTGGATACTCGGATCCTCACCTTGGGAATGTCGCTCACAGTGGCACTGAAATGCCACTTGCCGTCGTCCCCCCTTGTAGGGGGTGTGACTTTATCGGGGAAGAATGGGATGGGCTGCACACACAGCTTGCCCAGCTTGCCCACGTAGCTTGATGCATCACCCCTGAAGGGGATCACACTGCAGTACAGTCACATGCCGCACAGTGACATTATATGAAATGACAAGCCATATAGCGTTATTCATGTGCACGCAGCTCGCGCAGAATGTATAGTCAGGAAAGGCACAGATAACAGGATACAATGTATAGGATAAACATGATGATTTTTTACGAAGGATACAGCCAAGGAACTCATGATGCACGAAATATGCATCACACACAGGAACATTCAAACTATAAGAGGGTCAGTATGGGATCAGTAGTTGACGAGAAACTCACTAAAAGCATGCTACACCTGTTGCTTTTGCGCTACTTTTGCTGCATGCCACATGCCACATGCCACATGTCACTAGGATTTTGTCCGCAACAATATTGTCCTCTCACCATCCCATGGCTCTCACCATCCCATGGCTCTCACCATCCCATGGCTCTCACCATCCCATGGCTCTCACCATCCCATGGCTCTCACCATCCCATGGCTCTCACCATCCCATGGCTCTCACCATCCCATGGCTCTCACCATCCCATGGCTCTCACCATCCCATGGCTCTCACCATCCCATGGCTCTCACCATCCCATGTCTCTCACCATCCCATGGCTCTCACCATCCCATGGCTCTCACCATCCCATGGCTCTCACCATCCCATGGCTCTCACCATCCCATGGCTCTCACCATCCCATGGCTCTCACCATCCCATGGCTCTCACCATCCCATGTCTCTCACCATCCCATGGCTCTCACCATCCCGTTCTCCCCTGGTGAAGAATGAATCGGAAGTCGCGTCGTTTGCTGCCCACGAACGTTTTGCCAGTCCTAGGGGGGGAGGCGGGGGCAGAGGGTGAGGGGGGGGGGGGGGGGTGAGTGGGGGTTGTTGGGAGAGGGTGCCAGAGAGTGGGAGAGAGAGCGAGATTGGGAGAGGGTGAGAAAACGTGGGAGAGCGTGGGAGAGAGAAAGGGGGGAAGGGGAAGCCACTTGCAGAAACGAGCACAAGTGACGATCAACTGAAGGGGCCAGCAGCAGCGATTTCCACACATGCGATGCAAGCACGCAACGCAATGGGCAAAGAGACATGCTGTGTGGTGGAAAGCCGGTGTTGGGGAGGGAGTCAGAGACGGCTTGACATGCATTTTTTACTCAACCCAATGGTCAGACTGGTTGGAGAGAGGCGGTCGGACGGGCAGCTAGTGTGGCGGAGAGGTGCAGACGGTGCCATGGAGGCGATTCACAGCTCAGGGGTGGTTCCAAGGCGCAATGTGAACCGCAACACAGCTAGCTTGAGTTCTTTCCAATGCTGTATCATATCCCTATGCCTTACCATTCCCCAATCGCGCTCAAACTATAAAATGCCTCGATACAGTCTTGGGTCTTTCCCCATCTTAAAGCCTCACCACGGGGTAATGCCTATTACCAACCATTCCCTCACCATGCTAGCACAGCCGCGGGCTTAACCTCTGACGTGGCATGGATGGTGTAGGAGGGCCAGTCCAAGCGCCAGGTCAGTTTGGGCCAGTGCACATGTGTGAGTAAGGGGGAGCAGGACCAGGGCAGCAGCAGCGGAGGGGGAGACGGGTCGGCCCCTAAGGCCAGAGAGAAGAGCCCCGCCCTTCCAATGCTGCCGCTGCTGGTCGTGGTGGTGGTGGTGGTGGTGGGATTGGTGGAGGTGGGGGACGAAGACGAGGAGGATTGCTGAGAGCGGGTAGGGGAGGAGGCGTTGGGAGGCAGCCAGGTGAGGGACGGGCGGACGGACGAGGGGAGGGAGGCGCAGGAGGAGGTGTCGTTGAGGAGAGTGAGGAAGAAGGACGCACAGGCGTCGTATCCCTGGGGGGGAGGGGAGGGGGAGGAGAGGCAGGGTGTGAGTTTGGGGGAAAAAAATGGAAGAAATATGGAAGAAATCTGGAAGAAATATGGAAGAAATATGGAAGAAATATGGACTCCAAACACACACCCGAGTAACTTGTGAGTTATGGACGGGTGCATGCCCTGCTAGAGATAAGCAAGAGCATCATGAGTCTCTCGCCCACTGCAACAGGTGCACCAACATGTGGTCGATGTTGGGCAATACCTTGAGCAACACACAGGCGCTCCTTCTCAGCCCTAGCCCTACTTGATGCTCCATCTCCCCATCACTGCTGCTCCCCATCGCTCCAGCTCACCCACTGCGACAGGTGCACCACCGTGTGGTCGATGTTGCGCAGCACAGTGAGGAACAGGCGTCTGCCCCGCACCCAGTAACCAAGCACGGCCACCACGCTTCATCCACCCCTTGTGCTCACCCACTGCGACAGGTGCACCACCGTGTGGTCGATGTTGCGCAGCACAGTGAGGAACAGGCGTCTGCCCCGCACCCAGTAACCAAGCACGGCCACCACGCTTCATCCACCCCTTGTGCTCACCCACTGCGACAGGTGCACCACCGTGTGGTCGATGTTGCGCAGCACAGTGAGGAACAGGCGTCTGCCCCGCACCCAGTAACCAAGCACGGCCACCACGCTTCATCCACCCCTTGTGCTCACCCACTGCGACAGGTGCACCACCATGTGGTCGATGTTGGGCACCACCTTGAGGAACTTGGGCTCTGGGAGGCCGGCGAAGTAGTTGTAGCTGCGGATAGGGTTAAGGGGTTCAAGTGTGTTGGCGCGAACGGGAAGAGAAATTGGTGAAATCGTAGTTGTAGGTGTGCAGCTAGAAAGCCGTGTCTAGGGTGTGGAGGCGTGAAGGGGAAGGGATGTTGGAGAACACGTTGGATTGGGCACATGTGAATGAGAAAGGTGGCCCTAGGGGAACATCAGCGCCCTCCACCTCACAAATCTCATCCGCAGCGGCTTGCTCCTCCTCACAGCTCACATGAGCACCACCCCTCAACTACTATCCCTCGATTACCAACCCTCTCACATTCTCTCCTCTCTCCCTCCTCCCCTCTCCCATCCTCTCCTTGCACCTGTCGTCTGTGGCAAATAGGTCATCATAACCAGCGGACACCACCACCAGCTGGGCCATCATGTCTAGGTCCTTCTGATTATAACCCACCTGCTGCTACCTACCCATCCTCCCCTCTCCCATCCTATCCTCGCGCCTGTCGTCCTTGGCAAAGAGCTCATCATCAACGCCATTCACCACCAGCTCGGCTGCTGTGGTCACAACTACATTGCCCTCCCAGGCAGGGCGTGCCACCATCACTGTCCACTCGAGCACATGCAGCACCAGCGCCCTGTGCACGCACCTGTCGTCCATGGCAAAGAACTCATCGTTGGCGGCCGACACCACCAGCTTCGCCATGGTGAGGCGCTCGCGGTAGCTGTAGGCGTCCACCAGGTCCTAAGTGTGGGCGTCGCCCACAGACAATGCAAGTGGGAATCAGGTGGGGATCCGGTGGGCATCAGGTGGAGATCAGGTGGGGGTCAGGTGGGAATCAGGTGGGAATCAGGTGGGAATGAGGCGGGGAAGTGAGAATAAGAAGATCCGTGGGGAGGGTATACGGCACTCGAGGCACATATAGGCGCCAACCAGGTCCCAGGGTGTGGGTGTGGGTGTGGGTGTGGGTGTGAGTGTGGGTGTGGGTGTGGGTGTGGGTGTGGGTGTGAGTGTGGGTGTGGGTGTGGGTGTGGGTGTGGCGCACTGGCAACGAGTTCATGCAGGAGCGAGAAAAGGGTGAGAAAATAAGGTGCGCTACGTAAGGGGGGAATCAGGAGAAAATAGTGAGAGTACCGAGAAAACAGGAAACGGAAACGAGAAACTTGGGAGAGTAAGCAAAGAAGAATACGAAGAGTACGGAGAGAATAAGAAGGGAAGGGTGAACAAGAGAAGTTGGAAAGTGGAATTTAAGGACATAATGCACCACCTGCATATGAGCCCACTCATGCACCAGTAAGGCCAGAAAAGTGGGGAAGCCACCTCTCTTATATAGACAATTCCACGCACACAATCCGCATTAAAACAAGAACGCGATATCAAATATGCGCCTGTGCATGACTGGCGGCTTACCACAAACTTCTTGAATTCCGGTTCGAGTATTTTGCGGGTTAGGTTGTAGTCGACGTGGAAGCGGAGCAGGATGGGCCAGCCGCCCAGCGAGCGGAACATGTGCCGGTAGGTGGCGCGCATGTTGAAGAAGTCGTAGCCGTACGAGATCAGCCCCACCACGCGCTGCACCAACGGGATGGGGTGTCAGGTGGGGGAGGGCGGGGGGTGAGGGCGGGGAAGTGTCAAAGGGCAGATTGAAGGACGGTGTCCCTGAAGGAACTAGCTTGGAAGAGAAAAGATTGAATTGAGTAGGGAGCCAAGAGGCTCTTTTGTACAAAACAAGGAGCAAGGAAGAGTTGGAAGGGAAGCTCTCCTATTGGCCATAAAGTGGACCAATGGGAGAGGTTGCTTGTAGGGCAAGCAACCACAAAGTGTGGTGCTCTCCGATTGGCCACAATGTGGACCAATGAGAGAGATTGCTTGGAAGGCAAGCAACCACAAAGTGTGGTGCTTGGTGATTGGTTGGTTCCTAGGACCAAGGACCATTTGGTTGGAATAGTGCCAACCAAATGTCTAGGACCAAATCCAATCTTGACCAACCCAAATGTGGGGTTGGTCAACCCAACCAACAACCCCCAATAATTAGAATGACTACACCTCCTAATCTAGGCATGCATGTTGTATAGATATATATTTTACAACAGTCCCAACACTGGGTGTGCCACCACTGGCTCTGCCGGGGGCAGGTTTACTGGACGGATTTCGCATAAATTTGAGACACAGGTCTACAGAAGCAGAATCGAGCGCGCCTCACAACACCATTTGTGTTGCGGGATGAGGCGCGGGGACAGGCACATTGGTTTGGCTCCAAGCATTGCGGTTTGACAGGAAGGCACTACCTTGTCTCCACACCACATCATACCACACATTACACCACATCACACCACACATTACACCACATCACACCACACACTACACTGCATCATACCACACACAACACCGCATCACACCGCACACCGCACCACATCACACACCACACCACATCACACCACACATAACACCGCATCATACAACACACCACACCACACCACACCACACCACACCACATCACACCACACACAACACCGCATCACACCGCACACCACACCACATCACACACCACACCGCATCACACCAGAAACAACACCGCATCACACCGCACACCACACCGCATCACACCACACACAACACTGCATCACACCGCACACCACACCGCATCCCATTGCACACAACACCGCATCACACTGCACACAACACCGCATCGCACCGCACCGCACCTTGTCCAGGGCGGCAGCGAGCCAGGCGCAAAGAGCCCTCTTGCTCACGCCGATCATCACAAAACCCTCCACCTGCACGGGCGGATAAGGACAGGAGGGCAAGACGGCAGGGGGGGAGGAGAGGAGCTCACACACACAGTGCGACCGGGAAGGTGATGGGTAGGGGAGGGTTGCTGACACGTTGTTAAATGCGGAGCAGAGCGCCCTCTTGCTCACTCTGATCATAACAACGCCCTCCACCTGCAAGGGCGGGGGCGTTCAGGGGAAGGGACGGGCAGGGGAGGGGAAGGGCAGGGGAGGGGAAGGGCAGGGGAGGGGGCGAATAAGGCGTGAGAGGGAGAGCGGACATGGCATGACATGGGAAGTTCAGGTGGTGTGAGAGAGGGGTGGTACACATGTAATACGAGGGACCGCCGCGATATGACAGGATGTGAGCGATCCCAGGAGCACCACTCTCATACACGGAAGGCAGCAGCTGACTGGTTACTATCTGCACGATTTTGAGGCCTCACGGGAGCGTGATCACATGTAAGAAAATGGGACTTTGATTGATTAAAATGAGAAAGGGCATACAAGCTTAAGTACCAACCATAGGAGAGGGTTGGAAAGGATAAGGGGAATCGGAGGGAATCCCAAGGGAATCCTCCCAAATCGTGGGGATTTGGGATGGATTGGGTTGGGATAGGTTGGAGATAAAAAAGCTACAACCAACCTAACAAACATTCCTAACCCTAAACAAACAAATGACTAACACACAAATGTGCAACATTGCAGCCTATCTCCAACACACCCCCTAGGCTGCAACGGCTGAAGTCATCGGGACGCCAAGACCCATAGCACGGAGGAGGCGGTAGTGGTCACGGCGTCCAAGAGACTTGGTGAACAGGTCTGCGAGGTTGCAGTCAGAAGAAATGTGCTTCACCCACAACTGGCCACGCTGGACCAACTCGCGCATAAAGAAGTGCCGAAGCTCGATATACTTGGTCCGTTGGTGGAAGCCAGGGTCTTTGGTAAGGTGTATAGTGCTCTCGTTGTCACACCATAGGGTCGGGGTCCGCTGAGGATACCCAAGCTCAGCCATGAGATAGGTAAGCATCGGGCTTCTTGGGCTGCCATGGTGCCTGCGTACAGCTCTGCTTCGCAGGACGACAAAGAGACGGACGATGAGCGTGTAGATCGCCGCCAGCTGATGACACCACTACCAAGGGTGAAGCAATAGCCCTGGGAGGAGCGTCGGTCAGCTTGGTCGTCAGCCCATGAGGAATCACTGTACCCCTCGAGGTGAGGAGGGGACGTGCCACCGAGAGTGAGGACGTAGTCCTTGGTGGCTTGAAGGTAGCGAAGGACAAGCTTAGCAGCTGACCAGTGGCGATTGGTGTAACGACCAGCAGCAACGTAATGTGAGAGCACGCTGATGGGATAGGCCAAATCGGGCCTTGTGCACATCATCGCATACATGAGTGAGCCGACGAGCTCGCGATCAGCTGCATCACAAGGCTCAGGTGATGGAACTGGCGGGGCAGTCAGATCGTGCTGCAGGGGAAGCAGCGTAGCCACTGACTTGGCTTCGTCCATGTCGAAGCGCTTGAGGACGTTGTTCACGTAGAACTCTTGGGAGAGAGTAATGGTTTAGGCTTCACGATCCTGCGTGATTTCCATCCCAAGGTAGTTCTTAAGTTCGCCGAGATCCTTCATCGCGTGCGTGTCCCCTAGGGCTTGCTTGACTGCTGCCAGCTGATCGAAGTCCTTGGAGACGAGGATCATGTCGTCAACATAGACGAGAATGAAGAACGGCTTCTCGTTCTTGCGAATGAAAAGGCTCGGATCGGCGGCAGAAGGATGAAAGTCGAGTGACTCAAGGGTGGCCTTCAGCTTCTTATGCCATTCGCGAGGAGCTTGCTTCAGCCCGTAGATGGGTCGATTCAACTTCCAGACTGTTCTGGGTGGAAAGGATAAGGGGAACCCTTGAGGCCGTTCCATGAAAATATCCTCAGGAAGGTCTCCTTGCAGGAATGCCGCTGAGACATCCATAGAGTGGACCTCGAAGTTGCCTCGAGCAGCGACGTCAAGGAGAGTGCGAAGGGTAGGCAGTTTAGCCGTTGGGGAGAAGGTGTCAAAAAAATCCAACCCTTTTTTCTGTGTGTAGCCTTTGGCACAGTAACGTGCCTTAAAGACCGGAAGTTCACCAGGTAGCTGTTTGACACGAAACACCCATTTGCCGCGGACGATGTTCACTCCTGGAGGAGGAGAGACGTCGGTGAAGGAGTTGTTGCAAATGAATGCTTCACACTCGGCGATCATGGCTGCGAGCCATTGCGGGGAGTGCGGCCCAGAGATGGCTTCATCGTACGTGTTCGGGGTCGGGATGGATGGATTGTCTGAGAAGTTGAGGGTTGGATCGTCTGCAAGATCGGGGAAGAGATAGTAGAGCTGGCGAATGGCAGCATCGATATCAATCAGCTCCTCATGCCTATCCTCCAGCAGGCCAGGCATGAGTGCACCCCCGGCAGGAGGAGGCGGATTGAGGGAGATGCGGACGGAGAGAGCAAGAGGCTGGATGGGACCATGAGAACGGGTACGATGAGCGACGGGGGAGGAAGGAGGCGGCGGAGGAGTAGGTGGGACGGAAACATAAGAATGACCTTGGCGACGACGCCGATAGGTGACGGGTGGGGCGGCGGGAGGGGGAGCGGCAGGTGCGGATGCCGGAGAAGGGGGGGAGGAAGGCGCAGGCAATGGTGACAGGGCGGGAGGAGGGGAAGAGGGAGCACCCGAGGTGGCGGGGGAAGGAGGGTGGGAAACAGCGGATGGAGACGGAGCGGGTGAGGAGGAGAGGGTAGAGGAATCAGGAGTGGTGGCAGCGAGGATGGAGAGCGAGGCGTCGAAATCGGCCCAGACGAGCGAAGGTGGAGCGGGGGCGGGAGACGAGTGAAGATAAAATGGGCGAGTCTCGTCAAAAGCGACATCTCGGCTACGGATGAGTTGATTAGTGGATGGATTGAGGACAAAATTTGGCCTGGAGAATCGAGGTTGTGACCAAGGTAGACCCATGTCTGAGTCTTGGGAGCGAACTTGCCACCATGGGCGCGGCGATCATGAGGATTGAGGAAGACATAAGCGGTACACCCCCAGATGCGGAGCGGGCGTGCACTTGGCTTGGAGCCTGTCCAGAGCTCGGCAGGCGTGACCTCGGGGCGAAGGGGATGAGGGTGAAGGTTGTAGAGGAGGGTGGCGTGAAGGAGAGCGTATCCCCAAAGGGAGGATGGAGCGGCAGCGTGCGTGAGAAGACAGCGGGCAATTTGCACAAGAGTGCGATTGCGGCTTTCCGCGATGCCATTCTGCTCCGGGCTGTGCGGAACAGTGAAGGTTTGGCGAATTCCTTGCGAAGCACAAAATGTGTGAAGGGTGTGATTGCGGAACTCGCCACCGCCGTCGGAATGGAGACACTTGACGGAGGTGCGAAAGTGGGTTTGAGCTTGCCGAACCCAAGCGATGACGGTATCAGGAACCGCTGCTTTGGAGGAAAGGAGGTGGACGGATGCGTAGCGAGAGTGATCGTCCACGAGTACCAAGAAGTATGAATGCCCGCCATGGGATTGAACAGGCGCCGGCCCCCAGAGATCCATATGGATGAGATCAAGGGGGGCGGCCGCGGCAGAGGGTGAGGCAATTGACGCAATTTACTTTGTGTACAGTCCAGACAGAGAGGTGCTAGTGAAGGCGATGGTGGGGGAAGAGAGTCGAGAAGATGGAGAAGGAGTTTCTTGGAGGCGAGCTCTGAGAGAGTGCGAAAATTGGGATGCCCGAGCCGGTGGTGGAAAAGCAAGGTAGGGTCGGAGAGGTGGCGACACGAGCACGTGGAGGTCGTGTGAACTTCAGTGCGAGATGGAGGCACTTGAAGCGTATAGAGGTTGTTGGAGGAGAGAGTGAAGCGCGCGAAACGCGCATTGCAGGTTGGATCTATGAGATCACAATGGTTGGAGTGAGCGGGGAAGATGGTGGTGACCCCTGCCCGCTGAATTTCGTGCTGTGCGAGAAGATTGTGCCTTAGCGTGGGAAGGCATATACCAGTGACAGAGTCGGAAGGGAATGCCGGGCATGGAAGTGTGGATGAGCCATGGGCGAGGGTGGTGAAGCTCGAGTCGGCACCGAGTAAAGGGATGGATGCTTGGTATGGTTTGAAGGACTCTTTGTCCTTGAGGACGGTGTGGGTTGCTCCGCTATGAAGAACGAATTCGAGTGTCGAGGAGCGTTCAGGCACCGAGTACTGCGAAGTGGTTTCATTTATCATGGCATCGCCTGGGAACAACAGGTTGAGACGAACATCAGGACTAAAGTTGTCAACAATTGCATCCTGACTAGTCTGATCTTCAAGCTTGTTGGTCTGGCGCATGCGGAGCCAATTGGGTGGCTTGGAGTTGACGCCATTCTTTCCAAACCACTCGTCGTCTTTCTTTTTGAAGCACGTGGCGAGTGGGTGGCTGGTGCCACCGCAGACCTGCCTTGCGCGAGGGCCCATTTTAATGACGTATGGGCAAGGCGGGTAGCGGTTACGAGCTGGGGGCGCATTGGGACGCGCAGTTGGGGAGGAGCTTGGGGCGCGAAGTGCATTTGCTCGAGCCTGGGGGGTATTGTCTATCTCGGAAGAAAGAAGCGCAGAGGAGACTTTAGCGAAGATGAGCTCTTCCGGCGGGAGGTGGAGGAGCATGGAGCGGGTGACATTGTAGGACGGAGTCAACCCAACGAGGAGAGCTGCGGCAGGGGCTTGTTCTGGGAAAACAATGCCAAGCTGCTTCAGCCCTTGGTGAATACCCTGAATCTCTGCCACATAGTCTGCCATGCCAGGGCATTCCTCCAAGCGCACTTGAAACATGCGATGAATGAGGATTGCCACCCCCACAACAGTTTTGTTGAGGAAGCGGTCGTTGAAGTACTCCCAGATGGCATGGACGGACGAGTAGTTATGATACGTTTTAACTAGCTCGGAAGGAGTGGTGCTGACGAACACGCCAATGATAGCTGCGTCGGCCTGCTCCCACACACTGTAAGTTTCCTCATACTTGGTTGTCAGATCTTCGTGCGCCTTGGATTCTTCTTCAGTGGCATTCGCCTGGAGTTCCGTGGATGGAGTGGGCATCTTCCCTTTGCCGCGGTTGAGCAGGACATTCTTAAGGCAGATGCCTTCGACCTTGCGGCTCAGAAGGTGCTTGTCGATGCCGTAGCTCCATTCCTTGAAATTGGGGCTTGTGCCGTTGGGGTCAAGGCGCAACGGAGTGATTGGGGTACCAAGGGACGCAGAGGGGAAGGCCATGGTGTAAAGGGCCCATTTCTCCTGCGCAGAGCGCAGCTCTTAAGTCGCTGAGAGGAACTTCGGCGATAGGAACTTCAGCTCTTAAGAGCTGCGCGCAGCGCGGGCTCCACGAAAATGACGCTTTTCTGAAGCGGATTTTCCATGCTCGGAGTGTCGATTTGTCAGAACTCAATAGGAAACGAGCCGTCCGGAAAGTTACGAAATAGTGATCAAAACTGCTCCTTCTATACTGCTACGCCGCTGCACCCGCTGCTGCACCCGTTCTGCTACGCCGCTCAGACCCCCTGCCGTTGCAAGGGCGACGGGCGGCAGCCCGTTCAGCTTCGACGCGCAGATGCAGGGCGACGGGCGACGGCCCGAGATAGGTGCGATGAGCAAATGCAGGGCGACGGGCGGCAGCCCGACATAAGGTGCTGTGCAGATATGGGGCGACGGGCGGCGGCCCGAAGAGAAGAGCCGCGCAGATGCGGGGCGACGAGCGTCAGCCCGAGGAGAAGCGCCGCGCAGATGCGGGGCGACGGGCGTCAGCCCCAAGAGAAGAGCCGCGCAGATGCGGGGCGACGGGCGTCAGCCCGAAGAGAAGAGCTGCGCAGATGCGGGGCGACGGGCGTCAGCCCGAAGAGAAGCGCCGTGCAGATGCGGGGCGACGGGCGTCAGCCCGAAGAGAAGAGCCGCGCAGATGTGAGGCGACGGGCGTCAGCCTGAAGAGAAGAGCCGCGCTGAGTTGAGGCGGCTAGAGAAGCTTTGCGTTGTAAGACGCAAATGCTAAGCTCCAACGGAGCGAGAGGATCAAGAGCCGCTTAGGCGGAAACGAGCTCTGATACCATGTAAGAAAATGGGACTTTGATTGATTAAAATGAGAAAGGGCATACAAGCTTAAGTATCAACCATAGGAGAGGGTTGGAAGGGATAAGGGGAATCGGAGGGAATCCCAAGGGAATCCTCCCAAATCGTGGGGATTTGGGATGGATTGGGTTGGGATAGGTTGGAGATAAAAAGGCTACACCCAACCTAACAAACATTCCTAACCCTAAACAAACAAATGACTGACACACAAGTGTGCAACATTGCAGCCTATCTCCAACGTCACATGCAAACACTAACACGCTGCACTCATAGGCACGGACAGCATAAATGCGCATAGTTGCCTGCAAATACTAATATGCTGCACTCACATGCTGCACTCACACGCTGCACTCACATGCTGCACTCACTCACAGGCACGGAGGGCAGCAGCGCCCGAGCTGCGAGCTGCGCGACATCGAAGCCGCGCACCACGGACTTGGCCATGGGGAACTCCATGGCCCACTCGTAGTCGCTGGGGTTCAGCAGAAACATGGCCGTGGCATCTGCATTGGAGGGGGGGGGATAGGGGGAAGTGATACGTGGTGTGGCACGCATGGGGAAACATGGGCAAGTGAGAAGCACCAGCTGCGGATTGACCACGGGGAACTCCACGGCCCACTCACAGTCGTCGCTGGGGCTCAGCAGACACATGGACGTGGCACCTGGAGGGAAGGGTTCAAACAGGCCTTGGGAAGTAGGGGGGGAAATAGGGGGGGAAAAGGGGGTTTTAGGCCGTAATAGGGGGGGAATAGGGGGGAAAAGGGGGGGGAAGGGGGGAATAGGGGGGAATAGGGGGGAATAGGGGGGAATAGGGGGGAATAGGGGGGAATAGGGGGAAGAGATAAGCACCAGCATCTGTTGACAAGACAACCGGCTTGACCATGGAGAAGTCCACGGCCTACTCTTAATCGGCGTTGCGTCTGTTGTGGAAGGGAGGAAGAGGAGGAGGCAGGGGCAAGGAGGAAGCAGCACGGCGGGGCAGAGGAGAGCCATCAGCACGTCAAGTGCGGGGCAGAGGAGAGCCATGAGAACCTTAAGGTTTTGCATGACCGACTGGAGCATGCGGAACCCCATGGCCCGTAATCGCTGGGGTTAAGGAGGAACGTGGGGCTGGCTTGTGCACAGCAGCGTGGATAAGGAGGCTGGCTTGTGCACAGCAGCGTGGATAAGGAGGCTGGCTTGTGCACAGCAGCGTGGATAAGGAGGCTGGCTTGCGCACAGCAGCGTGGATAAGGAGGCTGGCTTGTGCACAGCAGCGTGGATAAGGAGGCTGGCTTGCGCACAGCAGCGTGGATAAGGAGGCTGGCTTGCGCACAGCAGCGTGGATAAGGAGGCTGGCTTGCGCACAGCAGCCAGGATAAGGAGGCTGGCTTGCGCACAGCAGCGTGGATAAGGAGGCTGGCTTGCGCACAGCAGCCAGGATACGGAGGCTGGCTTGCGCACAGCAGCCAGGATAAGGAGGCTGGCTTGCGCACAGCAGCCAGGATAAGGAGGCTGGCTTGCGCACAGCAGCCAGGATAAGGAGGCTGGCTTGCGCACAGCAGCGTGGATAAGGAGGCTGGCTTGCGCACAGCAGCGTGGATAAGGAGGCTGGCTTGCGCACAGCAGCCAGGATAAGGAGGCTGGCTTGCGCACAGCAGCCAGGATAAGGAGGCTGGCTTGCGCACAGCAGCCAGGATAAGGAGGCTGGCTTGCACACAGCAGCCAGGATAAGGAGGCTGGCTTGCGCACAGCAGCCAGGATAAGGAGGCTGGCTTGCGCACAGCAGCCAGGATAAGGAGGCTGGCTTGCGCACAGCAGCGTGGATAAGGAGGCTGGCTTGCGCACAGCAGCGTGGATAAGGAGGCTGGCTTGCGCACAGCAGCGTGGATAAGGAGGCTGGCTTGCGCACAGCAGCGTGGATAAGGAGGCTGGCTTGCGCACAGCAGCCAGGATAAGGAGGCTGGCTTGCGCACAGCAGCCAGGATAAGGAGGCTGGCTTGCGCACAGCAGCCAGGATAAGGAGGCTGGCTTGCGCACAGCAGCCAGGATAAGGAGGCTGGCTTGCGCACAGCAGCCAGGTGGATACAGGAGGGCTGGCTTGCGCACAGCAGCCAGGATAAGGAGGCTGGCTTGCGCACAGCAGCCAGGATAAGGAGGCTGGCTTGCGCACAGCAGCCAGGATAAGGAGGCTGGCTTGCGCACAGCAGCCAGGATAAGGAGGCTGGCTTGCGCACAGCAGCCAGGATAAGGAGGCTGGCTTGCGCACAGCAGCCAGGATAAGGAGGCTGGCTTGCGCACAGCAGCCAGGATAAGGAGGCTGGCTTGCGCACAGCAGCCAGGATAAGGAGGCTGGCTTGCGCACAGCAGCCAGGATAAGGAGGCTGGCTTGCGCACAGCAGCCAGGATAAGGAGGCTGGCTTGCGCACAGCAGCCAGGATAAGGAGGCTGGCTTGCGCACAGCAGCCAGGATAAGGAGGCTGGCTTGCGCACAGCAGCCAGGATAAGGAGGCTGGCTTGCGCACAGCAGCCAGGATAAGGAGGCTGGCTTGCGCACAGCAGCCAGGATAAGGAGGCTGGCTTGCGCACAGCAGCCAGGATAAGGAGGCTGGCTTGCGCACAGCAGCCAGGATAAGGAGGCTGGCTTGCGCACAGCAGCCAGGATAAGGAGGCTGGCTTGCGCACAGCAGCCAGGATAAGGAGGCTGGCTTGCGCACAGCAGCCAGGATAAGGAGGCTGGCTTGCGCACAGCAGCCAGGATAAGGAGGCTGGCTTGCGCACAGCAGCCAGGATAAGGAGGCTGGCTTGCGCACAGCAGCCAGGATAAGGAGGCTGGCTTGCGCACAGCAGCCAGGATAAGGAGGCTGGCTTGCGCACAGCAGCCAGGATAAGGAGGCTGGCTTGCGCACAGCAGCCAGGATAAGGAGGCTGGCTTGCGCACAGCAGCCAGGATAAGGAGGCTGGCTTGCGCACAGCAGCCAGGATAAGGAGGCTGGCTTGCGCACAGCAGCCAGGATAAGGAGGCTGGCTTGCGCACAGCAGCCAGGATAAGGAGGCTGGCTTGCGCACAGCAGCCAGGATAAGGAGGCTGGCTTGCGCACAGCAGCCAGGATAAGGAGGCTGGCTTGCGCACAGCAGCCAGGATAAGGAGGCTGGCTTGCGCACAGCAGCCAGGATAAGGAGGCTGGCTTGCGCACAGCAGCCAGGATAAGGAGGCTGGCTTGCGCACAGCAGCCAGGATAAGGAGGCTGGCTTGCGCACAGCAGCCAGGATAAGGAGGCTGGCTTGCGCACAGCAGCCAGGATAAGGAGGCTGGCTTGCGCACAGCAGCCAGGATAAGGAGGCTGGCTTGCGCACAGCAGCCAGGATAAGGAGGCTGGCTTGCGCACAGCAGCCAGGATAAGGAGGCTGGCTTGCGCACAGCAGCCAGGATAAGGAGGCTGGCTTGCGCACAGCAGCCAGGATAAGGAGGCTGGCTTGCGCACAGCAGCCAGGATAAGGAGGCTGGCTTGCGCACAGCAGCCAGGATAAGGAGGCTGGCTTGCGCACAGCAGCCAGGATAAGGAGGCTGGCTTGCGCACAGCAGCCAGGATAAGGAGGCTGGCTTGCGCACAGCAGCCAGGATAAGGAGGCTGGCTTGCGCACAGCAGCCAGGATAAGGAGGCTGGCTTGCGCACAGCAGCCAGGATAAGGAGGCTGGCTTGCGCACAGCAGCCAGGATAAGGAGGCTGGCTTGCGCACAGCAGCCAGGATAAGGAGGCTGGCTTGCGCACAGCAGCCAGGATAAGGAGGCTGGCTTGCGCACAGCAGCCAGGATAAGGAGGCTGGCTTGCGCACAGCAGCCAGGATAAGGAGGCTGGCTTGCGCACAGCAGCCAGGATAAGGAGGCTGGCTTGCGCACAGCAGCCAGGATAAGGAGGCTGGCTTGCGCACAGCAGCCAGGATAAGGAGGCTGGCTTGCGCACAGCACAGCAGCCAGGATAAGGAGGCTGGCTTGCGCACAGCAGCCAGGATAAGGAGGCTGGCTTGCGCACAGCAGCCAGGATAAGGAGGCTGGCTTGCGCACAGCAGCCAGGATAAGGAGGCTGGCTTGCGCACAGCAGCCAGGATAAGGAGGCTGGCTTGCGCACAGCAGCCAGGATAAGGAGGCTGGCTTGCGCACAGCAGCCAGGATAAGGAGGCTGGCTTGCGCACAGCAGCCAGGATAAGGAGGCTGGCTTGCGCACAGCAGCCAGGATAAGGAGGCTGGCTTGCGCACAGCAGCCAGGATAAGGAGGCTGGCTTGCGCACAGCAGCCAGGATAAGGAGGCTGGCTTGCGCACAGCAGCCAGGATAAGGAGGCTGGCTTGCGCACAGCAGCCAGGATAAGGAGGCTGGCTTGCGCACAGCAGCCAGGATAAGGAGGCTGGCTTGCGCACAGCAGCCAGGATAAGGAGGCTGGCTTGCGCACAGCAGCCAGGATAAGGAGGCTGGCTTGCGCACAGCAGCCAGGATAAGGAGGCTGGCTTGCGCACAGCAGCCAGGATAAGGAGGCTGGCTTGCGCACAGCAGCCAGGATAAGGAGGCTGGCTTGCGCACAGCAGCCAGGATAAGGAGGCTGGCTTGCGCACAGCAGCCAGGATAAGGAGGCTGGCTTGCGCACAGCAGCCAGGATAAGGAGGCTGGCTTGCGCACAGCAGCCAGGATAAGGAGGCTGGCTTGCGCACAGCAGCCAGGATAAGGAGGCTGGCTTGCGCACAGCAGCCAGGATAAGGAGGCTGGCTTGCGCACAGCAGCCAGGATAAGGAGGCTGGCTTGCGCACAGCAGCCAGGATAAGGAGGCTGGCTTGCGCACAGCAGCCAGGATAAGGAGGCTGGCTTGCGCACAGCAGCCAGGATAAGGAGGCTGGCTTGCGCACAGCAGCCAGGATAAGGAGGCTGGCTTGCGCACAGCAGCCAGGATAAGGAGGCTGGCTTGTGCACAGCAGCCAGGATAAGGAGGCAGGGGGGAGAGGTTAATGGTCAATGCCTCCCACTCACACCATCACTCTCCCTTGCCTATTGTGACTACAACTTCCTTGCCTCAAACCTTAGCCCACAGCACCACTCAATCGCCTTAGTCACAGCCCTATCACCCACACGCCATAGTCACAGGCCCACCACTCAACTGCCACAACCACCCCACCACACTCACTCCGCTCCCAGGGCTTAGCCCGTTGCCCCACTCACGCGCCATGATCTCCTCCTCCCTCCCTCATCCCATGACTCACGCGCCATGATCTCCTCCTCCTCCAGCATGAGCGCCTTGCCCACCCCGGGTGGACCCATGTAGAAGTCGATGGGCATCATGGGCACCTGGGGGGTGCAGGGGAGAGAGGGCATACGGAGAATGGGTGCCTCTCGGAGAGGGCATAGGGAGAGGGCAGAGGGGCCACCATGTACATGCCAATGCGCATCATGGGCACCTTGAGGGGTGACAGAGAGTGAACCTGGGCACATAAGGGGGTGAAAAAATGGAATATGGGTGTAAAAGAAGTTTTGAGGAGCATTGATTCTGGCGAATGCAGTCGCAACATAATGAACAATGAGCATTCGACTTTCCTGCCCCGCTCTTTCCTTTCCTTTAATCCTCCTCTAAGACCCCGCTCCACAGTCTATAGCTTGCCCACTTTGGCCGTTTTTCTTCATTGCCTTCGTTTGTCTTCCTCATCCCACATTCCTTTCACCTATGTTGGAAAAAACGCAAATTTCAGTTTGCGTTTTGCGTTTATACGCGAGCAAAATTCGTACGCTGCGTTTTGGGTGTAGATTCGCCAAAATACGCACGGGCTGACCGCAAAGAAAAACCAAAATTTCCGCGACAGTTCGCGACGGGGCGAAACTATTCGGGGGTTTCGCACATCGCGAAATCAACATCAAATTTCGAATTTCAAAGCCGAGGCGCACCAAACCCCCTATCACACCGCTAACCACCCCACTCCACCCCGTCATTCCCACACCTCTCCCAACCCAATGTCCAACTCCCTTTTCCCCTAACAGAGTACGCTTTCCAAGCATAAAGAGCAGCCATTCTAGCATTTCGAACTCATTCTCTTCTCTAGCTTCCCCTTCCGTCTCCAGCATGGCCTCCACGCCTAGACCCACTCCGTCTTCCCCTTCAGCTGCGGCAGCCCCTGTTTCCGCGGAGGCTTCTACTAGCAGCACACTCTTTTGCCCCGACAGCACGCATGTCGTGTTCCGCCACTTCAACGTCCCAATCGACGACTCAAGCGATAGCGCGACGAAGATCTGCAAGTATTGTGAGTTCAAGTTCGTCGGCGGCATGTACCGCTGCGCTCAACACATCACCAGCTGGTCCGGCATGAGACGTCGCGAAGTGCGGCTCTGCCCCTCGGCTCCCAAGTCTGCCCGTGACGCCGTGAAGACTTCGTACAATTCGAAGCTGCAGGCGCGCGAACGAAAGCGCGCGGCGGAGGCAGCCGCACTCGGTGCGGTGCGCGGCGCTGCTCGCGATGGCGAAGGGAAGAGGTCCCGCATCACCGACTTCTTCGGCGACGAAGGGACATGCGCGAAGGAGGCGGCAGACGAAGCGCTTTGCCTGCTCTTCGCCGGCCTTCGACTTCCCGAGCATCACGCAGACCACCCTCTTTGGAGGAACGCCGTTAGCTGCATCGCTCGCGCGGGCGCGACGTACGTTCCTCCGAAGCGCCGTTACATCGGAGGGGCGGGCTTGCAGAAGTGCCGCAAGCGCATCGCGGCGGCCTTGGCGCCGATTGCCGCGAGCTGGCGCCGCGACGGGGTCACCATCGCGTCGGACATGATGACCGACGGCTGCGGACGCCCCCAAGCGAACATTCTTCTCATCAACGACTCGGGAGCCGTTTTCACCGAGTCGATTGATACGAGAATGGAGTCGAAGACGGGCGGCTACATCGCGAGCCTCCTCCGCCCGATCCTGAGGAGGGTCGGGCCCGACAACGTCGTGGCCCTTTGCATGGATGGCGGCTCAAACTATGCCGTGGCATGCCGGGAGCTCGTGGCGGAATTCCCGCACATCGAGACCGTCCCCTGCGCCACCCACGTTCTCGACCTTCTCATGGAAGATGTCGGGAAGATGACGTGGGCGAAGGACGTGGTGGACACGGCGTCTGACATGATCAACTTCGTCCGCGCCCACCACTTCACCCGCGGCTACCTGAGGAGCAAACACGTCAACGGCGGCAAGGGGCGGCAGGTCCTCAAGCCAGCGGGCACGCGGTTCGGGACACAATTCATCGCTGTGTCCCGACTGTGCGACGTTCGGCTCAGCCTTGTTCAGATGGTCCTGAGCGAGGAGTGGAGAGGGTGGGCGGTGGGGGGGAGGAAGGTGGGTGGTGAGATGTTCAAGGCACAAGTGATGGACGCCTTGTGGTGGCAGCTGGCGGAGTTTTTCATCAAGCTGCTGGAGAAACCCTTCATCGTCATGCGAGCCACCGATGCCACGGCAAAGGGCATGATGGGCCGCATGTACGACACCATGCTCCAGCTCACCGAGGACGTCTCGGATTTCCTCGACGAGCATGCGGAGGGGAGGCTCACAAGGGGAGAGGTGGCGGAGGTGAATAAAATTGTGAAAAAACGATGGGATGGGGGGCTCGCCTGCCCCATGCACGTGGTTGGCCGGATCCTAAATCCGGCCAACCAAGAGGAGGGCATTTTCCGCACCGACATCGAGTGCACCCGCGTCTTCAAGTCGTACATCTCCCGCCACTACGACCACCTCACCATCACCCGCAGGGATGGCGAGGAGCGCCGTGCCTCCCTTGTGCTTCAGGAAGGCTTAACGGCCTTCCTGAACCTGCAAGGGAGCTTCGGCCTCCCTGCTGCCATTGCGGACCGCGAGGCTGTGAAGGAGGGGAGGCAGAGTGTCGTGCAGTGGTGGAACTGGCACGGCACGGACTTTCCCGAGCTCGCCACGCTTGCGTGCCGCGTCCTCACACAGCCCGTGTCGGCGGCAGCATGCGAGCGCAACTGGGCCGTGTGGGAGTCGGTCCACACGGCCAAGCGCAACCGCTTGGGGTCGGAGAAGCTCAACGATCTCGTGTACGTTGCGCACAACTGGAAAGTTGTGCACAACTGGCACTCGGTCGCGGAGGGGCAGGGGGTGGTCAGCGGGAATATTGAGGAGCCCCCCATTCCGGAGGGGTACATCGAGCAGGAGGAGGGGGACGAAGAGGAGGGGGAGGATGCTGTGCTTGCCGATGAGTACGAGTAGAGCTGACTGACCTGCGGGAGGAGGAGGTGGGGAATGGGGTGGAGTAGTGGAGGGGGACTGCAAAAAAGGGGGGGGGGAGTAGTGGAAGGGGGCTGCAGGGGGAGGTGTTGTGGAAGGGGGGTGCATAGGAGGTTAGAGTATTGGGGAGGGTAGTAGTAATATGCGGGTATTCTGATGTACGAAATTTGCCTATCAATAAAATGGGGATGGGGATTTGGGGTGCTTTGTAAACCCCCCCATTCCCGCCTCTTACCCCAAATTTCCACCTGCCCGGGAAAGTTTTTTTTGCTGCCCGGGCCACCGTTTTTCCTGCGTACCAGACCCCCTTACCCATAGCGTTTTGCGTATATACGCTAGCGTATATACGCTAGCGTACTAAACGCGAAACGCGTTTTTTCCAACATAGCCTTTCACAATCATAGAGATGGCAATAAGCTAAATGGCTCGATCCCCTCTACCATTGGCTTGTTAACAAGATTGATGCATCTGTAAGGTTTCTCTCTTATCCTCCTCTTCGTTCGTATCATAAGCATATGATACTGAAACATAGTTTTGAGCATCTACACAGACTTCTTTCTTTTAGGTGTAAAAGAAGTTGAGTGATGCCATCATATGATGCCATCATATGCTACAACATCATATGATGCCATCATATGCTACTACAACAACATATGATGCCATCATATGCTACAACATCATATGATGCCATCATATGTTACAACATCCTCTCTCCCGTCACACGTCTCTCTCTTGCATATGTGGTTTGATTGAAGGTGCAACAGGCTTGTGTGTGGTTTGGGACTTGTAAATGCTTTTTTTTCTGCTTAAACGGATAAAAGAACCCCTTGAGTGAAGTGTGAGCGATGAGTTAAGCTGCTTTTTACAGGATTCAACGTTCGAATCTAAAAGCCTCGTCCCTTTTAGGATGGATAACTAACGTCAAGAACTATTATATATAAGCATATCGAAACCTCTCATCATATAGATTTTGGTCGGCACCGTTTTGAGCAAAAGAAGGTATCAGCATGAGCATGGTCACAAGTGCATGGGTAATTGATCAAGCATGGCAAGAGGAGCATGGGTACCTGGTCTAGCATGACCCCCAGAATGCCAAGATCCACCACCAGTCTGCGCACAGGAATGGGAGAGGGGTGTGGTCCACAGGCATGACACACATCCACGACACACATGCACGACACACATGCACGACACACATGCACGACACACATGCACGACACACATGCACGACACACATGCACGACCCACATGCACGACCCACATGCACGACACACATGCACGACACACATGCACGACACACATGCACGACACACATGCACGACCCACATGCACGACAGACATGCACGACACACATGCACAACCCACATGCACGACCCACATGCACAACACACATGCACAACCCACATGCACAACCCACATGCACGACCCACATGCACAACCCACATGCACGACCCACATGCACGAACCACATGCACGAACCACATGCAAGACCCACATGCAAGACCCACATGCAAGACCCACATGCACGACCCACATGCACGACACACATGCACGACACACATGCACGACACACATGCACGACACACATGCACGGTGGAGGGGTGTCGTGAAGGGTTGTGGTAGCAGGGTGTGATGGAGGGGTGTGGTAGAGAGGAAGTATGCAGTATGGCGACACAAAGAGAGGTATGGCTGCACGAAATGCTGTGATACAACGAAGGCGCAGCGAAACACATGGTAGAAAGGCTAAGAGGATGAGCATGCAGAAGGAAAGAGAGGAGCAAGGATGGTAAAGAGTAGGCAGGCAGCCATGTGGAGCAGGGTGGATGGACATGCAAGGAGATATGCAGCATGTTGAAGGCATGGGCATCCACACGCACGGGGCAGAGAGGCATGGGGGATGGCAGAGGGGCATGGGGGATGGTAGAGAGGCATGGGGGATGGCAGAGAGGCATGGGGGATGGCAGAGGGGCATGGGGGATGGCAGAGAGGCATGGGAGATGGCAGAGAGGCATGGGGGATGGCAGAGAGGCATGGGGTATGGCAGAGAGGCATGGGGTATGGCAACGGAGAGCACCCATAGCAAGGCAGCGCAATCATACGTATGGGGCATTAACACATGGGGTTTGGCATTAACACATGGGGTTTAGCATTAACACAACACATGGGGTTTGGCATTAACGCATGGGGTTTGGCATTAACACATGGGGTACGCAGGGAGTTCAGCACGGCAGCACATGGGGTACGCATGAGGTATGGCACGGCAGCGCAGGCAGGCTTGGGAGAGGAGGAGGCGCACGGGGCGGCGAGGCGGAAGAAGGTGCCGTCCTTGGAGGGCACGAGCAACCTGTTCTTCACGCTCCACCCCGCGCCCACGAAGAACAGCACTAAGCCCTTGTGCGCCCCGTGCATGCGGTCCGGTGCCTGAGGCAAGCGGTGGGACAAGCGGACAGGAAGGGGAGGGGAGGAGCAAGTCATGCTACAGCCGGCGGGCTGCACCATAGCTTTGTGCGCGTTGTGCATGGGGTCTGGAGGTTGAGAGGAGGGGTGGTGGGGAGCTGGGGGGCTGGCGGAGAAAGGCGCGTGGGACCAGAACAAGAAGAGGTACGTGGGAGAAGGTCATACTACATCCCCTCAAAACATTACGGTACCATATCATCTCCAGCGACGAAGAACCCTAAACCCTTCTGGCGCCTGGGATGAATGGTGGGGGCCGGCGCGGGGAGGAGGGGTGGGGGCGGGGGGAGTGGGGGAGTGGGGGATCGGGGGGGAGGAATGAAGCAGAGATTGGAAGTGCATGGATGTGGACATTCCTGGGAAAGCGTATCCGTTCCTCCCAGCCATCGCTTGTATCACACAGCCAAACATAACATACCACATCCCAGTGCGCGCATCGAATCAAATCTTACCATGAGACATGGTAAGACTGTGAGGATCACGAGGCGCCAGCAGCGGCGTCATCTCCCCCTTCATCACATTCGCCCCATGTCCCTTCATCACATCATCCCGCATCCCATAGCAGGAATGAAGCCGCACCTCACCATGACCGTCACGAAGTGACGCCACATCCCATCACCATCGCAGGTGGCGGATGGCGGTAGACGGAGAACGAACTACCAACCACAGATCCAACCCCATCCCATCCCACCACGAGCGTCAAGACGTGCCACCATAGGTGGCGGTTGGTGTTTGGTAAGCAGGGAGTTCTGAGCTACCAACCACTGGAGGAATCACATTACCCCCCAATTAACGAACCACATCGCACCATGAGCGTCATGAAGTGCCACCACACGTGGCGGTTGGTGGCGGACGCATTGAGCCAGCGGTGCAGAGTGACCTCGAGGATGTACCCCGTCCACCACCCGCCCTTCTCCTTCGCCCTCATTCTGTTGCCCGTGTCCTTCCAGCTGCGCACAACGGCACGGGTGACGGTTGGGAAACGGCGTGTGATGCGCAACAAGGCAAGAGCGCAGAGGCACCTCGAGGATGTGCCCTCTCCCGTATCGTGCTTGGGGTGCACGTGCCAGTCCAGCAGAGGGCCATTGTGTGCCAAAGTATACTCGACGAGCACCAGATAATGGCACGCGAGGGCAGTAAGCTCATGAGGAGACGGACTCACCTGAACTCCGCGTCGTGTTGGAGGTACACGTAGCGGTCCAGCAGCGACCCCGTGCAGTTCCTCGCCGTCTCGCACCCGCTCTGCGGCAGCGCGGACGGCTGCCGGTGCGGTGCCGCGGGACGGAATAGGAACGCTGGACTCGTCAGCAGTGCTAGTACGTAGACGAAGGAGAGCACTATAGAGAGTACGACCAAGCGGCCAAGTATTCTGGCGCGGCCGCGGGGAAGGTGGCGATCCAGCCTGCCAGCCCTGGGGTCGTGCGACGGAGGCATTGTGGACTTCGCATACTATGCTCAAAAGAACTGCGAGTGTTTCTATCAGCACTAGAAGTCCTAGAAAGTTTCTTCCACTAAGAGGTCTTAGAACCTCTATCGCTCGCACCACTGAGGACGCGCTACATCGCGTCCGTTTCGACGATCGTTTTGCGATCCTCGCACTGTAGAAAGCGGGTAACCCGACAGCTACAGTTGCCTAGAAATAGTCGTGCACCAGATCGAAGGGGAAGATCACTTTCGAAACAAAACCGGGAATCAATCCCGTGTCCAAAACACAAACGGGTATCCTCGACTAAGTACCAGATCACCCCATCCCCAAAAGCCACGAAATCAAGAGCGCTTTGCCAACTCGCCATTGCGAAGAATGTGACAAGGCAAATCCTCCTGACATGTTGCAGATCTGGAACATGCCTATGTCACGTATGAGATCGATATTGGCGATCGTTTTTATTCAGTCAGAATCGAAATCCTAAACAGAGCAGAGAAGCGAACTTTTTTCCCACGATCCTCCGAAACGGACGCCATGTTGCGCGTCCTGAGAGTGGCTCAGGACGCGGTACATTGCGTCCGGTTCGACGATCATTTTGCGATCCTCGCACTGAAACGGCCAGGAACCAAGATTGTCTCACAAGATCACTTTCACGACACTCGCGCCAAATCGGTTTTATGTCGGACGCCCGATCGATTGCGCACCGAAGTAACAGATCGTCCACCCCAAACAGTCACGAAATCTACAGAGCTTCGTGCGTTCGCGAGGCGAAACCAAACAGGTGAAAATGAATGGTTGGAATTGTTTTACGAGACAATTGGCTGGTTGCCTTGTTTTGACGAATTTTGTTGGCGATAAAAGCATTTCGAGCGCTACAAAATGATATCGAGGATTAGAAACTGCAAATCTGGTACATACTTTTAGCGGGAGAAATCGAAACCGAAGATCAGCCGTGAATGTCGAAATCGATTTCGGAAAAAATGTTGAAATCGGGGGGAAAAAAACCTGCGATCTTGCAAAACGGACGCAATGTGTCCTCAGCTCGGCTGCTCCCGAATGTACATGCATACAGACTGAAATGTGTCAGTCGGATCAGAAAGCGCCCTTTGCTAGCTCGCGGTCCTGGCAGCACAGCGCTGCCGCGCTGACCTAGGGAATGCCAGTTGCACAAAACGTAGGTGAGTGAGTGTCATACTCGCTGCAAACAGGAGATCTGCCGTTCCTCGATTTTGGGTCTCAAGCCAATTGGGAAGGTAGAGATGCACTCATTTCTTAAAAA
This sequence comes from Closterium sp. NIES-67, assembly GCA_027943415.1. Classification (NCBI taxonomy): domain Eukaryota; kingdom Viridiplantae; phylum Streptophyta; class Zygnematophyceae; order Desmidiales; family Closteriaceae; genus Closterium; species Closterium sp. NIES-67. The sequence goes on from BQMB01001942.1 coordinate 40,543, forward strand.
ACCTGTTTAGGAGGTGGTGACAATTTGGTCAAAACATAATGGTTAAAAGGCCATGGTTTGATTCCATAACAGATCTATTTTTTACCATTAATCCAGGCAGATAAAATGTCTCACTATATTCCCAAATTCTTATCTATAGTTGTATTGTGAAGGTCTAAAAACAAGTCGAGTCAGGCTGAGTGCACCTTCGTAGTGTAGACAAGGCTCGACGCCAATGCGTCGTTGGGGTTGCGTAGCAGCTTGATAGAAATGAAAGAGCAATTATTTCATGCAAATAAATAGGTAAGATAGTTCGTTTGTAAGGTAAGCTATGTGCAATTGTTTTTCAGATTGGAGATGAGCGTGAACATGATTTGAAGCAATCAGGGGATTTTGATGAGAACTGTATAAACGAGAACAATGCCATGATTTTTCTACAAATCTCAACATGATAAAAAGGTTTGGTTGAAAAACAACAGCAAATGGTTAATATGGATGCCATAGTTGTATGATATGTAGTAAACTAATGATGACGTTAATAGGCGTGTACTTCTCTGTAGCTATTAGAAAGTATGCATTTTTGCCGAGACGAGAGGCAAAATATTTTTACTGTTGTGGCTTTTTTATTCAAGCTTGACTTTTTAGTTGCAGTGTTTCACGTGGAATGATGGCATGGCACACCGTCAAGATGATTGGTTCGTTTTGAAGTTGGCTATCAAGTTGCAGTGTGACTGCATCTTTTTTCGAAATTTAATGGAACCTTGAGTTTTTTTAACCTTGAGTTTGCAGTTGCATGAGTACAGTTTCAGGGTCGTTCGCTGAATTCCTAAGCAAACTTGGGCAGTTTTTTCTCCCTTATTAGTTTGTTTCGATCTTGACTGTCGAGTTGCAGTTTGACTGTGCAATTGCCGAAACCACAGGCAAAGAACGTTCACTGTAGTCGAGATTTGCTAGACCTTGGCTGTATATTTGCATAGCGTCAAGCGAAGGCAGAGAACGTTCACTGTAGTCAATTTTCCCTGCCACCTTCAAGATTCTTCCCCTTTGAAGTTCTTCCCTACCACAGCTCCCTTCTCGCTGGCTCGTCTACCTCTTCTAGATTCTTCCCCACAGTTCTTCCCTACCACAGCTCCCTACCACGCTCTCTGCCACGTTATGGCGCTGCGACGTGCTGGCGTGCTAGAGGCACAGTGCGCTTTGGCGCCTTGCACACTGGCACTGTGCGCCTTGTGCCGCGCGCGCTGGCGTTGTCCGCGCTGACGCCGCGCGTGCTGGCGCCGTCTGCGGTGACGCCACGCGCGCTGGCGCTGTCGCGGTGGCGCCGTCCTCGATGGTCCGGTGCGCTCTGGCGCCATGCGCGCTGGCCCGGTGCGCGCTGCCGTGAATGCTAGCGCGGTGCGCGGTGGCACCGTGCGCACAGCCGTTGTGCGCAGTGGTGCCGTGCGCTGGCGCCGTGCGTGCTGCCACCGTGCGCGACGGGGCTGCCGCCATGCGCGCAGGTGCCGTGCGCTCTCTCCTCTCTCCTCTCTCCTCTCTCCTATCCCCTCTCGTATCTCCTCTGTCCTCTCTCCTCTCTCCCCTCTCCTCTCTCCTTTCTCCTATATCCACTCTCCTCTCTCCAATCTCCTCTCTCCTATCTCCTATCTTCTCTCTCTTATCTCCTCTCTCCTATCTCCTCTCTCCTATCTCCTCTCTCCTATCTCCTCTCTCCTCTCTCCTCTCTCATATCTCCTCTCTCCGCCCCACGCCTCCCTCCTTCCCCGATCCTGCCCCTACCGCGTCTCATCTCACCCTCTCAGGTCAATGCTTTCAACCTCGCAGCAGCCAGCAGTGTGACTCGGTGCGACATTCTGTGGCTTGGCTTTTCTCCTCCCCACACCCTCCTCCTTTCCTTACCCTGCCTCTCCCTACCGTGTCTCTGCTCACCCCCTCAGGTGAATGCATTCAACCCAGCAGTAGTGGGCAACGTGATGTGCCGCAAACTTATCAACATTGACTGGTGCGTGTGTATGGGCATGGCATGCCTGGCTGTGTGTGTGTATGGGCATGGCATGCCTGACTGTATGTGTATATGGGCATGGCATGCCTGACTGTATGTGTATATGGGCATAGCATGCCTGGCTGTGTGTGGGTATGGGCATGGTATACCTCGCTGTATGTGTGTATGGGGATGGCATGCCTAGCTGTATGTGTGTATGGGCATAGCATGCCTGGCTGTATGTGTGTATGGGCATATCATACCTAGTTGTATGCATGTATGGGCATTGCATGCATGGCTGTATGCATGTATGGGCATAGAATGCATGGCTGTATGCATGTATGGGCATAGAATGCATGGCTGTATGCATGTATTGGCATAGCATGCCTGGCTGTATGTGTGTATGGGCATAGCATGCCTGGCTCTATGTGTGTATGGGCATAGCATACCTAGTTGTATGCATGTATGGGCATCGCATGCATGGCTGTATGCATGTATGGGCATAGCATGCATGGCTGTATGCATGTATGGGCATAGAATGCATGTCTGTATGCATGTATTGGCATAGCATGCCTGGCTGTATGTGTGTATGGGCATAGCATGCCTAGTTGTATGCGTGTATGTGCATAACGTGCCTGGCTGTATGCGTGTATGGGCATAGCATGCCAGGCTGTATGTATGTATGGGCATAGCATGCCTGGCTGTATGTGTGTATGTGCATGGCATACCTAGCTGTCTGTGTGTATGGGCATAGCATGCCTGGCTGTATGTGTGTATGGGCATAGCATACCTAGTTGTAAGCATGTATGGGCATAGCATGCATGCTGTCTGCATGTATGGGCATAGCATGCATGCTGTATGCATGTACGGGCATAGCATGCTTGGCTGTATGTGTGTATGGGCAAAGCATGCCTAGTTGTATGCGTGTATGTGCATAACGTGCCTGGCTGTACGCATATATGGGCATCGCATGCCAAGCTGTATGTGTGTATGGGCATAGCATGCCTGGCTGTGTATGTGTATGGGTATGCATGCCTGACTGTATTTGTATATGGGCATAGCATTCCTGGCTGTGTGTGTGTATGGACATGGTATGCCTGGCTGTATGTGTGTATGGGGATGGCATGCCTAGCTGTATGTGTGTATGGACATAGAATGCTTGGCTGTGTGTGTGTATGGGCATGGTATGCCTGGCTGTATGTGTGTATGGGGATGGCATGCCTAGCTGTATGTGTGTATGGGCAAAGCATGCCTAGTTGTATGCGTGTATGTGCATAACGTGCCTGGCTGTATGCATGTATGGGCATAACATGCTTGGCTGTATGTGTATATGGGCATAGCATGCCTGGCTGTGTGTGTGTAGGGGCATGGTATGCCTGGCTGTATGTGTGTATGGGCATAGCATACCTAGTTGTATGCATGTATGCGCATAGCATGCATGGCTGTATGCATGTATGGGCATAGCATGCCTAGTTGTATGCGTGTATGTGCATAACGTGCCTGGCTGTATTCATGTATGGGCATAACGTGCCTGGCTGTATGCATGTATGGGCATAACGTGCCAGGCTGTATGTGTGTATGGGCATAGCATGCGTGGCTGTGTGTGTGTATGGGCATCGCATGCCTGACTGTATGTGTATATGGGCATAGCATGCCTGTCTGTGTGTGTGAATGGGCATGGTATGCCTGGCTGTATGGGTGTATGGGGATGGCATGCCTATCTGTATGTGTGTACGGGGATAGCAAGCCTGGCTGTATGTGTTTATGGGCATAGCATACCTAGTTGTATGCATGTATGGGCATAGCATGCATGGCTGTATGCATGTATGGGCATCGTATGCCTGGCTGTATGTGTGTATGGGCATGGCATGCCTGGCTGTGTGTGTGTATGGGCATGGCATGCCTGACTGTATGTGTATATGGGCAGAGCAAGCCTGGCTGTGTGTGTGTATGGGCATGGTATGCCTGGCTGTATGTGTGTATGGGGATGGCATGCCTAGATGTACAGTATGTGTGTATGAGCATAGCATGCCTGGCTCAGTGTGTGTATGGGAATGGCATGCCTGACTGTATGTGTATATGGGCATAGCATGCCTGTCTGTGGGTGTGTATGGGCATGGTATGCCTGGCTGTATGTGTGTATGGGGATGGCATGCCTAGCTGTATGTGTTTATGGGCATAGCATGCCTGGCTCTGTGTGTCTATGGGAATGGCATGCCTGACTGTATGTATATATGGGCATAGCATGCCTGTCTGTGTGTGTGTATGGGCATGGTATGCCTGGCTGTATGTGTGTATGGGGATGGCTTGCCTAGCTGTATTAGTGTGTGGGGATAGCATGCGTGGCTGTATGTGTGTATGGGCATACTATACCTAGTTGTTTGCATGTATGCGCATAGCATCCATGGCTGTATGCATCTATGGACATCGAATGCCTGGCTGTATGTGTGTATGGGCATGGCATTCCTAGCTGTTGTGTTTATGGGCATGGCATGCCTGACTGTATGTGTATATGGGCATAGCATGCCTGGCTGTGTGTGTGTATAGGCATGGTATGCCTGGCTGTATGTGTGTATGGGGATGGCATGCCTAGCTGTGTGTGTGTATGGTGATTGCATGCCAGGCTGTATGTGTGTATGGGCGTAGCATGCCTAGTTGTATGCATGTATGTGCATAACGTGCCTGGCTGTGTGCTTGTATGGGGATGGCATGCCTGGCTGTATGCATGTATGGGCATGGTATGCCTGGTTGTATGTGTTTATGGGGATGGCATTCCTAGCTGTATGTGTGTATGGGCATTGCATACCTAGTTGTATGCATGTATGGGCATACAGTAGCATGCATGTCTGTATGCATGTATGGGCATGGTATGCCTGGCTGTATGTGTTTATGGGGATGGCGTGCGTAGCTGTATGTGTGTATGGGCATAGCATACCTTGTTGTATGCATGTATGGGCATAGCATGCATGGCTGTATGCATGTATGGGCATAGCATGCAGGGCTGTATGTGTATATGGGCATAGCATGCCTAGCTGTGTGTGTGTATGGGCATGGTATGCCTGACTGTATCTGTATGTGGGCATCGCATGCCTGGCTGTATGTGTGTAAGGGCATAGCATGCCTGGCTGTATGTGTGTATGGGCATGGCATACCTAGTTGTATTGTATGCATGTATGGGCATAGCATGGATGGCTGTATGCATGTATGGGCATAGCATGCTTGGCTGTATGTGTGTATGGGCATAGCATGCCTAGTTGTATGCGTGTATGTGCAAAACGTGCTTGGCTGTACGCATGTATGGGCATAGCATGCGAGGCTGTATGTGTGTATGGGCATGGTATGCCTGGTTGTATGTGTGTATGGGCATAGCATGCCTAGTTGTATGCGTGTATGTGCATAACGTGCCTGGCTGTATGCATGTATGGGCATAACGTGCCAGGCTTTATGTGTGTATGGGCATAGCATGCGTGGCTGTGTGTGTGTATGGGCATGGCATGCCTGACTGTATGTGTATATGGGCATACCATGCTTGGCTGTGTGTGTGTATGGGCATGGTATGCCTGCCTGTATGTGTATGGGCATAGCATACATGGCTGTATGCATGTATGGGCATAGAATGCCTGGCTGTATGTGTGTATGGGCATAGCATGCCTAGTTGTATGCGTGTATGTGCATAACGTGCCTGGCTGTATGCGTGTATGGGCATAGCATGCCAGGCTGTATGTATGTTTGGGCATAGCATGCCTGGCTGTATGTGTGTATGGGCATGGTATGCCTCGCTGTATGTGTGTATGGGGATGGCATGCCTAGCTGTATGAGTGTATGGGCATAGCATGCCTGGCTGTATGTGTGTATGGGCATAGCATACCTAGTTGTAAGAATGTATGGGCATAGCATGCATGCTGTATGCATGTATGGGCATAGCATGCTTGGCTGTATGTGTGTATGGGCAAAGCATGCCTAGTTGTATGCGTGTATGTGCATAACGTGCCTGGCTGTACGCATGTATGGGCATCGCATGCCAAGCTGTATGTGTGCATGGGCATAGCATGCCAAGCTGTATGTGTATGGGTATGGCATGCCTGACTGTATTTGTATATGGGCATAGCATTCCTGGCTGTGTGTGTGTATGGGCATGGTATGCCTTGCTGTGTGTGTGTATGGGGATGGCATTCCTAGCTGTATGTGTGTATGGGCATAGAATGCTTGGCTGTGTGTGTGTATGGGCAGAGCATACCTAGTTGTATTATATGCATGTATGGGTATAGCATGCATGGCTGTATGCTTGTATGGGCATAGAATGCCTGGCTGTATGTGTGTATGGGCATAGCATGCCTAGTTGTATGCGTGTATGTGCATAACGTTCTGGCTGTATGCATGTATGGGCATTGCATGCAGGGCTTATGTTTGGTTTTTGAACAGCTCTGACGCTCAGAGCTCCCTTCAAAATTCACCCTGAAAACCCAGGGTCCGAAGCTATACTGCTCTGTTTTTTCAGGGCCAGCCAGAAAAATGCTCGGCGAGCGCACATTTCCACGGATTTTACTTGAGGTTGTTCCAGGCTCTGCGTCACATTGGATTCGCGTCAGTTCTAGGGGTATGAGGGGAGTACTCCTTCCCAACAAGTTGCCTGGTAGGCAGGTCCTAGAAGAGTGACGGGTATTAGGAGTGTGCGAGATAAGGGGTGAGGGGAGGGAGGGGCGCCGGGGGAGTGAGGGTGCAAGTAGTGGAAAAATCAGGGTTACCTGAAAATCTTCTCGGAGTTTCCAGGGTGGCCTGACGATCTTCCCGGATTCTGTCAGGGCTTGGTAAAAAACAGCCCGGAGGAAATCAGGGCTGGTCTGAGAACTACCTTAGAATTTCAGTCAAGTCAGGGCAAATGCCCTGATAACATAAGCCCTGATTGCATGCCATGCCGTGCGAGCTGGCGTTGCCCGCGGTGGCCCGGTCTGTGCTGGTGACGAGCGTTCTGGCGCCGTCTGCTATGGCATTTTGCTCATGCCACATATTCTTTTTTTGCGTATCCCCCTCTTTTTAACCCCTCGTGCTCCTCTTTCCATCCCTTCATTCATTCCTAGGTACCACGTAGGTCATCGCCAGCGTCCCCACAATTTCAGTCTATAATTTTCTCCTTACTGCCCTTTTTCTCCCTCCCCTTCTGTTATTCTCCTCCTCTCTTCCATCCCATGTAGTACTTACGTGTCAAACATAAAATCCCAAACGCAATATCTAACACCATGAGTGCATATAAACAAATGATGTGGTCCACTTTTGAACGTATGTTGTGTTTCTATGATTTACTGGTGTTTTGTGCAGGTCGTGTAGCACGCGCTGTCTGTTCCAGCCGCAAGACAAATAACATCTTCCAATACCAATTTCTATTGCTTGTTGGAACATCATGCGGGATCAATTTTGTGATTTCACGACGTTATCACTATTCTCTAATTTGGATATAGGGGACTCCAACTTTTAGGCTATTTGCGATCAGGGCTGACGTTTCAAAAAAAGGCACTCTGAGCCAATCCCCCCCCAAAAAAAAATAGTCTGAAGGGCCTTCAGCCGAAATTTTTGTAGTCTGAAATGTCAGGGTCCAGAACTCAGCGAGTCTGATTTTTTCAGGGTCTTGGACGTACAACCAGAATCACACACGGGAAACACCCCTACAGCGAGAAACATCCCTCCCTCCTACACCTCCAAAAAAATCGGCTAAGTTCCTTGCAGCATTAAAATCCTCCCACAGCCCGCGCCCCCCCCAACCAGCAACCTTGTCATACCCTCGTTTTGCGTAGTTGTTAAATGTGGGAAACGGGGAAGTCATTCCTAAAAACCGAGGGGGTAAAATCGCACTGCCACGGAAATCGAAACTGAGGAGAGGGGGAATCGAAACTGACGGGGAAATGGGGGAGGGAATCAAAATGGAGGGGAGGGGGGAAGCGAAACGGAGGGGAGGGGGGGGAAGGGGGGGGGCGGTCGAAACGGAGAGGATGGGGGAAGCGAAACGGAGGGGAAGGGGGGAAGTGATCGAAACGGAGGGGAGGGGGGAAGCGAAAATGGAGGGGAAGGGGGGAATCGAAACGGCAGGGAGGGGGGAAGCTGGGGAATAGGAGGGTGGGAGAAATTTCGCGCCCTTGCAGCGCCCCGGTTGGGAAATCTTGGACGTTAATCGCTATATAACATTGAACGATTGATATACGTCGAAACGATCGCAAACGATCGTGACCGTTACATTTTGTTAGACTTTCAGTTGACCAAACGGGCAACTGGCGAGAATTTCCCTATGTTAAAAATGCGGAATTTACTCTCATTTCAATGCAGTTCAAAAAAAAGTGAAAGTCTCATTCAAAACTTCTGGGTTGTTCCAGGTGTTAGGGAGGACTGTATCTGACAACATGACTAAGTCGAAATTTAGGGTGGGTTGTGGAGTGTGTGGGGGATGTCTCTAGCGTTCCGGGACTTCGCCGAAATTTTAGATGGGTTGTGGGGTGTGGGATGTGGGGTGGGGGTTGTCTCTAGGGTTCGGGGACTTGGCCGAAAATTTTTAGGGGTTGTGGGGTGTGTGGGGCATGTCTCTAGCGATTGGGGACTTCACCAAATTTTTCGAAGGTTGGTACTGTACAGGTAATGAGTCAGGGTCTGTACGCGCTGTGCTCTGAAAACTCAGTACTGGGTTAGCGACAACTCTGATTTTCTCAGGATCCCTAGAATCGTACTCTGAAGGGATCAGGATTGGGAAAATGCCTTATCTGGAAATTCAGGTTTGGCCAAAAAACAGGTCTGAGATTTCAGACTAATCAGAGTAAATAGTCTGATAAAGTCAGCCCTGTTTGCGATGCTGCATGTGTCTGCTTGATTGTTGTTTGCATGAGGGGTGTGCATGGGTTTGACAAATATGGTCTGTTTCGGGGTGTCTACTGCTCTTAGTCTCTGTGCATAGTGCGTGTGGCTGCAAATGTGATATGTGTCTGCTTCGGATGTGCTGCTTGTATGCAAGGTGTTGCAATTAGAGGTTGTCATCGTGCCTAAGGCAACTCTGTTGTCATCGCGCACCCCATCAATCTCTGTTGCAGCATTGACACATATATGCAATCGTTTCGCAGCACTCACAATCCTATCATACATACATGTTCATTCCATTCACCGTATTTATCGACGAGATGGGGTGGCTGGCACGAGGTGTATTTGGATTGTGTTTGCTTCGAACGTGCTGCTTTTATGCTAGGTGTTGCAATTAGAGATTGTCATCGTGTCCGGGGCAGCTCTGCTGTCATCGTGCACCCCATCAATCTCTATTGCAACACTACTAATGCCTACATACACTCGTTTCTTGGCATTTGCAATCCTACAAGATGTCTAATTATACATAAAATTTTGTTGAAATGTGTCAAGCGGTTTGATTGTTCCATCCACCGTAGTTATCGACGCGATGGAGCACTTTGGACATTTGGATTCATATTTTGGAGTTGCACCGAACAGTTAACTAAATTCTTAAAAAAAATACTGTTCGTATCAATGCTCCGAAATGTGAAACCGATTTTATAGGGTTGCTACGAAACCCAAAATCCCTCCCAACACGCATTGGATAACAGCGCGTATTTTTAGCGCGACCACCAGCGATCTGTAACCCTACTGTAATTGGCTCTCCCCTTTGCCCCTCAATGAGGCGCAGCAAGCTCGAGAGGGGAGGAGCGCCGCAAGCTTGAGAAGCCTGCAGCAAATGAGAGGGGCGGAGTGGAGTCATCAAGGTCAGTCAGCGCAGCTCAGCACACACCCAGCAGCAGTGCTGCAATTCTGAAGTTGCTTCGCCCACTTCCCGCTGCTCTTTCTAGCAGTGGTGCCAATTGTGCTCGAAGTTGGGCAGGCTTCCCGGCAAGCAGCTCGCAGCACTTGTTTATAGTAGCAAAGCAGGCCGAAGCTTACCCCAGTGATATCGCCGCTCTGCCGGGGACCGCTTTAGAGGTCCCAGCATGATGATGCTCTGTTTATAAGCCGAGCAATTCACGCACTCGATCTTTCTAGGCGCCCCTCGCAGCCAGCGCCATGGGTGGCACGTTCGGCTTCCTAAATTGCTCGTACGCGATCAGCATTTCGCGTCTTCGCCTAGAATAAGTCCCCGCAAATACGCACCCGTTCTTTCTAGGCCTGTTCCTTCCAGGCCTGTTCTTTCTAGGCGGTCCTGTTAGCCGGCGCGAGCAGCGCGTTCAGCCACCTAGGGTACTCGTGCGCGATCAGCATTTGCCCTCCTCGCCTAGAATACGCCTCTGCATTCTCGCACCTGTTCTCGCGCCTGTTCGTTCCAGGCATTCGCCTTAACTTAATCAGCGCCATGGGCAGCACATTCGCCGACCTGGGGTACTCGTGCGCGATCAACTTGAGCATCTTCGCCGCCATGATCGTGCTCTACACCATCCTCTCCAAGCAGCCGCTCAACGCGCGCGTCTACTTCACCAAGTGGTTCTCCATCAACGACCAGGTGCGCCACCTACAACCCTCGACGCACACAGGTGCGCTGATTCGTCTGCTCACAGCCGTCTCACACGGCTGCGTTGAACGCTCTCAGACGAGTGCGTGGCACCTGTCTCGCATGAACGGTCGTGCTCTACACCATTCTCCAAGCAACCGCTCAACGCGCGCGACTGCTTCACCAAATGGTTGTCGATTACCGGCCAGGTGCATTTACAGCCCTCGCACACGCGTCGCATTGAAAAAGCTTCACTTAGAAGGGGGTCTTTTAGCTGGGCCTCGTGACACTTAAGGGGGAAATCCGCTCACCTTTACGTGGCATGTCCTATGGTCTCCTTTTGGCTCTCTCCGCGCGTCCCCCATGCTGGAAGAAGCTCCTCCCCGAGTCGACTGAAGGAACCCTCGTGTATCTCGCTGACCCCACCAGCATCGCACCCTCCCCTGCCTGCTGCTGCCCAGGCAACTCGCTCCTCCCCCCCTCTCCGCGTGCGCGCCTTATGTAGAGTCTATCTCTATTTCTGTGTGCTCTGTAATTGAGTGAATGTGAATGTAACTGTACACATTCACTCAAAGACACGTTGCCTTGCCACATTGACACACATCCACACAGTGCCAGTGCCACACGACACGCATTCACACGCATTGACTGATTGACAGACTGTGACACACGTTGCCACATCACCACTTCGATCAACCCCTGCCATCTCCTCCCTCCAGCCCCTTCAGAACCATCCGCAAACCACCTCTCTTTATCCCCCTCACCCGGAACCCTCAACCCCCTACGCCTTTTTCCTGCTGGCCCCTTCCTCACCTCGCCACCAACGCCCATTCCTCCGTGCCATTTCAGCTCCGCCCTCCCTCCCGCCCTCATCATCATCCCCTCTGCTTCAGGCGCCACACGACAACCTTTGCCATATCCCCAATCTCCTCTCTGTTCCCTTCACACATGTGCCAACCCCTCTACTTCCTTCCAACCGGCATCAGGGAAGTGCAAGAAGCGCCTAATTTTCTCCCACATCCCCATCCTCCCCTCTCCCCCCCCCCCACATCGTGCATATCCCCTTCTGCTCCAGGAACCGTGCGAGAAGTATGGGAAGCTGAAGATGAAGGGCAACATGGTCGATTTTAGAGACGCCCCAGCTCAATCCCATGTTCTGACCTCCCCCCTTCCAGGAGGCGAGTGAGACGTAGGAGAAGCTGACGATGAGAGGCAACATGTGGTCAGTTGACCCAGCAGCACCAAATTCTCCCCCACATCCCCATCCTCCCTTCCCCACCCCCCCCCTCCTCATCATGCCACCCACCCCCTTCCCTCTGCTCCAGGAAGCGTCGGAGAAGTACGAGAAGCTGAAGATGAAGGGCAACATGGTGAAGAAGCGGCAGTGGTTGGAGCTGTCGCTGAAGAAGTACCGCCGCGCCTTCTCCTGGGTGCAGGTCGCGCTCGCCCTGCCGGAGCGTGAGCTCATCGCCCATGCGGGGCTGGACAACGTCGTCTTTCTGCATACTCTCAAACTGGGGTGGGTTGCACTGCGTCGCGCTCCACCCGGGATGGGTTGCACTGCGCTCCACCCGGGGTGGTTTGCACTGCTTCACTCGTTGCCTGGGGTATGATTCAATGCAACCCCCACCCACACCCTTTACACCACCCATACTGCTAGTGGCAGCAGCAGTTCTGCTCACTGTGAACTACTTGCTTGTGCGCCAGTGCTGCTGCTTGTGAATCACACGACTACCCACTCTCCCTCCCTGCTACTTGGCCCATGCCACTTCTCATCCCCCCCTGCTCCTCCCTCCGGACAGCTTCAAGATCTTCGGCCCGATATTGATAGTGGCGGGGGCGGTGCTGCTGCCGGTGAACTACATGGGCGACTGGCTGCAGCAGCAGGCGCAGAGCAACCCGGACTTCACGTACGAGGACATCGACCGCCTCTCCATCGCCAACATCCCCAATGAGTCCCGCCTGTGAGTACGGGCAACCTTTAGAGACGGGTCGACTCACAAGTTGCCGTAATCCCCCGCATATAGCACTGGCAACCTTTAGAGTCGAGTCAAAAGTTACCGTCATTCCCCGCCTATAGCACTGCCAGCATTCCTCTCCCCTTCCCCGTCCTGTCATGCACGCCCCACACACCAGTGCATCGACATGTCCCTCCATCCCGAACAACCTCCCAGTCCCTCATCTCATGCATCTCCAACCATCGTGTACATGATGTACGCAATGTGCCCTCCTCCACCTCCCCTCTCCTTCACTCGTGCTCCTCTCTGCACTATGCATGGCGTGCAGGCTGTGGGTGCACGTGTCCATGGCATGGCTGTTCAACATGTGGGCGCTGTACATGATGCGCGAGGAGCACCGCACCGTCGCTGACATGCGCCTCAACTTCCTCGCCGACCAGAAGAGAGCCCCCAACCAGTTCACTGTGAGAGCAGAGGAGAGCCCCTCACAGTAGGACCAGAGGAGAGCCTTCAACGTTGCATCGTGCCATTGGAGTTTCTTCGCGCCTTCTTTACTCTAGTATTCAATTGCTCCTTTGTATTAGGTAGCAAGGGTACAAGCGCGGTAAGCAAAACGCACGTACAAGAGGCATCCTAGCAACCCGAGCTGGGGCACCCTAATTGTCCCCGAGTGCGGGCTTGAAGACATGCAGGAGGGCAGGCATGGGGAGGGGGTCCAGTGGGTAATACTCCGATCCCTTTTCGCTGTCCGCTATCGCGCAGGTGCTGGTGCGGCAAGTGCCCAAGCACCCGATCAAGACAGTGGCTGAGAATGTTGACCACTTCTTTTCAGTCAACCACCGCGACCATTACCTGCTCACTCAGGTCAGTCAGTCTCACTTGTGGACGTCCTTCATCTTTCGGGGGGGGGGTGGGGGGGGGCAAGGGGAGGGGGTGGGGGGGTTGGGGGGTGGGGTGGGTGGTGTAACCCCTTTTTTCGATTGTGCAATGCCAGCGTTCCCGTCCCTTACGTGCTCCTTTCTAAGGTCACATCTCAAGCACGGTTTGCCCAACATCAAAACTGCACGCCTTGCACTACGTGCAATGAACCGAACAGCACCACACAGAGAGAGTGCTGTGCTTTTGGCCCTGCCTGTCCCCCACTGCATTGCCCCTACCACCGATGAGCTTCTTGAAGCTCATCACAGCCCCCCCTGTTGACGTTGGCCCCCCAGCCAGTGTACAACGCGAACAAGGTGGCGCGGCTGGAGAAGAAGCGGGGGAAGCTGGAGAACAAGCTGATCGAGCTGGAGATCAAGCGGGAGCGCCACCCCAGGAGGAAGCTCACCACCCGGGTGAGATGGGGGAGATGGTGAGGGAGATGGTGAGGGAGAGGGTGAGGGAGAGGTGAAAATGAGGGTTGCGGTGAGGTGTGAACAGGAGTGAGGGGGGATGAGCAGAAGAAGAGGGGGGAAGCTGGAGATCAAGTGGGAGTGGTTCCCCAAGAAGAAGCTCGCCACCCGGTTGAGATAACGCTAGCAAGAGGGCAGCATGGGGGCGTCACGGGGGCGGCACGGGGGCAGCACGGAGGCAACACGGGGGTAGCACGGGGGCAGCACGGAGGCAGCACGGGGGCAGCACGGGGGCAGCACGGGGGCAGCATGAGGTCAGAGAGTGGGTGAGAGCAGAGACGAGAGCAGGTGTGAGGGAGAGTGAGGGTGAGATGATGGCCGCTCACTCGGCCTCTCACATAGCAGCGCATGCCCTGGCACATCACAGAATGTTCACATGGCACACTGCTATGACGTCTCCCCTTCACTTCACGCTACACATGTCCGTCAGTCGGGTGAGGTGTTATTGAGCCAAATCGAGTGCCTCCTCCTTTCGTACTGTACCAGCCGCAGCTCTCCCCCCCCACTCACTTTCTCCCCACATTCTTCCTCCCTGGTGCGCGCATGGGCAGTCGGGGTTCCTGGGGCTGTTTGGCGAGAAGGTGGACGCGATTCAATACTACCAGGATAAAGTGGAAGACATTTGTATGGAGGTGAGGGCATGTGTATGGAAGTGAGGGAAGGTGCGTCTATGTTCTTGAGGCGCCTCACAGTGTGATTTAGTTCGACCACGAACAAGTGCACGCTGTTCAAATGGACGTGAGGTAAAAGTGGAAGGCACTCAAAGAATGGAGTGTGGGAGAGTGGGGAGTGTCAGGGGGCACCACTGTGGGATCAGCACAAGGGTTGAGTACGAGAGAAGGGCCAGCCTACCAGCTCCTCGGCGCGTCCTTCACCTGCCCCTCCCCTCTCCCACTCCCAGATCCTCACGGAGCGCGACCGCGTGATCAAGGACCCGGCCCGCACCATGCCGGCGGCCTTCGTGTCCTTCTCGTCGCGGTGGGGCGCGGCGGTGGCGGCACAGACGCTGCAGTGCAAGGACAGCTCGCAGTGGAGCACACAGTGGGCGCCGGAGCAGCGCGACGTCAAGTGGGCCAACCTGCCCGTGCCGCACGAGCAGCTGGCGCTGCGGCGGCTGATCATCGTGGCGGTGGTGGTGGGCATCGTCTTCTTCTACACCATCCCCATCGGCTTCGTGCAGTCGCTCGCCAACCTCGACAACATCAGCCGCTCCATGCCCTGGCTCACCCCCCTCATCCGCATGTGAGTGGCTCACCCCCCTCATCTACATGTGAGTGGCTCAAGCCCCCCATCCACATGTGAGTGGCTCAATCCCCTCATCCACATGTGAGTGACTCAACCCCCTCATTGACATGTCAGTCCTGTGTGCCCATGCCAATGCTGTTCGTCTGCACTGGCCCTGCACTGCAAATCACAGTAAGGGCTGCACTGCTGCCTGTGGCCCCAATTATTTTTACCCTCCCCCCCTCCCCCACCCCCCCCACCAGCCCTTCGGGTTTTCCCCGACTGCCCCTCGTGGCTGCCCCTCGTGGCTGCCCCTCGTGGCTGCCCCTCGTGGCTGCCCCTCGTGGCTGCCCCTCGTGGCTGCCTCTCAACGTCCTCATCGCCGTGCCGCCCCGCCTCCTCATCTCCCGTTCAACTCCCCCTCTCCTTCCTCCCTTTCCCTCAACCCCCCCTCTCCCCTTCCTCCCCCCCCCTCCCCTCCTCTGCCACCCAGCCCCTTCGTGAACGCGTTCTTCACGGACTTCCTGTCCGGCCTGGCGCTGAAGGTGTTCATCGCCGTGCTGCCCTACCTCCTCATCTTCCTCTCCTCGCTCGAGGGCCACGTGAGCTACTCGCAGATCGACCTGGCGGCCACCGGCAAGTTCTTCTGGTTCATCGTCGGCACCGTCTTCGTCACCAACGTCATGGGGGGGGCGCTGCTCGCGGCAACTTATGACCTGTCAGAGCACACGATGAGGTACGGCTGAGGGGTGAGTGCCGGCTCCCACGGTTCAGGGCTTCCTCTGCGGCTCCTCGCTCTCACTCCTTTTGCGCACCGTGTTGGTCACCACCGTGTGATGGGCAGCGTGCTGTGTTGCTCTCCGCCTCTCACAGCATACTCTGAGGTGCGCCTCACATGACTGGCGTAGGGCTCTTTGTTGCCTCTCAAGGCTTGCAGCTCACGCGGCTTGTAGCTCACTCCTGAGTCACCTGGCAGCCACCGGCAACTTCTTCTGGCCAGTCATCGCTACCAGCTCTGCCACACACGTGATGGACGGCTTCTGGTTTAGGGTTCTGGATTTATAACTTACACCGTATCTGAGCTTTCATGTCAGGCTTGGGGTTCTACCCTCGCCCACCCGCCGTACAGTCAGCGTCCCCCTATTGCCCCCAGAATCCCGCACATCCTGGGCCACCGCATCCCACATTCCTCGTCACCTTCCTCGTCACATTCCTCGTCACCTTCCTCGTCACCTTCCTCGTCACCTTCCTCGTCACCTTCCTCGCCACCTTCCTCGCCACCTTCCTCATCACCTTCCTTGTCACCTTCCTCGTCACCTTCCTCGTCACCTTCCTCGCCACCTTCCTCGCCACATTCCTCACCACATTCCTCGCCACCTTCCGCCCTCAAATCTTTCTCTCATGACACCTCCGCGCGCCCCGCCCTCCCTCATATCTTTTTCCATCCCACCCCCCCCCCCCCAGCCCCTCGCCCCTCATATCTCTCTCTCCCCCGCCCCCCCCTGCCCCGCCACCCGCAGCATTCCCCAGATCCTGGGCGAGCGCATCCCCATGAAGGCGACGTTCTTCATGACGTTCACCATGGTGGATGGGTGGGTCGGCATGGCGGGCGAGGCCCTGCAGACCTGGTACCTCGTGCTCTTCCAAATCAAGGTGTGCGTGCCCTCCTCCCCTCCCTCCTCCTCCTCCTCCTCCTCCTCCTCCTCCTCCTCCTCCTCCTCCTCCTCCTCCTCCTCCTCCTCCTCCTCCTCCTCCTCCTCCTCCTCCTCCTCCTCCTCCTCCTCCTCCTCCTCCTCCTCCTCCTCCTCCTCCTCCTCTCCCTCCTCCTCCTCCCCCTCCCCCTCCTTCGTTTCACTCACCGCCTTCGTTTCAGCCACTGCTCGCCCATCACCTTCTCCTTCTCACACCACACTCCGTCCGTTGTATCCCTGGCCTTCCCCCCCTTCCCCCCGCCATGCAGAGCTCTCTCCTCGTGCGCGCGCCTGAGGCAGCTCTTGAGTGTCCACTCCCCCATACTGCTCTCCCCTTTTTTTCCCCCCGCCCTGCAGAACTCGCTCCTCTGGCACACGCCTGGCAACAGAATCAAGGCCATGAGGGGTCTCTCGGTGACCATTGGGACAGCTGGGTGACCATTGGGACAGCTGGGTGACCATTGGGACAGCTCGAGACTCCCCACTCCCCTGTTCCCTTGTGCCTCTCCGTCGCCCTGCAGAACTCGCTGCTCGTGCGCACGCCTGCCGATCGAATCAAGGCCATGAAGTCCCGCCCCATCCGACTCGTTGACACCCTCTCGCAGGTAACACCTCCTCCTCCCCTCTCGCAGGTAACATCTCCCCTTCCCCTCTCGCAGGTAATGCCTCCCCTCCCCCTCTCGCAGGTAACACCCCCTCCTCCCCTCTCGCAGGTAACACCTCCTCCCTCCCTCTCGCAGGTAGCACCTCCTCCTCTCCCCTCTCGCAGGTAACACCTCCTCCTCCCCTCTCGCAGGTCACACCTCCTCCTCCCCTCTCGCAGGTAACACCTCTCCTCCCCCTCTCGCAGGTCACCTCCGCTTCCCCTCTGGCAGGTAACACCTTCCCTCCTCTCGCAGGCACATCTCCGACCTCCATTCTTTCACTTGTGTTGTGCGGACTCTCAGCGCATCCCAGAGGCGCTCCCTCCTCCCTCATTCCACACCAACCCCTCCCATGCTCCCTGTTTCCCCAGCAGGAGGTAAGTTCTTCCTCTCACCTTCGCCCACTCTCCCCCTACCCCTCTCCCCCTACCCCTCTCCCCCTACCCCTCTCCCCCTACCCCTCTCCCCCTACCCCTCTCCCCCTACCCCTCTCCCCCTACCCCTCTCCCCCTTCCCCTCTCCCAATACACCTCTCCTCTTTCCTTCTCCTCGCCCTCGCGCCCGCAGCTCTCCTGGTCGCTGCGCCTCTCCCCTCACTGCTTCTCCCCTCACTGCCTCTCCCCTCACTGCTTCTCCCCTCACTGCCTCTCCCCTCACTGCTTCTCCCCTCACTGCCTCTCCCCTCACTGCCTCTCCCCTCACTGCCTCTCCCCTCACTGCTTCTCCCCTCATGCCTCTCCCCTCACTGCCTCTCCCCTCACTGCCTCTCCCCTCACTGCCTCTCCCCTCACTGCCTCTCCCCTCACTTCCTCTCCCCTCACTGCCTCTCCCCTCACTGCTGCTCCCCTCACTGCCTCTCCCCTCATGCCTCTCCCCTCACTGCCTCTCCCCTCACTGCCTCTCCCCTCACTGCCTCTCCCCTCACTGCCTCTCCCCTCAATGCCTCTCCCCTCACTGCCTCTCCCCTCATGCCTCTCCCCTCACTGCCTCTCCCCTAGGCTTGAGCAACGGGTCGGGTCGGGCCGGGTAACCCGACCCGAACCCGACTTTTTGACGGGTCGGGTCAGGTTTCCCGTCGGAAGAACCCGACCCGTCGGGTTTGATTTTTACCCGTCGGGTCGGGTCAACCCGAACCCGACATGGACGGGTTCGGGTGAACCCGACATGTCGGGTTGACCCGACCCGACTTCGGGTATACATCGTCGGGTTGACCCGACCCAACCCGACCCGAAGTCGGGCCGCGCCTCGACCCGACGCAATCTGGGCGACCTGAGTTGCGCAGATCTGGAAAGTCTGACGGTTTGGTCGAATTTTCGACCAGATGGTCCATTTTCCAGATCCTACTTAGGCTTCCTCCCATTTTTACCCTCCATCCAGCTCATTCCTAACACTAATCTACTCCCCACCATGCTTATTGGTATAGCTTAGGGTCTAAACAGACCCAGATCGATTTCTATTGGATCGACTCAACCAACAAAGCTCGTCGACACCACCACCAACCCAACCAATTTTCGCCAACACCCCCAACCCAACCAATTTTCGCCCAATGCCCAACCAAACCAACTTTTCGCCAACACCCCCAACCCAACCAATTTTCGCCCAACGCCCAACCAAACCAACTTTTCGCCAACACCCCCAACCCAACCAATTTTCGCCCAACGCCCAACCAAACCAACTTTTCGCCAACACCCCCAACCCAACCAATTTTCGCCAACACCCCCAAACCAAACAATTTTCGCCAACACGCCGAAACCACCCGAATTTTCGCCAACACCCGCAACCAAACCAAAAGCTCGCCAACACCCCCAAGCCAACCAATCTTTCGCCACGCCCCCAAACCAACGAAAAAATCGTCAACACCCATTCATTCCGTCACTGGTTTTCGTCAACATCCTCCAACCTAACCAATACTTCGCCAGCGCCCAAAACCACTTGTCGAGGTTGCGGGGGGATGAGGTGGGTGGGCTAGGAGACACGAGGAGGACTACTGGATCTTGAAATTACGAAATCCAGCTGTTCCCCCCTGGGAAAAAAATAGCTTCTAGTTAGGTCGGGTCAAGTCGGGTCGGGTCGGGTCGCATCAACCCGACCCGACTGCGGGTAGGAGATGACCCGACCAGCTATGGTCGGGTCGGGTCGGCAAAATCCTAAGATCGACCCGACCTGACCCGACCCGACCCGACCCGAACCCGACCTCGGGTTAGGCAAAGTCGGGTCGGGTCGGGTCGGGTCGGGTTAATGCTCAAGCCTACTCTCCCCTCACTGCCTCTCCCCTCACTACTGTTAGAGATAGGCTGCAATTCGGTTGGCACAATTTTGTGTGTTGACACTTTGTTGGTTTTAGGGATACTCATATTTGTTAGGTTGGGTGTAGCTATGTTTTCATCCCCAACCTATCCCAACCCAATCCATCCCAAATCCCCACGATTTGGGAGGATTCCCTTGGGATTCCCTCCGATTCTCCCTTATCCCTTCCCATCCTCTCCGATGCTCGGTACTTAAGGATGTATGCTCTTGCTCATTTCAATCAATCAAGTTCTCAGTTTCTGATATGGTATCAGAGCTCGTTTCCGCCTAAGCGGCTCTTGATCCTCTCGCTCCGTTGGAGCCTAGCATTTGCGTCTTACGACGCAAAGCTTTTCTAGTCGCCTCAACTCAGCGCGGCGCTTCTTTTTGGGCTGACGCCCGTCGCCCCGCATCTGCTCGTCGCACCTGATCGGGCTGAGCCCGTCGCCCCGCATCTGCTCGTCGCACCTGATCGGGCTGAGCCCGTCGCCCCGCATCTGCTCGTCGCACCTGATCGGGCTGAGCCCGTCGCCCCGCATCTGCTCGTCGCACCTGATCGGGCTGAGCCCGTCGCCCTGCATCTGCTCGTCGCACCTGATCGGGCTGAGCCCGTCGCCCCGCATCTGCTCGTCGAAGCTGGACGGGCTGTCGCCCGTCGCCCTTGCAACAGCGGGGGGGTGCAGCGGCGAAGCGGAAAGGGGGCAGCGGCGAAGCGGAAAGGGGGCAGCGGCGAAGCGGAAAAGGGGGGGTCGCGGAGCAGCGGGATTGCAGCAGCACATCGCGGGTTTCCATAGATTTTTGGCGTTCAGATTTCCCTCTTTATCGGCTATTCCTCTTCTCCGAGTGTTGAAAATCCGCAAAGGGAAACCCTGTTTTTCGCGGAGCCCGCGCTGCTCCGAATCGGCGACTTAAGAGCTGCGCTACGCGCGGAGAAAGGGTCCTTGGAGCATCATGGCGTATCCCTCCGCGTCTCTCTCAAACCCGATCACTCCCTTGCGCCTCGACCCAAATGGCTCGAGCCCGAACTTCAAGGAGTGGAGCTATGGGGTTGATAAGCATCTCCTAAGCCGCAAAATTGAGGGGATTTGCCTCAAGGATGTCCTCCTCAATCGCGGCAAAGGAAAGA
Organism: Closterium sp. NIES-67; assembly: GCA_027943415.1. Taxonomy (NCBI): domain Eukaryota; kingdom Viridiplantae; phylum Streptophyta; class Zygnematophyceae; order Desmidiales; family Closteriaceae; genus Closterium; species Closterium sp. NIES-67. The sequence goes on from BQMB01001942.1 coordinate 61,278, forward strand.
TGCCGATCCTTCCCAAGAAGCTCTCGGCCACAGCCACAGGGGAAGAGTTAAAAACCCATGAGGAATCCATGTCCAAGTATGAGGAATCTTACAGCGTGTGGGAGCAAGCCGACGCCGCTATCATTGGCGTCTTCGTCGGCACTACCCCTTCCGAGCTCGTCAAAACTTACCATAACTACCCCTCCGCGCACGCCATCTGGGAGTACCTCAACGACCGCTTCCTCAACAAAACCGCTGTGGGGATGGCGATCCTCATCCCCCGCATGTTTCAAGTGCGTCTGGAGGAGTGCCCTGGAATGGCAGTTTACGTCGCTGAAATTCAAGGGATTCATCAGGAGCTGAAGCAACTCGGCATTGTCTTCCCAGAGCAAGCCCCTGCAGCAGCTCTGCTTGTTGGGCTGACCCCCTCTTACAATGTCACCCGCTCCATGCTTCTCCATCTCCCGCCAGAAGAGCTAACCTTTGCCAAAGTCTCTTCCGCACTTCTCTCTGCTGAAAAAGACAACACTGCGCAAGCTCGTGCAAATGCGCTTCGCGCTCCTGTCCCGGCTCCAGCATCGCGTCCCAATCCGCCACCCACTCGTAACCGCTACCCACCCTGTCCTTACGTCATCAAAATGGGACCCCGTGCGGGTCAGGTGTGCGGCGGCACCAATCACCCGCTCGCCACCTGTTTCAAAAAGAAGGACGACGACTGGTTCGCCAAGAATGGTATCAACTCCAAGCCGCCCAACTGGCTTCGCATGCGCCAGCTCAACCAGGTTGAGGCACAGGATACTCATGACTCAGCCGTTCATGCCCCTAGTCCTGATGTTCGTCTCAACCTGTTGTTCCCTGGCCTTCCCATGATCAATGAAACCAGTTCCCAGTACTCGACGTCTCCACAAACACCATCTAAACCGCTTGAATTCGTCCTGGACAGTGGCGCAACCCACACAGTCCTCCGAGACAAAGAGTCTTTCAAACCATACCAAGCACCCATTCCTCTTCTGGGCGCTGACTCCAGCTTCACAACTGTCGCCCATGGTTCCTCCACTCTTCCATGCCCAGCCTTCCCATCTGGCACAGTCACTGGCATATGCGTGCCCACTCTTCGGCACAACTTACTTGCACAACATGAGATTCAACGAGCAGGGGTAACCACTATCTTCCCAGCTCATTCCAATCACTGTGATCTCCTTCAGCCCACCACCAATGCCCTACTTGCACGCTTCACACTGACCGCCAACAACCTCTACACACTCCAAGTACCTCCATCTTCCACAGAAGCACACTCTACCTCCACCACATCATCGTGCTCCTGCCGTCAGCTCACCGATCCAACCATTCTTTACCACCATCGTCTTGGGCATCCCAACTTCCGCATGCTCTCCGAGCTTGCGTCTAAAAAGTTGCTTCTTTACCTGCCCGACACACTTCCTCCACCCTCCACTTCTCCCGCTCCTCCATGCTTGGACTGCGCGCAAAGCAAACTACGCCAGTTGCCTCACCCTTCCTCGCCCTCTGCTGCAGTCGCCCCGCTTGACCTCGTCCACATGGACGTCTGGGGCCCAGCTCCAGTCCGCTCTCGTGGCGGGCACTCTTACTTCCTAGTGCTCGTTGACGATCACTCTCGCTATGCCTCCGTCCACCTACTCTCCTCCAAAGCAGCTGTTCCAGATGTCGTCATCGCATGGCTTCGACAAGCCCAAAATCATTTCCGCACTTCAGTCAAGTGCCTCCATTCCGATGGCGGTGGCGAATTTCGAAACCATTCCCTTCAAGCGTTCTGTGCCTCCCAAGGCATTCGCCAGACCTTCACCCTTCCCCACAGTCCGCAGCAGAATGGCATTGCCGAAAGTCGCAATCGCACTCTCGTGCAAATCGCTCGCTGTCTTCTCACTCACGCTGGTGCACCACCTTCCCTTTGGGGTTACGCCCTCCTTCATGCCACGCTGCTGTACAACCTTCACCCTCACCCTCTTCGGCCTGCCATCACTCCCGCTGAACTGTGGACCGGCACCAAGCCTAGTGCACGTCCTCTCCGCGTATGGGGGTGTACAGCTCATGTCCTCCTCAACCCTCAGGAACGTCGCACCCACGGCGGCAAATTTGCACCCAAAGCTCAACCCTGTGTCTACCTCGGCCACAACCTGGACTCTCCCGATTACCTTTTCCTCAATCTCTCCACCAATCAGCTCATTCGTAGCCGCGATGTCGCCTTTGACGAGAGTCGCCCTTTTTACCTCTCTTCACCACCCCCCACCGCTCCACCTTCGCTTGTGTGGGCCGATTTCGATACTTCACCCACCCCACCTCCTCCCTCTGCCGCTCGTGCGGCCCCCTCACTCTCACCTTCCCCATCTCCTTCCACTCTCTCTCACCCCTCTTCGCCCACTGGCTCAGTTGCCCGTTCACCTCCGCCCGCGCCTGCACTTCCCCCTGCACCCGCTCCTGCAGCTGCCCCTCCACCTCCCTCTCCTTCTGTGGCTCCCCCTGCCCCCGCGCCTCCCTCCCCGCCTTCACCTCCGCTTCCGCCTCCAACCTCCACCTCTCCTCCCGACTCGCCCATCACCTATCGTCGCCGTCGCCACGGACGCTCTTATGTCGATGTCCCACCTGCTCCCCCGCCACCTCCCTCCTCTCCTGTCCCTATTGCTCACCGCACCCGCTCTCATGGTCCCGCTCCGCCTCTCGCCCTCTCTGTTCGCATCTCCCTCAATCCGCCTCCTCCTGCCGGGGGTGCATCCATGCCTGGCCTCTTGGAGGATAGGCATGAGGAGCTGATTGAGATCAATGCTGCCATCCGTCAGCTCTGCCATCTCTTCCCCGACCTTGCCGACGCTCCAACTCTTAACTTCTCGGAAAATCCATCCATCCCGACCCCGAACTCATATGATGAAGCCATCTCTGGACCACACTCCCCCCAGTGGCTCGCAGCCATGATCGCGGAGTGTGAAGCATTCATTCGCAACAACTCTTTCACGGACGTCTCTCCTCCGCGAGGAGTTAACATTGTCCGTGGCAAATGGGTTTTCCGCGTCAAGCAGCTGCCTGGCGAACTCCCAGTCTTCAAGGCGCGATACTGTGCAAAAGGCTTCACGCAAAAGAAGGGCCTGGACTTCTTCGACACATTCTCTCCGACAGCCAAACTGCCCACACTTCGGACCCTGCTGGACATCGCTGCTCGATGCAACTTTGACGTTCACTCCATGGACGTCTCTGCTGCATTTCTCCAAGGGGATCTCCCCGAGGACATCTACATGGAACGTCCTCAAGGATTTCCCTTACCCTTTCCACCCGGCACGGTCTGGAAGCTGAATCGACCAGTCTACGGGTTGAAGCAGGCTCCTCGGGAATGGCACAAGAAGCTGAAGGCAACCCTCGAGTCACTCGACTTCCACCCCTCCTCAGCCGATCCGAGTCTCTTCATTCGCAAGAACGACAACCCGTTCTTCATCCTTGTCTACGTTGACGACATGATTCTCGTCTCCAAGGACTCCGATCAGCTGGCAGCTGTTAAGCAAGCTCTTGGGGACGCTCTCGCCATGAAGGACCTCGGTGAACTCAAGAACTACCTTGGGATGGAAATCTCGCGGGATCGCGAAGCTCGAACCATCACTCTCTCTCAAGAGTTCTATGTGAACAACGTCCTCAAGCGTTTTGCCATGGACAACGCCAAGCCAGTGGCCACTCCCCTTCCCTTGCAGCATGATCTGACCACTCCATCAGTTCCATCGCCTGAGCCTTGTGATGAGGCATACCCCGAGCTTGTCGGATCACTCATGTATGCGATGATGTGCACAAGGCCCGACCTCGCCTACCCCATCAGTGTGCTCTCGCGTTACGTTGCTGCCGGTCGATACACCAATCGCCACTGGTCGGCTGCTAAGCGCGTCCTTCGCTACCTCCAAGCCACCAAGGACTACGTCCTCACTCTCGGTGGCACGACCCTTCCTCACCTCGAGGGATACAGCGACTCCTCATGGGCTGATGATCAAGCTGACCGCCGCTCTTCCCAAGGCTATTGCTTCACCCTTGGCAGTGGTGTCATCAGCTGGCGATCTACACGCTCATCATCCGTCTCATTGTCATCTTGCGAAGCTGAGTTATACGCAGGCACCATGGCAGCCCAAGAAGCTCGATGGCTTACCTACCTCATGGCTGAGCTCGGGTATCCTCAGCAGACCCCGACTCTGTGGTGTGATAACGAGAGCACTATCCACCTCACCAAAGATCCTGTCTTCCACCAACGAACCAAGCACATCGAATTGAGACACTTCTTCATGCGCGAGCTCGTCCAGCGAGGGCAGTTGTGCGTCAAGCATATTTCCTCTGACTGCAACCTCGCCGACTTGTTTACGAAGGCTCTTGGACGCCGTGATCACTATCGTCTCCTCCGTACCATGGGACTTGGCGTCCCTACGGCTTCCGACGTTGCAGCCTAGGGGGTGTGTTAGAGATAGGCTGCAATTCGGTTGGCACAATTTTGTGTGTTGACACTTTGTTGGTTTTAGGGATACTCATATTTGTTAGGTTGGGTGTAGCTATGTTTTCATCCCCAACCTATCCCAACCCAATCCATCACAAATCCCCAAGATTTGGGAGGATTCCCTTGGGATTCCCTCCGATTCTCCCTTATCCCTTCCCATCCTCTCCGATGCTCGGTACTTAAGGATGTATGCTCTTGCTCATTTCAATCAATCAAGTTCTCAGTTTCTGATAACTGCCTCTCCCCTCACTGCCTCTCCCCTCACTGCCTCTCCCCTCACTGCCTCTCCCCTCACTGCCTCTCCCCTCACTGCCTCTCCCCTCACTGCCTCTCCCCTCACTGCCTCTCCCCTCACTGCCTCTCCCCACACTGCTTCTCCCCTCACTGCCTCTCCCCTCACTGCCTCTCCCCTCACTGCCTCTCCCCTCAATGCCTCTCCCCTCATGCCTCTCCCCTCACTGCCTCTCCCCTCACTGCGTCTCCCCTCACTGCCGCTCCCCTCACTGCCTCTCCCCAAACTGCCTCTCCCCTCATGCCTCTCCCCTCACTGCCCCTCCCCTCACTGCCTCTCCCCTCACTGCCTCTCTCTCCCTTCACTGCCTCTCCCCTCATGCCTCTCCCCTCACTGCCTCTCCCCTCAATGCCTCTCCCCAAACTGCCTCTCCCCTCATGCCTCTCCCCTCACTGCCCCTCCCCTCACTGCCTCTCCCCTCACTGCCTCTCCCCTCATGCCTCTCCCCTCACTGCCTCTCCCCTCAATGCCTCTCCCCTCACTGCCTCTCCCCTCACTGCCTCTCCCCTCACTGCTGCTCCCCTCACTGCCTCTCCCCTCACTGCTTCTCCCCTCATGCCTCTCCCCTCACTGCCTCTCCCCTCACTGCCTCTCCCCTCATGCCTCTCCCCTCACTGCCTCTCCCCTCACTGCCACTCCCCTCACTGCCTCTCCCCTCACTGCCTCTCCCCTCACTGCCTCTCCCCTCATGCCTCTCCCCTCACTGCCTCTCCCCTCACTGCCTCTCCCCTCATGCCTCTCCCCTCACTGCCTCTCCCCTCACTGCCTCTCCCCTCACTGCCTCTCCCCTCACTGCCTCTCCCCTCACTGCCTCTCCCCTCACTGCTTCTCCCCTCACTGCCTCTCCCCTCACTGCCTCTCCCCTCACTGCCTCTCCCCTCACTGCTTCTCCCCTTATGCCTCTCCCCTCACTGCCTCTCCCCTCACTGCCTCTCCCCTCACTGCCTCTCCCCTCACTGCCTCTCCCCTCACTGCCTTTCCCCTCACTGCCTCTCCCCTCACTGCCTCTCCCCTCATGCCTCTCCCCTCACTGCCTCTCCCCTCACCGTGTCTCCCCTCACTCCCGCTCCCCTCACTGCCTCTCCCCTCACTGCCTCTCCCCTCATGCCTCTCCCCTCATTGCCTCTCCCCTCACTGCCTCTCCCCTCACTGCCTCTCCCCTCACTGCCTCTCCCCTCACTGCCTCTCCCCTCACTGCCTCTCCCCTCACTGCCTCTCCCCTCATGCCTCTCCCCTCACTGCCTCTCCCCTCACCTCCCTCTCCCTCCCTCACTGCCTCTCCCCTCACTGCCTCTCCCCTCATGCCTCTCCCCTCACTGCCTCTCCCCTCACTGCCTTTCCCCTCATGCCTCTCCCCTCACTGCCTCTCCCATCACTGCCTCTCCCCTCACTGCCTCTCCCCTCACTGCCTCTCCCCTCACTGCCGCTCCCCTCACTGCCTCTCCCCTCACTGCCTCTCCCCTCACTGCCTCTCCCCTCACTGCCTCTCCCCTCACTGCCTCTCCCCTCACTGCCTCTCCCCTCACTGCCTCTCCCCTCACTGCCTCTCCCCTCACTGCCTCTCCCCTCACTGCCTCTCCCCTCACTGCCTCTCCCCTCACTGCCTCTCCCCACACTGCTTCTCCCCTCACTGCCTCTCCCCTCACTGCCTCTCCCCTCACTGCCTCTCCCCTCACTGCTTCTCCCCTTATGCCTCTCCCCTCACTGCCTCTCCCCTCACTGCCTCTCCCCTCACTGCCTCTCCCCTCACTGCCTCTCCCCTCAATGCCTCTCCCCTCACTGCCTCTCCCCTCACTGCCTCTCCCCTCATGCCTCTCCCCTCACTGCCTCTCCCCTCACTACCTCTCCCCTCACTGCCTCTCCCCTCACTGCCTCTCCCTCACTGCCGCTCCCCTCACTGCCTCTCCCCTCACTGCCTCTCCCCTCACTGCCTCTCCCCTCACTGCCTCTCCCCTCACTGCCTCTCCCCTCACTGCCTCTCCCCTCACTGCCTCTCCCCTCATGCCTCTCCCCTCACTGCCTCTCCCCTCACTGCGTCTCCCTCCACTGCCGCTCCCCTCACTGCCTCTCCCCAAACTGCCTCTCCCCTCATGCCTCTCCCCTCACTGCCCCTCCCCTCACTGCCTCTCCCCTCACTGCCTCTCCCCTCATGCCTCTCCCCTCACTGCCTCTCCCCTCAATGCCTCTCCCCTCACTGCCTCTCTCTCCCTTCACTGCCTCTCCCCTCAATGCCTCTCCCCTCACTGCCTCTCCCCTCACTGCCTCTCCCCTCACTGCTGCTCCCCTCACTGCCTCTCCCCTCACTGCTTCTCCCCTCATGCCTCCCCTCACTGCCTCTCCCCTCACTGCCTCTCCGCTCATGCCTCTCCCCTCACTGCCTCTCCCCTCACTGCCACTCCCTCACTGCCCTCTCCCCTCACTGCCTCTCCCCTCACTGCCTCTCCCCTCATTCCTCTCCCCTCACTGCCTCTCCCCTCACTGCCTCTCCCCTCATGCCTCTCCCCTCACTGCCTCTCCCCTCACTGCCTCTCCCCTCACTGCCTCTCCCCTCACTGCCTCTCCCCTCACTGCCTCTCCCCTCACTGCCTCTCTGTTCACTGCCGCTCCCCTCACTGCCTCTCCCCTCATGCCGCTCCCCTCACTGCCTCTCCCCTCACTGCCTCTCCCCTCACTGCCTCTCCCCTCATGCCTCTCCCCTCACTGCCTCTCCCCTCACTGCCTCTCCCCTCATGCCTCTCCCCTCACTGCCTCTCCCCTCACTGCCTCTCCCCTCACTGCCTCTCCCCTCACTGCCTCTCCCCTCACTGCCTCTCCCCTCACTGCCGCTCCCCCTCACTGCCTCTCCCCTCACTGCCCTCTCCCCTCACTGCCTCTCCCCTCACTGCCTCTCCCCTCACTGCCTCTCCCCTCACTGCCTCTCCCCTCACTGCCTCTCCCCTCACTGCCTCTCCCCTCACTGCCTCTCCCCTCACTGCCTCTCCCCTCACTGCCTCTCCCCTCACTGCCTCTCCCCTCACTGCCTCTCCCCTCACTGCCTCTCCCCTCACTGCCTCTCCCCTCACTGCCTCTCCCCTCACTGCCTCTCCCCACACTGCTTCTCCCCTCACTGCCTTCTCCCCTCACTGCCTCTCCCCTCACTGCCTCTCCCCTCAACTGCCTCTTCCCCTCACTGCCTTCTCCCCTCTATGCCTCTCCCACTGCCTCTCCCCTCACTGCCTCTCCCTCACTGCCTCTCCCCTCACTGCCTCTCCCCTCACTGCCCTCTCCCCTCACTGCCTCCCCTCACTGCCTCTCCCCTCACTGCCTCTCCCCTCATGCCTCTCCCCTCACTGCCTCTCCCCTCACTGCCTCTCCCCTCACTGCCTCCTGCTCCCCCTCACTGCCTCTCCCCTCACTGCCTCTCCCCTCACTGCCTCTCCCCTCACTGCCTCTCCCCTCACTGCCTCTCCCCTCACTGCCTCTCCCCTCACTGCCTCTCCCCTCACTGCCTCTCCCCTCACTGCCTCTCCCCTCACTGCCTCTCCCCTCACTGCCTCTCCCCCTCACTGCCTCTCCTCCCCCTCACTGCCTCTCCCCTCATGCCTCTCCCCTCACTGCCTCTCCCCTCACTGCCTCTCCCCTCACTGCCTCTCCCCTCACTGCCTCTCCCCTCACTGCCCGCTCCCCTCACCGCCTCTCCCCTCATGCCTCTCCCCTCACTGCCTCTCCCCTCACTGCGTCTCCCCTCACTGCCGCTCCCCTCACTGCCTCTCCCCAAACTGCCTCTCCCCTCATGCCTCTCCCCTCACTGCCCCTCCCCTCACTGCCTCTCCCCTCACTGCCTCTCCCCTCATGCCTCTCCCCTCACTGCCTCTCCCCTCAATGCCTCTCCCCTCACTGCCTCTCCCCTCACTGCCTCTCCCCTCACTGCCTCTCCCCTCACTGCTGCTCCCCTCACTGCCTCTCCCCTCACTGCTTCTCCCCTCATGCCTCTCCCCTCACTGCCTCTCCCCTCACTGCCTCTCCCCTCATGCCTCTCCCCTCACTGCCTCTCCCCTCACTGCCACTCCCTCACTGCCTCTCCCCTCACTGCCTCTCCCCTCACTGCCTCTCCCCTCATGCCTCTCCCCTCACTGCCTCTCCCCTCACTGCCTCTCCCCTCATGCCTCTCCCCCTCACTGCCTCTCCCCTCACTGCCTCTCCCCTCACTGCCTCTCCCCTCACTGCCTCTCCCCTCTCTGCCTCTCCCTCACTGCCTCTCCCCATGCCTCCCCTCACTGCCTCTCTCCTCACTGCCGCTCCCCTCAATGCCTCTCCCCTCACTGCCTCTCCCCTCACTGCCTCTCCCCTCATGCCTCTCCCCTCACTGCCTCTCCCCTCACTACCTCTCCCCTCACTGCCTCTCCCCTCACTGCCTCTCCCCTCACTGCCGCTCCCCTCACCGCCTCTCCCCTCATGCCTCTCCCCTCACTGCCTCTCCCCTCACTGCGTCTCCCTCCACTGCCGCTCCCCTCACTGCCTCTCCCCAAACTGCCTCTCCCCTCATGCCTCTCCCCTCACTGCCCCTCCCCTCACTGCCTCTCTCTCCCTTCACTGCCTCTCCCCTCAATGCCTCTCCCCTCACTGCCTCTCCCCTCACTGCCTCTCCCCTCACTGCCTCTCCCCTCACTGCCTCTCCCCTCATGCCTCTCCCCTCACTGCCTCTCCCCTCACTGCCTCTCCCCTCACTGCCGCTCCCTCACTGCCTCTCCCCTCACTGCTCTCCCTCACTGCCTCTCCCCTCACTGCCTCTCCCCTCACTGCCTCTCCCCTCACTGCCTCTCCCCTCATTCCTCTCGCCTCACTGCCTCTCCCCTCACTGCCTCTCCCCTCATGCCTCTCCCTCACTGCCTCTCCCCTCACTGCCTCTCCCCTCACTGCCTCTCCCCTCACTGCCTCTCCCCTCACTGCCTCTCCCCTCACTGCCTCTCTGTTACTGCCGCTCCCCACTGCCTCTCCCCTCATGCCGCTCCCTCACTGCCTCTCCCCTCACTGCCTCTCCCCTCACTGCCTCTCCCTCATGCCTCTCCCCTCACTGCCTCTCCCCTCACTGCCTCTCCCTCATGCCTCTCCCCTCACTGCCTCTCCCTCACTGCCTCTCCCCTCATGCCTCTCCCTCACTGCCTCTCCCCTCACTGCCTCTCCCTCACTGCCGCTCCCCTCACTGCCTCTCCCTCACTGCCGCTCCCCTCACTGCCTCTCCCTCACTGCCTCTCCCCTCACTGCCTCTCCCCTCACTGCCTCTCCCCTCACTGCCTCTCCCCTCACTGCCTCTCCCCTCACTGCCTCTCCCCTCACTGCCTCTCCCCTCACTGCCTCTCCCCTCACTGCCTCTCCCTCACTGCCTCTCCCCTCACTGCCTCTCCCCACACTGCTTCTCCCCTCACTGCCTCTCCCTCACTGCCTCTCCCCTCACTGCCTCTCCCCTCACTGCCTTTCCCTCACTGCTTCTCTCCCTTATGCCTCTCCCCTCACTGCCTCTCCCCTCACTGCCTCTCCCTCACTGCCTCTCCCTCACTGCCTCTCCCCTCACTGCCGCTCCCCTCACTGCCTCTCCCCTCACTGCCTCTCCCCTCACTGCCTCTCCCTCACTGCCTCTCCCTCACTGCCTCTCCCCTCACTGCCTCTCCCCTCACTGCCTCTCCCCTCACTGCCTCTCCCCTCACTGCCTCTCCCCTCACTGCCTCTCCCCTCACTGCCTCTCCCCTCACTGCCTCTCCCCTCACTGCCTCTCCCCTCATGCCTCTCCCCTCACTGCCTCTCCCCTCACTGCCTCTCCTCACTGCCTCTCCCCTCACTGCCTCTCCCCTCACTGCCGCTCCCCTCACCGCCTCTCCCCTCATGCCTCTCCCCTCACTGCCTCTCCCCTCACTGCGTCTCCCCTCACTGCCGCTCCCCTCACTGCCTCTCCCCAAACTGCCTCTCCTCATGCCTCTCCCCTCACTGCCCCTCCCTCACTGCCTCTCCCCTCACTGCCTCTCCCCTCATGCCTCTCCCTCACTGCCTCTCCCCTCAATGCTCTCCCCTCACTGCCTCTCCCCTCACTGCCTCTCCCCTCACTGCCTCTCCCCTCACTGCTGCTCCCCTCACTGCCTCTCCCCTCACTGCTTCTCCCCTCATGCCTCTCCCCTCACTGCCTCTCCCTCACTGCCTCTCCCCTCATGCCTCTTCCCCTCACTGCCTCTCCCCTCACTGCCACTCCCTCATGCCTCTCCCTCACTGCCTCTCCCCTCACTGCCTCTCCCCTCATGCCTCTCCCCTCACTGCCTCTCCCTCACTGCCTCTCCCCTCATGCCTTCCCCTCACTGCCTCTCCCCTCACTGCCTCTCCCCTCACTGCCTCTCCCCTCACTGCCTCTCCCCTCACTGCCTCTCCCCTCACTGCCTCTCCCCTCACTGCCTCTCCCCTCACTGCCTCTCTCCTCACTGCCCGCTCCCTCAATGCCTCTCCCTCACTGCCTCTCCCCTCACTGCCTCTCCCCTCATGCCTCTCCCCTCACTGCCTCTCCCTCACTACCTCTCCCCTCACTGCCTCTCCCTCACTGCCTCTCCCCTCACTGCCGCTCCCCTCACCCTCTCCCTCATGCCTCTCCCCTCACTGCCTCTCCCCTCACTGCGTCTCCCTCCACTGCCGCTCCCCTCACTGCCTCTCCCCAAACTGCCTCTCCCCTCAGCCTCTCCCTCACTGCCCTCCCTCACTGCCTCTCTCTCCTTCACTGCTCTCCCCTCAATGCCTCTCCCCTCACTGCCTCTCCCTCACTGCCTCTCCCTCACTGCCTCTCCCCTCACTGCCTTCCCCTCATGCCTCTCCCCTCACTGCCTCTCCCTCACTGCCTCTCCCCTCACTGCCGCTCCCCTCACTGCCTCTCCCCTCACTGCCTCTCCCCTCACTGCCTCTCCCTCACTGCCTCTCCCCTCACTGCCTCTCCCTCACTGCCTCTCCCCTCACTGCCTCTCCCCTCACTGCCTCTCCCCTCACTGCCTCTCCCCTCACTGCCTCTCCCCTCACTGCCTCTCCCCTCACTGCCTCTCCCACACTGCTTCTCCCTCACTGCCTCTCCCTCTGCCTCTCCCCTCACTGCCTTTCCCCTCATTGCTTCTCCCCTTATGCCTCTCCCCTCACTGCCTCTCCCCTCATGCCTCTCCCCTCACTGCCTCTCCCCTCACTGCCTCTCCCCTCACTGCTCTCCCCTCAATGCCTCTCCCCTACTGCCGCTCCCCTCACCGCCTCTCCCCTCATGCCTCTCCCCTCACTGCCTCTCCCCCTCACTGCGTCTCCCCTCACTGCCGCTCCCCTCACTGCCTCTCCCAAACTGCCTCTCCCCTCATGCCTCTCCCCTCACTGCTCCTCCCTCACTGCCTCTCCCCTCACTGCCTCTCCCCTCATGCCTCTCCCCTCACTGCCACTCCCCTCAATTCCTCTCCCCTCACTGCCTCTCCCCTCACTGCCTCTCCCCTCACTGCCTCTCCCCTCACTGCTGCTCCCCTCACTGCCTCTCCCTCACTGCTTCTCCTCATGCCTCTCCCCTCACTGCTCTCCCCTCACTGCCTCTCCTCATGCTCTCCCCTCACTGCCTCTCCCCTCACTGCCACTCCCCTCACTGCCTCCCCTCACTGCCTCTCCCTCACTGCCTCTTCCCCTCATGCTCTCCCCGTCACTGCCTCTCCCCTCACTGCCTCTCCCCTCATGCCTCTCCCCTCACTAGACATGAGCAATGAGGCGAGGATTTCCTCGCCTCGGAAATCCTCGCCTCGAAATTCCGGGGGTCGAGGCAGGTTTTCTGGGAAAATTCCTCGCGAGGATTCCTCGCCCCGCCCCCGGCGAGGATTCGAGGCCTCGATTTTTCCTCGAGGCAAATGGGCGAGGATGTCCCATTACCCCCCCCCCCTAACCCCCAGCCGCCCAGGTCAAGGAATCCTAGCCCCGGGTCAAGGAATTAATCCTCGAGGCGAGGATTTCAATCCTCGACCCCAAAACCGCGGGGTCGAGGGGGGATTTTCATGAAAAATCCTCGGCGAGGATTCCTCGACCCCCCCGGCTAGGGCGCGAGGATGAGATCCTCGGGTCAAGGAATCCTCGCCTCGCCCCGTGCTCATGTCTACCCCTCACTGCCTCTCCCCTCACTGCCTCTCCCCTCACTAGCTC
>BQMB01001943.1:0-52181 GCA_027943415.1 Closterium sp. NIES-67
CTGAAAGATAGGGACCGGCACGACACCGCTCGCCTGGGCGATGGAGCGGTGACGGGTCTCTATCACAGTCAGGGTGTCTACAAAGTCAGTGAGGGTGAGATCGGCGGGGTGAATGCTAAGGAAATGGTCGCGGGCGACAGCAAGGCGGTCAGGGAGGCGGGTGGCAAGCAGGTAGAGGGTAGAGGTAATGGGCGGCTGGTGGGCTCTAAGCTGTGCGTCAGTGCAGGCGGCGCGCCAGGTCTCCTCTATCGAGCGCAGGTGGGTAGCGAGGTCAGAGACAGTGGGGAAAGATGCAAGGTCAGGAAAGAGCATCGGGAGGATCAGGCGACCCACCGAGGCAGCCGGAGGGGTGGAATAGCGCTGGATCACAGCATCTAAGTATGCCTGAGCAGTAGTGAGGGACCTAAAGCGAGGACGCTCGGATGGGGGGAGGGCGTTGCTAATGGCAAGCTGGGCGACAGCATCGCGAGAAAGCCAGACAGAGGCGCGCACGGGCAGTGGCAGCAGTAGACTGACGCTCAGTGGGTGTGGGGTCAGCGGGCAGAATAGCAGGGGGGTCTGGGCAGGGGAGCGTACCGTCAAGGTGTGCGGAAAGCGGTTCACCATCCTGCCACTGGCCAGTGAGTTGGCGGCGGAGGTCGGCAAGCCACGCCTCGAACTCTAGGGGCTGACCTTCAGCGTCGAAGCGAAGCTCCGCCGCCATCAGGAACAGTCCAGTGCGGTGCAGGGCAGTGCAGCTAGGTGGGGTGCGGTGCAGTGCGGTACAGTGCGGTGCAATGCGGTACAGTGCGGTGCAGTGCGGTACAGTGCGGTGCAGTGCAGTACAGTGCGGTGCAGTGCGGTGTAGTGCGGTGCCAGGCAGTACAGTGTGATGCGAGGCGGCACGGAGCAGGGCGGGGTGGGGGGGAACCGTACCAGTGAGGAGGACGGGGCCGGGGCTGGCCCGACGGGGCCGGGCGGGCGCGACGGGGCCGGGCTGGTGCGACAGGGCCGGGACGGGGCGACGGGGCCGAGCGGGCGCGACGGGGCCGGGCTGGGGCGACGGGGCCGGGCGAGTGCGGCAGGGCCGGGCCGGTGCGACGGGGCCGGGCGAGCGGGACGGCGGCCGGGCGGGTGCGACGGGGCCGGGCGGCTGCGACGGGGCCGGGCAGGGTGCGACGGGGCCGGGCGGCTGCGACGGGGCCGGGCAGGGTGCGACTGGGCCAGGCGGCTGCGACGGGGCCGGGCGGGCGCGACGGGGCCGGGCGGGTGCGACGGCGCCGGGCGGGCGCGACGGGGCCGGGCGGCTGCGACGGGGTCGGGCAGGGGCGACGGGACCGGGGGGGGTACGACGCGGCCCAGGAGGGGCGCTACGGGGCCCAGGAGGGGCACGACGGGGGCCCAGGAGAGGCGCTACAGGGGCCCAGGAGGGGCGCAACGGGGCCCAGGAGGGGCGCGACGAGGCCCAGGAGGGGCGCTAAGGGGCCTAGGAGGGGCGCGACGGGGCCTAGGAGGGGCGCGACGGGGCCCAGGAGGGGCGCTACAGGGCCCAGGGAGGGCGCGACGGGGCCCAGGAGGGGCGCTACGGGGCCCAGGAGGGGCGCGACGGGGCCCAGTAGGGGCGCTACGGAGCCCAGGAGGGGCGCGACGGGGCCTGGGAGGAGTGCGACGAGGCCCAGGAGGGGCGCTACGGGGCCCAGGAGGGGCGCTACGGGGCCTGGGAGGAGCGCGACGGGGCCCAGGAGGGGCGCTAGGGGGCCTGGGAGGGGCGCGACGGGGCCTGGGAGGGGCGCGATGGGGCCTGGGAGGGGCGCTACGGGGCCCAGGTGGGGCGCTACGAAGCCCAGGAGGTGCGCGACGAGGCCCAGGAGGGGCGCTACGGAGCCCAGGAGGAGCGCTACGAAGCCCAGGAGGGGCGCGACGGGGCCCAGTGAGGGGCGCGACGGGGCTAGGGGGGGTCGCGACTGGGCTAGGGGCTAGAGGGGTGAGCGGAAGCGGTAGGTGGGGGGGGATCCTACCTACGCGTGATACCATATCAGAATTGAAAATTGAATGCTAGATAGAGTGAGAGTACACAAAGATATACCTAAGTGTTGTACTCTCTAAGAGGCGACCCTATACACTCTATACAAACATGACAAATACACATGTTTGACAAACTGAGCCACAGCGGGCCACACAAGCGGAAAAAAAAAAAAAAAAAAAAAAAAAAAAAAAACCTTTTGAGACGAAAGGGCAAATCTATCCAAGATCGACGCTAAGCCAATGGGGCATGCATATTATATTGTAGTGCGCGTGCGGTATTTTGTTTCGAGCATGACAAGACCTGTAAAGTCGTATTTCGGCGGAAAACTTTTCCAGTAAATACTTTTGTAAAAAAAAAATAAAAAAAAATCAAAGGACAACCGGCATACTTCAAATAGATTTGTAATATTGAAATGAATACAAAATCAAACTCGGTTCTGAGAGTACCTTGACGCCCTTTTAATCATATTCATATCCTAAAAATAAACCTCTGTAGCTATCTATATATGCTATTGTTTTCGGGCAACTCGGGAATAACAACAAGTTTATGGCTTGACTTTTTTGGGGGGCCGTAAATGCGGTAGAGACAAAGCCGCCATTTTTTATCATCGCGGGATGCGCTACCCTCTCTGTCGAAAGTATGTTCTTCAAAACAAAATCGTGTTTTCGCGTTTCTCGTCTAACAAATGTCCAATGAATTTTAATTTGGGCATGTTGAGTTTTTTCGCTCGAACTGCAATTGGACCTCGAGAAAAATATCGCGCCAGCCACAATGATGACGAAATTGGGCTAGCGCGGGCAGGAAAACGTTCCGAGACTGGCGGGGGTTACTTCTACTGACCATTCGTGGAACTTATTTCCCTGCAGTTTCTTACTAACGGTGGAGCCCGACTGATGAATCATGTTGCAAACTCGCTAATTCTGATTGCTTATATCGTATCATTGACCGTACATGTTATCATGTTATCATGTTATCTTGCTCAAAATCCACATGTATGCATCCATCTAGTCAACTTTCTACTCTGAGATGATATCATGCGCTAGGTTAGGGTCCCCCCGTGCTGTATCTCCACTCCGACCGTGGTGGCGAGTTTGCCTCCGATCGGCTTGGCCGGTTCTGTCGTGCGGAGGGCATCACCCAGTCGTACACCCTGTCGGACTCCCCACAGCAGAATGGGGTCGCTGAGCGATGCATCGGCTTGGACATGGAGGTGGCCCGTACCTCCATGATCCATGCCGGTGCACCCCATTTTTTGTGGCCGTTCGTCGTTCGCTACGCCGCTCACCAACTGAAACTGTGGCCCCACTCCTAGCGGCCGCAGGTTTCACCGACCCTCCTCTGGACTGGGTCTCCTGGTAACGCGTCTGCGTTCCACGTCTGGGGATGCCTTGCTTACGTTCGTTCCTCTGGCACGGACAAGCTCACTGCCCGCACTGTCCCCTGTGTCTTCCTTGGCTTCCCCCTTGACTCGTCTGACTGGCACTTTTACCACCCGCCCTCTCACCGCTTCCTTCACTCACATGACGTCGATTTCGACGAGTCTGTCTCTTTTTACAGACGCTTTACCCACCGCGGTCTCCCGGTTTCCCCTCCCCTGTTCCTGGTTCCCACTCCCCCGGTAGCCCCTGCTCCCCTCCCTCCCCGTCTTGCTCCGTCTGGAGTGTCGCATATCACTCCCCTCCCGTCGGTTGTCCCGGTCGAGGAGTCGACTGACTCTGGTGGCCCCGCTGCGCAGTTCTCGCCGCCTGCCACTCCCCCGGTGTCCCCTCCCCCGTCGGCGCAGTCGCCGCCGCAGCCGTCGTCGCAGTCGTCGCCGCAGGAGCCGCCGCCGTCGCAGCAGCAGCCACTGTTCTTATATTCTGGGGGTACTGGCGTTGAGGAGGGTGCTAGTCCTGGGGTTCCTGTCGTGGCTTGTCCTGGCGGGCTCGGGGGTGGCACCGGTGCTGGAGAGGGTTCTCGCTCTGGGGGTGCTTGCTCTAGAGGTGCTTTCTTTGGGGGTGCTGGAGTGGAGTATTCCGTTGGTAGCCGTGGTGCAGCTGGCCGTTCTGGTGTCGGCGTCGAGCAGCAGTAGCACGAATCGCCGCCGTTCTCCGCCCTTCCCCTGCTCGGCCTTCCCTCCCCTGACCGCTCGCCTGTGCCTCCGCCAGACTCGTCCCTTGCCTGCTTCCCGCCTCGTTCCCCCCTTGTGTCTCCTCCTATGTCTCCTGACCCGATGCCTCGGTCTCACGTCTAGTCTCGCTGTCCCTCTCGTGCTCATCCTGTCTCTCCTGTTCCGCGTTCTCACCCTGTGTTGCTTCGTTCCCACGCGTCTCGTCCTCCCCTCCTCCCGTCTCCTCCGTCGTCGCTCGCTATTGCGCCTCCCCCTTTGTCTGACTACCTTCGTGCTGCTCGCCCTCTTGTTCCTCGGGTCCTTGCCTCCCTAGTTACCGAACCGTCTGTTCCTTTCTCCTGTCTTTACGATCTTGTCGCTGCTGTCGCTGACTTCGCCTCTACCTGCCGCCTCGACTACGCCACCGCTCTAGTCTCTGACTCTGTCCGTCCTCCGTCCGTTGGGAGTGCTCCTTCTCTTGGCAGTGACGTCCAAGAGGAGAGGCTGTACGAGCTTGCTTTCCTGTCCGAGGCTGCTCCCCATCTCTGCTCCATGCTGCTAGTCCCTGAGGGTGACCCAGATGCCTTTGACATCCCGACCTCTCGCACTTACGCTAAGGCGACCTCGGGTCCCTGAGCCTCTCAGTGGATAGCTGCCATGGAGCAGGAGATGGCATCCTGGAGGTCCACTAGCACCTACGTCGATGGCCGGTGGCTCTTCAAGGTGAAGCGCCCTCCTGGAGAGTCGCCTGTGTTCAAGGCAAGCTACGTGGCTCGAGGCTTCAGTCAGCGCGAGGGGGTGGACCTCTTTCAGACCTTCGCCCCGACCCTGAAGATGACTTCTCTTCGGGCACTGCTACATGTAGCAGTACAACGTGACTACGAGCTCCACTCCCTCGACTTCTCCACTGCTTTTCTTCAAGGCAGCCTACACGAGCAGGTCTACCTGTGCCGTCCACAAGGCTTCACTGTTACCTTCCTGCCTGGGACCTAGTAGCTCCTATGGCGCCCGGTCTACGGCCTGCGAGAGGCGCCACGTAAGTGGCACGACATGCTGCGTGCTTTGCTAGCTGACCTGCAGTTCATTCTACCCTCTGCAGACCCCTCGCTCTTCGTTCATGCTGGCCAGACTCCGTTCTACATCCTCGTCTACGTAGACGACCTGGTCTTCACTACTGCAGACAGAGATGCACTGGCCTCCGTGAAGGCCGAGCTGTTGAGGAGGCACACCTGCACTGACCTAGGAGAGCTGCACCGCTACCTTGGCCTGCAGATCTCCAGGGACAGAGAAGCGCGCACCATCACTCTCACACATTCCCACTTGGTGCGCCACGTCCTTCAGAGGTTCGGTCTTCAGTTCTCCTCTGCACATCCTACGCCTCTGCCAGTAGACCACAGGCTCTCGGCTCCAGTTCCTGAGGAGTCAGTAGAGTCCAGTGGTCCTTACGCAAAGCTGGTGGGTTGCCTCATGTACCTGATGACTTGCACTCGTCCAGATCTCGCATACACTCTCAGCATCCTAATTCGCTTTGTGGCCACAAGCTGACACCGACCACAGCACTGGTCGGCCGCTAAGAGGATTTTGCGTTATCTTGCAAGCACATCGAGCATGGGGCTAGTACTGGGAGGACGCAGGCCAGTGGTCCTCACTGGGCACACTGACGCTTCTTGGGCAGACGACGCTGATACCCTCAGGTCCTCTCAGGGCTACTGCTTTAGCCTTGGTGCAGGCGCGGTCTCGTGGAGGTCCACCCATTCGTCGTCAGTTGCTCAGCCCAACTGCGAGGCTGAGATCTACGCTGGTGCCGTGGCGGCACAGGAGCTCCGCTGGCTGACTTTCTTACTCACAGAGTTAGGTGAGCGGCCTAGCTCTGCCTCGGTTCTGTACGCTGACAATAGGGTCATGTCCTCCTGTGTCAGGAGCCTCGACTGGAGGGCAGAGCGAAGCACATCCAGTTGCGGTACTTTCTCCTGCGCGGGCTACAGCAGCGTCGCCAGGCCCACGTAGTACACTTGGCCTCCGGTGCCAACACAGCTGATATCTTTACTAAGGCGCTTGCGCCTAAAGATTATCAGCGGCACTGTTTGCAGCTTGGTCTGGTTCCTGTAGCTACTCGCTAGGACCCTGATTGTGTACTTCTCTTTATATATACCTTTCTGGCTTCTCTTCGAGTGGTCGGACTTGTAGTGCCGCCCTGGTTTGCTCTTGTTTTGTTTGTACTCTTGCTAACTGGTCTCCGGACCCTTGCCTCACAGGCTGGACTAGTAGTGCCACCCTGAGCTGTGTGTCGACCTTCAGGCACTGCCCCTCATCTGGGTGTGTGTCAAACATATTTGTATATGTTTTAATACTAGGCTAGATAGATGCATGCTCTTAGAGGGTACAACACTTTCTCAAAATCCACCTGTATGCATCAGTCTAGTCAACTTTCTACTCCGAGAAAAAAAGCCCACCCACTCAGCATTGGTGCATCGAAAATCTCTGGAAAAAAACGGAGTCAGCGTAAGTACTGAGTAGGCTGAGATCTAGGGGGCTGGTGGACTGGACATCATTAATTTTGTTACCAACAGCTGATGAAAAGTGAGCACGTGCCATTGTCAACGGAAGGGAAGTGGGGCTTCACATGTCAATGTGAGTGAGCTGGTTGCCACAAGTCAGTACCGGTACACCCTAAAACCGATTCTCAACTGTCACAGGTCAGTGCAGGAGATGTGCTGTAACTGCGCATTACATCACTGTACACGCCCCCTTCTGCTTCTTGGTCTCCTCTTCCTCCTCGGTCGCCCTTCCTCTCCTCCTAGCAAGCTTCCACAGCCTCCCAAAACCCTCTTCCTCATCCTTCTGTGCCTCCCTCTCTCTCCTCCGAACCTCCTTCCCCCACTCACCACCTTCCGTCTCCTTGTCCCGCCCCTCCTCTTCCTCCACCCCCCTCCATTCCTCTATCGCCCCCACCCACCCAGACCCTTCCACTGCACTCACCGCCAATGCCGCCAGGCTCGGATCAGCAACAGAAACCACTGCTGAGGTTCGGTCCACCCAGGTCACCCGAACCTCCCCCAACCCTAGTGATTGGAAGAGGTTGATGAGAGAGGACGTGGTGGTGGATTGGGCATCGAACGCGGAGAGAAGGAAGAGGTTGGAGCGGTTGGGGGCAGGCAGTGGGCCTTGGAGTGGGAGGGTCCTGACGTCCCAGAACATGACGTTGACACAGTTGCGATGGGTTGAGAGTGGTGATGCGGTGGAGAGGTTGATGCGCGATGGGGAGGAGCAGCTGCGCATGACTGCATTTGTGGCTGTCGAAGGGATGGTGTTGCTTGTGTTGCTGGTGTTGCTGGTGTTGCTTGTGTTGCTTGTGTTGTTACGATTGGTGGCAATTGCAGTTGTGGTGCTTGAAGCACCTCGAGCGGCTGTGGGTGCTGCGGCAGTAGCTTTTGTTGATTGGGTTAGTGCTCCAGCTTCTGCTGCTGCTATTAAGGCCGTGTAGGGTAAGACATTTGAATGCTGTACGCAGGCAGAAAGAAGGGACCAGAAGATGAAGGTTGGATGAAAAGAACAGAGAAGGCGGATGAAGCGAGGGCGAATGCCAAAGAGGGATAAGAGAAGAGGGCTTGATCCGTAAGTGCAGAAGATGCGGAGGATGGTCGGGTGCCATGTGGCCTAGGTGCAGTCTCAAACACCTGCACTGCACTGTGAGTGCACTGCATTATGTGTGCACTGAACTGCGTGTGCCGTGTACCAAGGGTGGTGTGCACTGCACAAAGATGCAGTAGAGCTGGGATGTGTTACCTGGGACGAGAGGGCAGGCGAGGTGAGGAGAGACGAGATGGCAACGAACACAGCTGCTGTCATGTAGGCATCAAACCTGGAGGCACACATGGCATGGGATGGGAGGGAGAGGCGGACACGTGCTAGCTGAACTGCGAGGCGCAGGGAGAGTGAGCAATGCGCTTTCGTCGGCCATCCCATTCCTTTGACATCCTTGTGGCCCATGCTGGGACTATGGTATGTCACACACCCCAAACCCCACACCCCACACCCCACACCCCACACCCCACACCCCACACCCCACACCCCACACCCCACAGCCAACAGCCCACACCCCAAGCATACCCCACCCACCGTCCATAACCCACCGCCCTCCAACAGCTGGCCCTCTCTCACCCCGCTTCATGCGCCATGGCAGGGTTGTCTGGCGACAGATGCCTGTAGCGGTTGAACCCCTTGCTGTGCACCACTCCCGGCCACTGCACTCGCACCACCGCCACCTCCTCCTCGCCCTCTTTCTCCCTCGTTCCCTCCGTCTCGTCTCCTCCTCCCTTCACATTCTCACCGCCGCCTCCCACTGCTGCCTTTTCCACCGCACCGTTTTGACGCGTCGTGCCCTCTCGTACCTTCTCCCCCTCCTCGCTGCGACTAACCGCCACTGGGATGTCAAGGAAGCACGCAGCTAGCTGTCCCTTCCCGTCTCCCATCCCCCCACCACCACCACCCCCACCATCACCTCCCCCCTCTCCTCCTCCCGGCTTCCCCCCATCATCCTTAGCATCCAGAGGATGGGAGGGCGAGGGGGGGCGGTGAAAGAAGAACTCGAAGAGGGAGGAGAGCGAGGTGCTGGCGGGGAGGATGGCGGGGGGGAGGTGGGTGACGAGGTGCTTGGTATCGTACACTCCTGCAGGAAACGCCTCCAGAAACTGAGATGATGGGGACGAGGCACAGGAGGAGAGGGGTTGATGGAACGAGAGGGGTGAAGCGACGAGAGGGGCGAAGGGGAGGTACGGTAATGGGAATGGGCGTAACGAGCTGAGGGAATAACCTGGGCTCTGATTTGGATATGGATACAGCTAAAGGCAGTTCGGTTCGGTCATTCATGTGGCCAGATAGGCTTAAACACTTGCAGTGGGCGGGCAGCAATGCTATGGTGTTCTATGGTGCAGGTGTGATGAGTGCCACCATTAGTTGCAAGCGAGGGGGCTTCTGGAACTTGACGAGGGAAACATAACTCCCACTACCAATTCATGGTGGCACACTGGCACTGATCCCGACATTGGTGGTGAGAGACGAAAGTGGGGATGGGGGGAGAAGCGAAGGAGGGCATGGCTGGGACAGCTTTTGAGTCGACTCAGGAAGGGGAAGAATGTGGGGTGGGGGGCAAAGAAGGGCGGGCGGGTGTCTGTCTTGTTGGAACTTCCCATCGGCGCACGAAGTGCTGGAAGAGGTACGCCAGGTCAAACAGGCAGTTGTGATTTGCTTAAGCTCTCAAAAAACCTCCCCGCTTCCCCTAAACGAGCCGCACCTGGCGGCGCCAGTCTTCCAGGGAGTCGGGCATGGGGCGAACGAAGTGCTGGAAGAGGTACGCCAGGTCAAACAGGCAGTTGTGCGCCACCAGCGGCACCCCCCCCTTGCTGGCGCGCATCACTGCCTCCACAGCCCGCGTGAACCCTATGGCCGCCTCCAGCTGCTGCAGCTGCCGCGCCTCGTCCTGCCGCCCCCACTCCTCCACGTCCAACTCTGTTGCCCGCACCAGGAGGAGCGCTTCAGGCCCGCGCTGGGGGCGCTGAGGGGAGTGAGAGGGAGGGAGGGGGGAGAGGGGAGAAGGTGAAACGGGGAGAGAGGGAGAGGGGCAGGAGATTTCGGGGGGAGGGGAAGAAAGGGGAGAGGGAAATGGGAGAGGGATATGGGAGAGGGATATGGGAGAGGGTTAAAGTCCGCTGTTGTGGAAGTGAGTGGTCCTTCCACTGGCCCCACTCCTCCACATCCGCCTCTGTTGCCCGCATCAGGAGGAGAAGTTTGGGGCTGCGCTGGGGGCGCTGAGGGGCACAGGGGGGGAAGAGCGGGGAGAGAAAGGGGAGATGAGGTAGAGTAAGCGGAGAGGGGCGGAGTGAGTTGGTACAGGTGATTCTCCGGGGGCAGGTGAGGGTTGCGGGGGCAAGTGAGGGTTGCGGGGGCAGGTGAGGGTTGCGGGGGCAGGAGAGGGTTGCGGGGGCAGGTGAGGGTTGCGGGGGCAGGTGAGGGTTGAGGGGGCAGATGACGGGCGCAAGTCAAGAGCACACAGAGTGGCATGGCAATGGGAACGGGAATATAGCAGTGCAGGACACGGCACGGCACGGCACGGCACGGCACCATGCCAATTCTGATGGAGAGCCGCATAACAGCCTAGGATAACAGCCTTGGACAACAGCCTTGGACAACAGCCTTGGACAACAGCCTTGGACAACAGCCTTGGACAACAGCCTTGGATAACAGCCTTGGATAACAGCCTTGGACAACAGCCTTGGACAACAGCCTTGGACAACAGCCTTGGACAACAGCCTTGGACAAAAGCCTTGGGGAGCCAAATTCCGTTACAACAGCCAAACACTCTCTTCCCCCCACAAACCCCCCAGCCCCCCTCCCCCTCCACCCTTTTCTCTCCGTCCCTCACCACAACCACCGCACTGCAACTCCTTACACCTCCCACCCTTCTCTGCCCCCCGAACCCCCATCTCCCCCAACTCCCATCCCTGCTCACTCCCTCCTCCCACCCTCCGTCTCAACCCCAGCCACGGCTCACCTCCCCCCGCACGACGTAGAACTCGCTCTGCCCAAACTCCTCCTCCAGCTGCTGCAGCAGCGCCGCGCGCAGGAACGAGTTGCCCACCACCACCCTCATCTGCGCCCCCTCGCCACCGCCCGCTTCTCCCTCTCCCCCTGCCTTCCCCTCTCCTCCTGCCCCTGCTCCTGCTCCTCCCTTCTCTGCCGCATCGCCTGCTGTTTTTGTTGCACCCCCTGGGCCCGACCCTGCAGCAGCAGCAGCAGCAGCAGCAGCAGCGAGGTGCGTGGGGGGTGGTGAGGTGGAGTGCACCCATGCGCGAACGTCGTCCACTATCTGCCCCACCACCAGCCGGTCCTCGGGCCGCGACAGCACTATGGGCGGGCGCTGCTGCTGCTGCTGCTGCCGGCTGCTGCTGCCCTCCCTGCCCGCTCCCTCTGCTGCTGCTCCCTTGTTGAATTTGAAGGACGCTCTGAGGCGCCGCCTCTCCCTCTCCGCCTTGTCCACTGGCAGGAAAGGAATGCCTGGAGGGCGGGGGTGAGGGGGGGAGGGAAGAGGGGAGGGGGGGGGGGAGGGGAGGGGGAGAGATAATGGAAGGGGTGAGAAGGGGCTCAGTGGGGAGGACGCTTTGAGGCGCCGCCTCTCCCTCTCTGCCTTGTGCAATGGCAAGAAAGGAATGCCCGAGGGTGGGGTGGGAGGGGGGAGAGGGAGGAGTGGATGAAAGGGGAAGGGGTGCAAAGCGGATTGTGGGAAAGGGGGAGAGAGAGAGAGAGAAAGGAAGAGGAGAAGAGGGGGGTCTGGAGGGACGAAAAGCAGCGCAAGGGGAGGGGGGATGGGAGAGAAGTGGAAGGTACGAGGCAGTGCCATATAGCCATGAGCCTACGTAGTGCGTCTGGGAAGAAAATGGATGCTTCATGCAACCGCCAGCTTAATCAGCTGACACACTTATTCACCTACATGCATACATGCATGCATGCATGCATGCAGGCACTCAACAGATTCTCAGCGCTCAGCTTCCTAAGTGATTCAACCGCTCACCAGCCCCATGCTGCCATCTCCAGCCACACATCTCATTCTATCCAACTAGCATGCGCACCTTCCTCAATTACCCGGCATGGCCACGCGCCACCGGCGCTTACCTTCCTCCTCCCCACATGACGCTGGCATGTTCACAGATTATAGACGACAGACGCAGCAGCAGCAGCACAGCAGTGGCAGTGGCCGCACCAGCAGCAGTGGCCGCTGCGCCATGATGGACGCGGCGGTTGAAGGGCAGCAGCAGGAATAGCGAGCGGGGTAGGTGGGCACCTTGATAGACGAACTTGTTGAAGTCAAAGTTGTTGTTCGCCAAGAAGTCCAGCGATGACGACTGCTCTCAGCACATGCACACACACACGCACACACACACGCACACACACACGCACACACACACGCACACACACACGCACACACACACACACACACACACACGCACACACACACGCACACACAGGGAGGCAAGGGCGAAGTCAGAGGTGGACAGGCGGAGAAAGAGGACAGAGGGATGGGGAGGAGATCGCAGCATGGCGCACAAAGTGCACAGAGGAGGGATGCGGTGAGGAGGGAGCATGAGAGCATGGGAGCAAGGCTGCGTGGCTGCAAGGCTGCGAGGTTGCGGGAGGGCGAGGGTGCAAGGGTGCGAGCGTGGCGTGCCTGGCAGAGGAAGCGCAGGTCGAAGCCAGGGAAGGGGCGCGGGAAGATGTTGAAGTTGAACGTGTGCGCGCTGTACCGCGCACTACCCGCATCCCACGTCAGCGTGCTGAACCCCAGCTGCCGCGCCCACAAGGGGGGAGTAGGGGGGAGGAGGGAAGGGGGGCGGGAGTAGGGGGGGAAGGGAGAGACGGGGGGAAGGGGAGGGGAGGGGAGGGGAAGGACAGGCAGGGGGCGGAAGGGGAAGACAGTAAGGGAGATGGGGAGTAACATGGGGGGAACAACGGGGAGGGTTGAAATGTGGCAACAAAGAGCAGAGGGGGGGAGAGGGGGCAGCACAGTGGCGGCACAGATTTGCCCAAAATCTGTCAAAGCCATCTCCTTCCCGACGCTCCTCCATCCCACCCTCCCTACCTTCTCCCCTCCCTACCTTCTCCCCTCCCTACCTTCTCCCCTCCCTACCTTCTCCCCTCCCTACCTTCTCCCCTCCCTACCTTCTCCCCTCCCTACCTTCTCCCCTCCCTACCTTCTCCCCTCCCTACCTTCTCCCCTCCCTACCTTCTCCCCTCCCTACCTTCTCCCCTCCCTACCCTCTCCCCTCCCTACCTTCTCCCCTCCCTACCTTCTCCCCTCCCTACCTTCTCCCCTCCCTACCTTCTCCCCTCCCTACCTTCTCCCCTCCCTACCTTCTCCCCTCCCTACCTTCTCCCCTCCCTACCTTCTCCCCTCCCTACCTTCTCCCCTCCCTACCTTCTCCCCTCCCTACCTTCTCCCCTCCCTACCTTCTCCCCTCCCTACCTTCTCCCCTCCCTACCTTCTCCCCCCCCTACCTTCTCCCCTCCCTACCTCCCCTCCCTACCTCCCCTCCTACTACATTTCCTTCCTAGCTGCTGTCCGTTCCCCTGCTCTGAAATGTCCTCACACATGCCCGTACTCTCTACCTTCTCTCCTTACTCCCTCCCTCCCCTCCTCACTCCCTCATCCCTCCCCTCCCCCTCCCCCCGCCCCCACCTGCATGGTGAAGAAGCTCTTCGCACCCTCCCGCACCCGCTCGTATCTCTGCTGGGGCGAGTCCAGCACCTGCAGCCTGGGGGGACGCGCACACGGCGCACAGGAGACCGGGGGACCGGGGGCGGGGGACCAGGGGGACCGGAGGACAGGAGGACAGGGTGAGAAGCACATGGGCACACAGAGGGCGGAGAGGGGGGAGAGCCAGCGGGAAACA
Source organism: Closterium sp. NIES-67 (assembly GCA_027943415.1). Classification (NCBI taxonomy): domain Eukaryota; kingdom Viridiplantae; phylum Streptophyta; class Zygnematophyceae; order Desmidiales; family Closteriaceae; genus Closterium; species Closterium sp. NIES-67. The sequence continues at coordinate 13,538 of BQMB01001943.1, forward strand.
GGGGGGTGAAGGGGCGCACATGCACGCAGGCGGGGGGAGAGGAGGAAGACGACGCGCATGGAGAGGGGCAGACGAGGGGGATGGAATGGGATGGCAAGGACAGGGGGGAGAGGCCAGGCAAAGGGCGAAGGGTCGAAGCGGCAGGGGGATGGGGGGGGAGGGGGGAGAGAGAGAGAGAGAGAGAGAGAGAGAGAGAGAGAGAGAGAGAGAGAGAGAGAGAGAGAGAGAGAGAGAGAGAGAGAGAGAGAGAGAGAGAGAATTCCCCTCCGCAGAATTCCCGCCGCAGAATTCCCCTCCGCCCTCTTACTCCAGGTCGACCTTTCCAACGCCTTCAACAGCGCCGAAAGGGCAGCGATCGTAGCCGGCCTACTCGCCCCTCCGACCGCTGCTCCCCTTCGTTCAGCTCTCCTACGGCGCCCCGTCCCACCTCTACCTCGACGCGGGCTTCAACAGCGGGCCGCTCCTTAGCGCCCGGGGAGTACGGCAAGGAGACCCAATGGGGCCCCTGCTCTTCGCGGCGGCCATACACCCAGCACTCCAGGCGACGGCCGCAGCGTTCCCCAGCGTCCTCTGCCTGGCGTACGCCGACGACATCACGCTCTTGGGGGAACCCTCTGCGTGCGCAGCGGCATTCACGCACCTCACAGAAGCCCTGCGCCCCCTGGGCCTAACGCACAACCCCTCCAAATGAGCGGCCTGGTCCTCCTCCCAGCCCCCCGCCTCCCTCCTCCCCCCTGGCATTCCCTTCCACGCCAATGGCCTGCGCATCCTCGGGAGCCATGTCGGCCCACCCGAGGCCACAACTGCCTTCCTCCGAGAGCAGCTGGCCGACATGGCCAGCCCGCTCCCCACCCTGGCTGCCATGGACCCCCAGTCCGCCGCCCTCCTCCTCCACCGCTGTGTCTCGCGGCGGGTATCCTACCTCACCCGCACCACCCCACTCAACCTGCTGCCCGCAGAGGAGTGGTCCCGGTGGGGCCAAGAGCTCTTCTACACCCTCCTCCGTGCGTGCAAACTCCAGCTCCCCAGGGGGGAACGAGAATCGTCGCGCATTTGGCAGCAAGCATCTCTGCCCCCCTCACTCGGCGGTTTGGGTCTCACGGACCCCACCATGGAAGGACCCCATGCCTTCCTTACCAGCGTCACCCAGGCCCACCAGCTCCTGGTCTCCCTGCCCTCGGACCCGACCGGCCCGCTCGCAACCGCCGCTTGCTTCCTGGCTCCCCCCTTCACTGGCCCTACCCCTCTACATACCTGGCTGGCGGAGTGCGAGGCGGCCCTCCCAGCCCCAGCCTTGAAACTCCTCCAAGCCGAACAGGCAGAGCCCACTGACGACCCGCTCCAGCACCGCCTGGCTCTGGAGGTACACGCCGCCCGTTTCGCCAGCCAGCTGACCGCGTCAAGGGAGATGGACCCCAACCCCCTCAGCGGCCACACACAGAGACTTCTCTCCCTCACCGGGTACGGCGCCGGCGACTGGCTCCTCGCCATCCCCTCTTCCCCTCGCTCCGCCTGGCACCCCCACATTTTGCCATAGCCCTGGCCTTCCGTATGGGCCTCCCTTTCCCTGCACCCAGAGTCTGCAACTGCGCCAAACGGGTGGTAATCGAGGACCCACGCCTCCCAAACCACCTCTTCCGCTGCGGGACAGGGCACGGCCGAACCGACACCCACAATGCCCTCCGTGACGAATGCATTCGCATGGGCTGGGACGCGCAGCTCATAGTCACAAAGGAGACTGCGATCTACAACCCCGTTGACGGCAAAACCGCCGACCTCGCTGTACGAGACCGGGACTCGGGGGCGGTCTGGATTTGTGACGTCACCGTCACTGACCCAGTAAGCTCTCGGGATCCCCTGGCCCGCAAGGGCCGAGGTTACATGGCCCGAGAACAAGCTGACAAAAAGATCCACGACTACCGCCACAGGGCGGCGTATGTCGGTTTCTTCCCGCTGGCGGTCGAGACCTACGGCTGCCCTTGCGCCGAGGTACCAACCTTCCTCAAACTCCTGGCGCACACAGCCGCCCGCCGCCTCTTCAACGCTGACCCCAGCTCCTACCAAGCGGCAAAACTGCTAAATCAGTTTCGCCAGCGGTGGTCCGTCACCCTCCAGCGGGGACAAGCCCTCACCTACCTCGGGAAGGTGAATGAGGCTTCACCACTCGAGTGGCCGCCCCTAGGTGCCCCTGAGGCGGGCATGTCCCTTGGGGACTGCTTCGCGGTCATTGAGCACCCCAGGGAATAGCCGGGGACAAGGAGCAAGACCAGGAACACCATGCATGCTTGTACCTACCTTATATGCTTCGCCTGTACCCAGGATCTCCCAGCAATGAAGGACCGTTCGAGAGAGAGAGAGGGTGGGATGCATGCTTGTACTCACCTCGCCTGCCTAGCGCTGTACACAGGACTCTAATGAATACGAAAGACCGCTTGAGAGGGTGGGACGGAGGAGTTGCAATGCAACACCAGGATACACGAGGGAAAGGGAGAGGGAAAGGGAGAGGGAAGGGAGAGGGAAAGGGAGAGGGAAAGGGAGAGGGAAAGGGAGAGGGAAAGGGAGAGGGAAGGGAGAGGCAAGGGAGAGGGAAAGGGAGAGGGAAAGGGAGAGGGAAAGGGAGAGGGAAAGGGAGAGGGAAGGGAGAGGCAAAGGGAGAGGGAAGGGAGAGGGAAAGGGAGAGGGAGAGGAGAGGGAAAGGGAGAGGGAGGGAGAGGGAAAGGGAGAGGGAAAGGGAGAGGGAAAGGGAGAGGGAAAGGGAGAGGGAAAGGGAGAGGAAAGGGGGGGAAAGGGAGAGGAAAGGGAGAGGGAAGGGAGAGGCAAGGGAGAGGGAAAGGGAGAGGGAAAGGGAGAGGGAAAGGGAGAGGGAAGGGAGAGGGAAGGGAGAGGGAAAGGGAGAGGGAAAGGGAGAGGGAAAGGGAGAGGGAAAGGGAGAGGGAAGGGAGAGGGAGAGGGAAAGGGAGAGGGAAAGGGAGAGGGAAAGGGAGAGGGAAGGGAGAGGCAAAGGGAGAGGGAAAGGGAGAGGGAAAGGGAGAGGGAGAGGGAGAGGGAAAGGGAGAGGGAAGGGAGAGGGAAAGGGAGAGGGAAAGGGAGAGGGGAAAGGGAGAGGGAAAGGGAGAGGGAAAGGGAGAGGGAAGGGGAGGCAAAGGGAGAGGGAAAGGGAGAGGGAAAGGGAGAGGGAAAGGGAGAGGCAAAGGGAGAGGGAAGGGAGAGGGAAAGGGAGAGGGAAAGGGAGAGGGAAGGGAGAGGGAAAGGGAGAGGGAAAGGGAGAGGGAAAGGGAGAGGGAAAGGAGAGGGAAGGGAGAGGCAAAGGGAGAGGGAAAGGGAGAGGGAAAGGAGAGGGAAAGGGAGAGGGAAAGGGAGAGGGAAGGGAGAGGCAAAGGGAGAGGGAAAGGGAGAGGGAAAGGGAGAGGGAGAGGGAGGAGGGAAAGGGAGAGGGAAAGGGAGAGGGAAAGGGAGAGGGAAAGGGAGAGGGAAAGGGAGAGCGAAAGGGAGAGGGAAGGGAGAGGGAAAGGGAGAGGGAAAGGGAAAGGGAAGGGAGAGGGAAAGGGAGAGGGAAAGGGAGAGGGGGAAAGGGAGGAGAGGGAGAAAGGGAGAGGGAAGGGAGAGGGCAAAGGGAGAGGGAAAGGGAGAGGGAAAAGGGAGGAGGGAAGGGAGAGGAAAGGGAGAGGGAAAGGGAGAGGAAAGGGAGAGGGAAAGGGAGAGGGAAAGGGAGAGGGAAAGGGAGAGGAAAGGGAGAGGGAAAGGAGAGGGAAAGGGAGAGGGAAAGGGAGAGGGAAAGGGAGAGGGAAAGGAGAGGGAAAGGGAGAGGGAAAGGGAGAGGGAAAGGGAGAGGAAAGGGAGAGGGAAAGGGAGAGGGGGGAGAGGGAAAGGGAGGGAAGGGAGAGGGAAGGAGGGGAAAGGGAGAGGGAAGGGAGAGGGAAAGGGAGAGGAAAGGGAGAGGGAAGGGAGAGGGAAAAGGGAGAGGGAAAGGGAGAGGGAAAGGGAGAGGGAGAGGGAGAGGGAAAGGGAGAGGGAAGGGAGAGGGCAAAGGGAGAGGGAAAGGGAGAGGGAAAGGGAGAGGGAAAGGGAGAGGGAAAGGGAGAGGGAAAGGGAGAGGGAAAGGGAGAGGGAAAGGGAGAGGGAAAGGGAGAGGGAAAGGGAGAGGGAAAGGAGAGGAAAGGGAGAGGAAGGGAGAGGGAAAGGGAGAGGGAAAGGGAGAGGGAAAGGGAGAGGGAAGGGAGAGGGAAAGGGAGAGGGAAGGGGAGGGAAAGGGAGAGGGAAAGGGAGAGGGAAAGGGAGAGGGAAAGGGAGAGGGAAAGGGAGAGGGAAAGGGAGAGGGAAAGGGAGAGGGGAAAGGGAGAGGGAAAGGGAGAGGAAGGGAGAGGGAAAGGAGAGGGAAAGGGAGAGGAAGGGAGAGGGAAGGGAGAGAGGGAAAGGGAGAGGGAAAGGGATAGGGAAGGGAGAGGGAAAGGGAGAGGGAAAGGGAGAGGGAAAGGGAGAGGGAAAGGGAGAGGGAAAGGGAGAGGGAAAGGGAGAGGGAAAGGGAGAGGGAAAGGGAGAGCGAAAGGGAGAGGGAAGGGAGAGGGAAAGGGAGAGGGAAAGGGAAAGGGAAGGGAGAGGGAAAGGGAGAGGGAAAGGGAGAGGGAAGGGAGAGGCAAAGGGAGAGGGAAAGGGAGAGGGAAAGGGAGAGGGAAAGGGAGAGGGAAAGGAGAGGGAAGGGAGAGGGAAAGGGAGAGGGAAAGGGAGAGGGAAGGGAGAGGGAAAGGGAGAGGGAAAGGGAGAGGGAAAGGGAGAGGGAAAGGGAGAGGGAAAGGGAGAGGGAAGGGAGAGGGAAAGGGAGAGGGGAAGGGAGAGGGAAAGGGAAAGGAAGGGAGAGGGAAGGGAGAGGGAAGGGAGAGGAAGGGAGAGGGAAGGGAGAGGGAAGGGAGAGGGAAGGGAGAGGGAAGGGAGAGGGAAGGGAGAGGGAAAGGGAGAGGGAAGGGAGAGGGAAAGGGAGAGGGAAGGGAGAGGGAAGGGAGAGGAGGGGCAACACGCTTCTCTAGCATGCATCCCTATCTAACTGTCAGTTTTTTGCTAACGCGACCTTCCTACGCTGCTGCTACTCTTCCATGACAACTAATCCCTGGCACATATCGAAGATCGGAAAAATATTGCTAACACCCCGACATTGGTTCCGGCTTTATTATGCTTGGCATTACCCGTAGTTGCTGGTGTTGCTGACGTGGAGCCCCGTGAACTCGCCGTCGAACGCCACCAGGTCGCACGTTTTTAAAGCCGCCTCGAACGCCGCCAGACCTTCCTCGAAGTTTCCGCGCACCACGTCCATCTCCACTAGCACCGACCCCGCCGCGCTCTCTGCCGAGATTTTCGCCGCGATTTCCGGCGCGATTTCCGGCGCGCTTTCCGCAGCCACGAGCGCGCCTTGCGTTGGGCCCAAATCGGACTCTATCGCTGAATCGGATTCAACGGCCGAATCGGCGGCGCCTATAATCGAATCGCACAGCCTACTTCCGTCAGGTACCCACCCTGGCACCCCCGCTTCCTCCTCCCTTGTCGATACTCTTTCCGCCGCCTTCTCCCCCGCGCCGCAGGCTAACTCGCGCGGCGGCTCGGAGGACTCGCTAGATAAGGCGCGCGGGGAGGGGCGCGGAATGTACGCTGCGCTGTTTGGCGAGACGAAGCGTGGAAAGATGGACGGAGATATGTCGAACTGACGGGATGTGGAGCCGGCAGTCCACGTGGCGAAGGGCCTAGACGCGCGATTCGACGGAGAAGTGAGGATGCGATGAAAGGAGGTAGAAACAATAGGCAGCCTGCAATGACGACGCGGCTGGGCGTTAGAGCCGTTCGCGCAAAATGTGGCGGAAGGAGAGGGGGGATGACGCGGGGGAACACGCGGAAGGCGGGGGAAGCCGCAGCGGGCTTGGGGGGAAAAGGCGGCGGAAGTTCCTAGATGGAAAGGACGCGAAATAAACACCCTGTTAGCAAGTGCTACGGACGCAGGCGACGGAGTGGTCAGAAGCGCGCAAAGGCCGCGCGCGGATGGCGGTCGGGAAGTCCTAAGAGGCGAGTTAAATGACGCGAGAGGTTTGGGTTTAGCGGCATGAGCAGTAGGCGGAGAGCAGCGCGGCGCGGGAAGCACGAGCGACGGAAACGGGAAACGCGGCAGGAGTCTCCTCATGCTTCATCGGCTCGCATCGGGTCGGGTCGGGTCGGGGTGCTCGTGCTTGGGCATGCGAAGGGAAACGGGATCAGGAAGTTAGTGCTAGACGCATTGCACCAAGGTATTCTGCCCCGTTCTCCTCGTAAAGAACTTGAGGGACGGCAAGCGGCGTTGATACACCTGTTTCCCTCTATCGTTCCACCCAGAACAGTCCAGATTGCAATCCCACCTACCAGGCTCTCAGCATGACTCGCGTTGACACTGAACCTGATTGGCTGCAGTCTCAACGATAGCGAACAGCCAAGTCGAGTTTCGACAATTGAGAGTTTCAGAGCTGGGACATCGCGCAGGCAACTAATGCAGTGCATGAGCGAGATTTTGTAACCAAGTGACAGTGTTTACTGTGGGTTTTCCCGTTTGCCCGTGTTTTACCATTTCTTTCAAGGTCCCGTTTGCCCGTGTTTTACCATTTCCTGTTTACAGGATCGAGCCGCGTGTGAAAAACGTGGAACAAAATAGAAGAGAAGCTGTACTACCGAGGAGATGTGTGCGGGTGGGTGCATCCGTGATGGTTAGATTGAATACTGTACCCTGGTTCTGCCTGGTCTGGTTTATGTCATCCTGGCCTGTACTGTACTGGATATTTCTGGGGCTGCTGCATGGCTGGTTTCACATTTTCGTGCGCCAATTTGTGCCTCGCTTCCCTCGAATGTCCTTCACAGCGGGACAAGGGGGTCTGGGAGAATCAGCGCAGGGTCCTACTAGGTCCTGTGCGTTCTCCAGGTATTCATGACGGTTGGGTAGGGTTCTGAAGGAAAGCCCAAGTTTCTGTTCTTTTTTTGCAATGGGAAAGGCGTTTGTGGGATTTTGACGAGGGGTTTGTCTCGCCCAAAACCCGAAGTGGAAGGGTGACGGGGAGTTCTCCGTAGCGTGTGACGTGACGTGTATATTCCCAAGGTCCCCAACAAGGACGGAATAGCGAGCCTATTTGAGAAGGGGAACTCTAAAACGAATGGCATTACAGCAGGAATGATCAAATTACAAATCTGTGACCTACAAAAATGCTAGATTGCATATTAATTGCGGTTCTTCTTTTGCAGCATGGGCGGGACGAGCCAGTCCATGTCATCCATGCCTTGTAGCCATTTCTTCACCCCCGACCGGAAGCTCTCCCCCTCTGAACACACACGGAGGGAAGAAACGATGGGTGAAAACTTGTAGCACAGATGATTGTGGATGCTAATGCTTTAGTCAAAGCTCCTCTGCAACTCCTAGTCGCATTTACCATCCGATACAAGCTCTGAAAGGGAACTGCAGCCATTGAGATGCAACTCCAGAGGTTGGGGGAAACAGGCGCATGCCATGCCACAACCTACGCCATACGACACCCCATGATATGCCATGTCCAGACCCATGCCATGCCCTGCCGAGCAACCTACCTGGGAGCCCATTTTTGACGGCCACTAGGTCTGCGAGTAGCCCATCACAGCAGTCCACTATGTCATTGATGGCTGCCCCCAGCAGCTCCTGGGGGGGCGGTGCAGCAACGGAGGGATGCGCCAGAAGGGAGGCGGGCAAGCAGTGGGAGAGACGCCGGGACGGGGGGTGGAGGGGGGCCAGGCAGGCCAACAGCGACGTGCAGGAAAAGGAGGGGGGGGAGTGGGGTAGTAAGGTATGAGCATGAGCACAGGGCGGGGCAGCAGGGGAACGAGCACTTGTTGCTCGTCAGCCAACAAGTGAACGAGCACTTGTTGCTCCCGGTCGGGCTTTAAGGTATGAGCATGAGCCCAGGGCAGGGCAGCAGGGGAACGAGCACTTGTTTTTGGTTGCGAAGAACAGGAAGGTGGGTCGAGACGAAAGCCGAGGGATTCGAAGCGACGAGCCAATCAGCACCAGCACGCAGGATGCACGATGATGAACCCACTGGGTCTCGCGTTTCGACATTTGAAAGCATGGAGGGAGAGTGGTGAAAGGAAGTGGGCAGGAGAGAGGGGAGAGTGGCGTACCAGCTCCTCCGGGCCTCCCATGTTGCCGTACAGAGGGTCGTCTATGTCGTCCACCTGGAGGGCGGAAGGGGAGGCGAGAGGCGAGAGGTGAGAGAAGTGGGGCGAGGAGAGAGAGGACGGACGCACGGCCGAGTGCGTGTGGGAGAGAACGAGCGAGTGAGAGAGAGAGCACATTAAAGAGGGACAGAGAGAGAGAGAGGGCTACGGCACGAAAAGATGGTAGGCAAGTTAACAGAATTAAAGCAGCAGAGAGCAGCATGTGGAAAGGCCGAAGGGGATGGATGGAGGGAGGGAGAGAGGCCTGACCACTCGAGACTTGCAGAAGTCGCCCATGCGCCTGACTTTGGAGGAGAAGCGCGCGGAGGGGTCGATGGTGTCAAACACAGACACCTCCTTCAGCACGTCCGCCGCGTTGAACTGCAGGGGGGGGCGCATGGGGCCGCATGGGGGTACATGGGGGTACATGGGGGTACATGGGGGTACATGGGGGTACACGGTTGACACATGGGTGATGCACGATACTCAGGGTGTTTCATGGGGGTTGCATGAGTGGCACGTGACATGTTGCCGGAACGAGGAATTAACGAGACTTTGCTCATGCCTTGACGCAGACATCACCATTCACTTGCCCACCTGTGCATGATCCCAGCCCAAAAGTAGCACCAAGCAAATATTTCTATGCATGCGTGGGAGCGCATGCATGCATGGGAGTGCGTGCATGCATGGGAGTGCGTGCATGCATGGGGAGTGCGTGCATGCATGGGAGAGCATGCATGCGTCGGAGTGCATGCATGATCCTTCCACATGCGTGCGACTCTGTTATTCCCACCCATTGTCTTCGGTCCAAAATCCCAACCGCTCTGCATGCACTCTCTTCTCCTCCTTCGTCCCCTCTGAGATGCTGCACCATCGAATCGCCTCACTCCACCCACCATCCCACCTCATACCCATCCCACATCATACCCATCTCACCTTTAGCCATTTCTCATCATACCCATCTCACAACCTATCCACCTCACCTTATATCCATCTCACCTCATGCCCATCTAACCTTCAATTATGTGTGCCTTACTGATCCAGTTGCACTTAGTCAATCCCAGGACACTGAACTGAACTCATCCCCCACAGCACCTCCCCCCATCGTACCTCCCCCCATCGCACCTCCCCCCATCGCACCTCCCCCCCCCCCACCTTGTCCATGACGACCAGCACGTCGTACGCCACCACGTCCTCCACGGGGCGCAGCAGCTCCGCGCGCCTGCTCCCCTCCACCGCCACGCCACTCTGCCCCGCCAGCTGCACCACGCGCGAGTCCGGGCTCTCGCCCACGTTGTAGTCGCGCACCGCCTGTGGGCGGCCGCGGGGGGGAATAAACGGGTCCAGGGAAGGGGAAGGTGGGGGGGAAGGGGAGAGGAGAGGAAAGGGGAGAGGGGGGGGGGGGAAGGGAAGGGAGGGAAGGAAGGGGTTGGATTTCAGGAGATGGAAGAAGAAGCAGGTCACATACCGCTCTCCCTATTTCCCTCCTCCCATCCGCTCCCTCTCCCTTTCCTCAGTTCTCTCTTCCCCCGACCCGAGATATCTACCCACCCGTAAAAGGTACGTTCCCCACTGCCACGCTGCGCCAGTCGTGATTTTTGAGGCGCAGAGATAGACGCTCCTCAGCAGTCACCCCACCATGGCCCCATGGACCTTGGAGGCGCGTTAGATGTGGATGTGGTCCTGCAGCCCCTTGTCGCTGACCATGGCGCCCATCACGGCACCCGCCATCACGCGTTTAGAGGCGATTCCAGATCCCCAACCCCCTCTCTCCCCCCGCACGTTCTCCCCCCACCCGCGCGCACCTTGTAGCCGCAGTGGATGTGGTCCTCCAGCCCTTTCTCCCTGACCATGGCGCCCATCACGGCCTCCGCCACCACGCGCTTACAGGCCAGATTCCCCGCCCCGCACATCTCCCTTCCCCCCATATATCCCCCCCCACACCCCTCCCCCACCCACTTCCCCTCGCTCCCTATGCGCGCACCTTGGAGGCGCAATGGATGTAATCCTCCAGCCCCTTGTCCCTGAACATGGCGCCCATCACGGCCCCAACCACCACGCGCCTACAGGCCATTCCAGATCCCCACCCACCAAACCCCCCCCCCACCTTCTCAAACCCCCCCCCCCCTCTCAAACCCCCCAACCCCCGTCCGCAGATTGGAGGCGCACTGGATGTAGTCCTCCAGCCCCTTGTCCCTGACCATGGCGGCCATGACAGCCTCCGCCACCACGCGCTCCGAGGCCAGATCCCCCGGCCCCCATCCCCCTCCCCTCGCTCCCTATGCGCGCACCTTGGAGGCGCACTGGATGTAGTCCTCCAGCCCCTTGTCCCTGACCATGGCGGCCATGACAGCCTCCGCCACCACGCGCTCCGAGGCCAGATCCCCCGGCCCCCATCCCCCGCCTCCCCCCCATCCCCCTCCCCTCGCTCCCTATGCGCGCACCTTGGAGGCGCACTGGATGTAGTCCTCCAGCCCCTTGTCCCTGACCATGGCGGCCATGACGGCCTCCGCCACCACGCTGCGGCACACGTTGCCCTCGCTGAGGAACAGCACGCGCACCGCCGTGCGCCCGCCGGGGCCGTCCGCGTTGCCGTCGCCCTCCTGCAGGAGGGGGGGATTGGGGTGGGGCCGAGGGGACGAGAGAGTGCGCGGGTAAGATGCTCGCAGCGGCCACGGGTAACGCGATCCAACGGCCCTGAACAGCCCAGAGAACCCTATGGACCCCAGACGCCATGACCCCATGGACCTCAGACCCCATGGCCCCATGAACCTGGCCCCATGGCCCCCTGACCCCACGGCCCCACGGCCCCACGGCCCCACGGCCCCACGGCCCCACGGCCCCACGGCCCCACGGCCCCACGGCCCCACGGCCCCACGGCCCCACGGCCCCACGGCCCCACGGCCCCACGGCCCCACGGCCCCACGGCCCCACGGCCCCACGGCCCCACGGCCCCACGGCCCCACGGCCCCACGGCCCCACGGCCCCACGGCCCCACGGCCCCACGGCCCCACGGCCCCACGGCCCCACGGCCCCACGGCCCCACGGCCCCACGGCCCCACGGCCCCACGGCCCCACGGCCCCACGGCCCCACGGCCCCACGGCCCCACGGCCCCACGGCCCCACGGCCCCACGGCCCCACGGCCCCACGGCCCCACGGCCCCACGGCCCCACGGCCCCACGCCCCCATGGCCCCATGACCCCATGGCCCCATGGCCCCATGGCCCCATGGCCCCATGACCCCATGGAAAGGGAATGTCGGCCACGCAACACTGTGGAGCGGATATGCGCGCGAGGCGGGCGCAGGTCGAGGCGGCGAAACATGAGCGCGCGCTTCATCCCTGGGCTGGGCAGGGGAGCGCATTGGCGGCGGGCTCGTGCGCACCTTGAGGCTGGGACTGCTTTTGAAGCGCCTCAAAAGCATTGGCGGCGGGCTCGCACGCACCTTGAGATTGGGGAAGAGAGCGGTGCGCACCTTGAGGCTGGGGAAGGAGCGGAACACGGGATTCACGCACGTGCTGCTCACGTCCATGCTGCCCGCTCCGCTTTCCGCCGCCACCTCATCCGCCGTCCGCGCAGCCCCGTTCCCGCTGGCCGCTACCGCGCGCAGCGTCCTCCTTCCGCCACCGCGAATCGCGGGGAGGGACGCCGTCAACCCGGCGTCTGCTAGGCTCGATCCGTGGCACGAGAATTCAGAGGATTTAAGAGACGCGAACATGGGCTTTACGGAGGACGAGACTAGGGTCGTGGAAAGGAGCGCCATTTGTGGAGCAGGATGTGAGAGGAGAGGGAGTGGCGAACGATGATCGAACGCACGAAATGTGAGGCGATAGCGAGGAAGGAAACCGCAGCGTCTGCTGGAAGTTTACGACGACCTACAGTGGATCGGTCGCGTGCGTGCGTGAAATTCTAAGAAGGTGAAGCGCGCAGGGAGGGAGGTGAGAGTAAAATAAGGAGGCTGTCTCGCTGCGTTAGGAGCTAGTGGATGAATGAATGACAACGAGCCAACCGAACGAAGCGGAGAGGAGGAAAATGAATGAATGCGGGGGAATCTGGTGCGGTGCGAAAGGTTCCTGCACTGGTCTGTCTGACATGGCACCTTGGAGATTGCGCTGTACTGGGATGGCCCCAAGGTGCATGATCCGCGATAAGTCACATTACTGCACCCATTCATAGCGATAAGGGCACGCCAACAGCAGCTAATTGAAATTAGTGAAATATGGATACACATAATGCATGTTTTTATTTTTTTTAAAAAACTCATTAAAACGGTTCATGTATGACAATAAAAAAATCGTACCACTGGAAAACTCATATGCTTAGTATCAATGGGGTGTGAAGCTCTTTTATTTGAAGGGGAATGCTCGAATGTAACCAACCGGAACACAGAGATACGAATTTTGACATCAGGACCGAACGTAACCAATCAGATGCCCAAATACCCCATCCAACCATTTTATATTGTATTGTGAACTTCTTATTAGCAAAGAAACGTACTCCACCGTACTCAAACGTTTTTCTGGAACACGCCCCCCATACACTGCGGCTGAACTTGAACCTCGTTCAAACGGATTCTTCCCGTGCATTTCACTTCCAATATGGTCCGCCCTGGCCTCGTCCCAAGTTGGGACTCCCAAACGCAGAAAATGCTCGCGACCTATCAGAACCGAGTTGAATTTCCTGGCGAGGAAATGGTCCAGGAGATCGTACAGGCTGCAGTGGCGCGGCGAGGCATAAGTTGCCAGCAGTGGCAGCAGTCGCCGTCAGTTTCCGCGCGTTCTACCTTTCTCGAGCCTTCTTACAATCACCGCCGTCGCATAGTTTCCGCACCACCATGTCGGACTCCCACTCCCCCTCTAACTCCCTCGCGCTCTCCCGCGCCACCGGCGCCATAGTCGGCGCGTTCGTGGGCGACGCGGCAGGGGCAGTCCTAGAGTTCGCCCCGGGCGCCGTCACCCCAGCTTTAGCGCGCCGAGCCATGGCGATGCCGGGCGGCGGCGTCTTTAGAGTGGGCCCCGGCCAGATCACGGACGACAGCGAGCTCGCGCTCTGCCTCGCGCGCGCCCTCATCACGCGCGCGCCCGCTAACATCACGAGTGGCCCTTTTCCTCCGGACGCACCTCCCCCCGCAGGCGCACCTCTCAGCGCGGGGGATGGCCCATCGCGGGGAAGCGAGCCCGCGGCGGAACCGGGAAGCGGCGGTGCTGCGCTGCTAGCAGCGGGAGCAGCGGGAGCAGCGCGCGAGGGGTACTGGGAGGGCAGGTTCCCCTTGGGGCGCGTGGCGCGGGCGTACCACTGGTGGGCGCACTCGCAGCCGTTCGACATCGGCGGAACGTGCGCAACTGCGTTCAGATTCCCCCTCACCTTCCAAGTCGACACGGAAATTGTTCTCTCGACCATCTTCCCACCGGCGAACAGAACGCCAGAGCAACAAGCGGAGGATGAGGAGAGGATGCGGCAGAAGCGACGGCAGATGCAGGAGGAGGACGAGAAGTTACTAGTGAAGCAAATGCAGACGAACGCTGCAACTTGCTCTGACAGCCAAGCCAACGGCGCGCTTATGAGGGCCACCCCGCTTGCCGTGTGGGCGCACCGCCTGCCGCCGGAAGCCGTCGCGCGCTGGGCTGCTCTGGACGCGTCCCTGTCGCACTGCAACCCGGTGTGCCGCGCCGCCAATGCTGCGTATTGTGTTGCCATCGCGCACCTCATCAACCACCCTGGGGATGCGGAGGGCGCGTTTGAGGGTGCTGTGCGCTGGGCAGCAGGGGAAGTGGAGAGGGGCGGGGGAGGGGGAGGGGAGGGGGGAGGGGAAGGGGGAGGGGAAGGGGGAGGGGCGGAGACAGTACGGGAGTGGCTGGAGGAGGTGCGGGCAGCAGTGGCAGAGGAGAGGAGTGGGGAAGGGAAGGGTGAAGGGCAGGGTGAGAAAGGGAGGGGCATGGATGGAGCGAGTGGGTGTGTTGCAGTGGCAGGCAGAGGGAGTGCAGGAGGGAGCGCAGGAGGAGAGGGGGTGCAGGGCAGGCAGTCTGGTGGGTGGGGCAAGCAGGCGCTTCAGCAGGTCATGGGCGCACTGGGGGGAAGAAAGCACAGAGCGGCGGGGGCTGAGGGGAGGGATGGGGGGAAGGAGGGGAAAGGGGCAAGGGGGGTAGGAGCAATTGGAGGAGATGCAAACAGAGGACCGGGAGAGGGTGGAGAGGCAGGAGAGGGCGGAGAGGCAGGGGAGCAGGAGGACAGAGGAGGAGGGCAGGGGGGCATGAGGCATACACAAGGCAATGTCGCAAGCAAGCACAGCGGCAGCAGGCCATGTGGGTTGCAGGTGGAGTGCAGGCGGTCAATCGGGTGGGTGAAGTGGGGCTTCATGCTCGCCTTCTACCACCTGCTGCGGGGGTCTGGGTACGAGGAGGCGATCGAGGACACGCTGGTGCGAGGTGGGGACACCGACACGAATGCAGCGATCGTGGGCGGCATGGTGGGCGCAATGCGTGGGGTGGAGGGGATGGGCGGGATGGATGGGTTGAAAGAGGTTGAAGGGGGTCCAGGGTTGGAAGGCGAGAAAGGGGTGCCGAGAGGAATGGTGGAGGGGATGGTGAGGAGGGATTACAGCAAGGGGAGGGAGAGACCCGAGCAGCTGAGGCCGAGGGACCTGCTGGCGCTCTGTGAGGCACTGTTCCACTTAGCCCCCGGGGAAAGTGCGGCTAGAAGTGCATGCATAGGTTGAGCCACAAGAAGTTGAACGGATAGAAATTGTGAGCTGTGCATATCTGTATGGCCTGTCTGCACGAAAATGTCTCTTTGTGAGAAGGATGATACCACACATGTAAGGTTGCCATGCTGCTAAGCACAGGCATCACAAGGCCATATCTTCGGAATCTTAGCTAGCTGGGGTGAAGGCAGTAGAGAGATGTTTGCTACCCTGCTGGATCCCTAGGCAAGGCAGTATCTTGTGCAACTTAGTTGGTAGAATTGAAGGTAGCAGAGCGATGCTTGCTTCCCTGGAGTGAATGTGTGTTACTCGGGGGATGAAGCTACACACAGCCCTGTAACAGTACGTACCTAACAGGCCCTCAGCCAAATTGAGGCTGTTATTGCAGGTGCGTTACACAGCACAGCACGTCTCCTTGATTGACTACCGTGTATGAAAAACTCATAGCAGCAAAATTTGTCAAGCCTGACAACAAGTCACTCATAGCAGCACATTACTAGGTAAGACCCACTCCGCACCCCTCCACGCCCCTCCACACCCCTAACCCAGCCCGTCTACTTGGCCTTGGCGTACTTGGCCGGGGCATAGGGCTTCCACCAGTCGGGCTGGTACTTGGGGTACGGCGCAACCCAGTTGGCGGGCTTGGGGAACGAGATGTCGAACGGCTTGCCCTCCGTCGCGTCGTCATCCGAGCTCGCCTCGAACTCGCCCTTGAGCACGCGGTCCAGACGCAGCTTCATGAACCTGCAGCACCGAGTGGGGGAAGGGGGGAGAGGGGGAGAGGGGGGGAGGGGGGGGGGAAAGACGACGAAGGGCATACGAGTTGGGAGATTGCTCTCAAAACCCGTTGTCGCGTGAACCGAGGCTCAATTTCGCCCTTGAGCGCGCGGTCCTGCGGCAGCTTCACGGACCTGCTCGCACACGGGGGCGGGGCGAGCGCCAAGAGTGGCGGACGAGACGGAGGGAGCGGTTAAGTATGCGAGCCACGAATGGAAGTGGTGAGAGGGGTGGGGATTGGAGAGAGAGAAGAGAGGTGGGGAGGTCAAGTGGGAGTCGAGAGGGGGAGGGAGAGCTGAGTAGAGGGAATCGAAGAGACGGGTAGTGCAGTAGAAGAGGAGCAGAGCGAGGAAAAAAGAGATAATACAAAAAGGCGAATAATGGAATGGAGAGGAAGGATAGAGACAACGAGAGAGAGACAATACTTAGGACATTAATAGAGAGTGAGTTGTTTTCGAAGAGAGGCAAGGAGAGCAAAGAGGCTGTCGAAGGAAGAAAAAAGTGGTCGAAGGCAGGCAACTTGCCGACCTAACCGAAGACACAACGAAGCAGCATTCCTTGCATTGCCATATGAGAAAGCAATAGATTCGCTTTTATGGGCAGTATTCCAGCATAGCGACTCGATCACGATCAGTTCGCCTGGGCATCCCGGTGTTTGCGGGACCCAGTTCGAAGCCGCGCGTGCGCGTGACGCGGCAGTCACGCGAACCAGGAGGGAAGGAGAGGACAAGCGAACGGGAGGGAAAGCGAGGACAAGCGAACGGGAGGGAAAGCGAGGACAAGAGAAGAGGAGAGGAGGCGAGGGCGAAGGGAGAGGAGAGGAGGCGAGGGCGAAGGGAGAGGAGAGGAGGCGAGGCCGAAGGGAGAGGAGAGGAGGCGAGGCCGAAGGGAGAGGAGAGGAGGCGAGGCCGAAGGGAGAGGAGAGGAGGCGAGGCCGAAGGGAGAGGAGAGGAGGCGAGGCCGAAGGGAGAGGAGAGGAGGCGAGGCCGAAGGGAAGGGAGGAGGAGGGAGAGGAGAGGAGGCGAGGCCGAAGGGAGAGGAGAGGAGGCGAGGCCGAAGGGAGAGGAGAGGAGGCGAGGCCGAAGGGAGAGGAGAGGAGGCGAGGCCGAAGGAAGAGGAGGAGGCGAGGCCGAAGGAAGAAGAGGAGGCGAGGCCGAAGGAAGAGGAGAGGAGGCGAGGCCGAAGGAAGAGGAGAGGAGGCGAGGCCGAAGGAAGAGGAGAGGAGGCGAGGCCGAAGGAAGAGGAGAGGAGGCGAGGCCGAAGGAAGAGGAGGAGGCGAGGCCGAAGGAAGAGCAGGAGGCGAGGTGGAAGGAAGAGGAGGAGGCGAGGTGGAAGGAAGAGGAGAGGAGGCGAGGTGGAAGGAAGAGGAGAGGAGGCGAGGTGGAAGGAGAGGAGAGGAGGCGAGGTGGAAGGAGAGGAGAGGAGGCGAGGTGGAAGGAAGAGGAGGTGAGGTGAGGTGGAAGGAAGAAGGTGAGGCGAGGTGGAAGGAAGAGGAGAGGAGGCGAGGTGGAAGGAAGAGGAGAGGAGGCGAGGTGGAAGGAAGGAGAGGAGGCGAGGTGGAAGGAAGAGGAGAGGAGGCGAGGTGAAGAGGGGAACAGAGGGGAGGAGGAAAGGAGACGAGGATGGAAGGAGAAGAGACGACGGATGAGGAGAGAAGAGGGGAGAAGAGAGGGGAAGAGGAGGCGAGGAGAAGAAAAGAGAGGACAGGAGAGAAGAGCTTACGTGATCCAGGTGGCGTCGGTGGAGACGAGCGCGACGGCGGGTCTCTTGACGCGCTTGGCGACCTCGGGGAACTCGTCGAGGAACTTGGGTTCGAAGACGAGCCAGAAGTTCTGCTCCATGCCCTTCTCCTCCAGCCACCGTAGCCGCTCCTTTAGCTGCTCCTGGAAGTGCTCCTCCTCGTCCAGCATAAACGTCGCGTTCGCCACCAGGAAGTGGTAATTGGTTCCCGCCTGCACGGCCGCACGGAGGGGAAGCGCACGAGTATGCGGACGGATCGGTAAGCGGACGAGTACGCGGACGGGTATGCAGACGGGTACGCGGACGGGTAAGAAACGCGTGCGCTTTTTTAAGACAAAAGCAAGCGCAAGCCGTTTGCAAGTGCTGGACACTGCCGAGCAATGCGTACACGTCAAAGCTGGACAGGAATGGCTTACATTGTCGGCGGAGGCGGCTGATGCCTTGACCGCTACGGAGCGTGCAGACACGCGAGGAGCGGCCTGCACCTGCGCGCTGGCACTGAGCACCACCGGTCTAGCGACGCGCGCCTTCCTCCATGACGCCACGAGCGACGCCTCTTGTCGCTGCGGCCTGGCAGCAGCGCCGGAGCTCGCTGGCGCGGCGCAGGCAACGTTCACCCTCGCGACGGAAGTCGCTTGAGCCATTCTTCTTGGCGAATGTGGAAGAAATTCCAAGAAAGCGAGAAATGATCACACGGACTGCTCCCAAGTAGAGGAACAAGGGAGAAAGAAATGTGAGATCAGGTGGTTTTGGCTGGCCGGGGTTCAACGGAGAATGTCTTTCAGGCTCCACCTGAAAGAAGAATGAAGAATGAAGAATGAGAGCGGTAGAGCGAGGTGTGGTGTGTCTTTCAGGCGCCAAGGGGAAGGGCAGGAGGATGGAGAATAGATTCCCAGTCACGCGGAGTTGGAGGGGGGAAATGCTGAGCTTGCGGATTTCATGATGTCCAGTCCGCCCTCACCGTCACCCTTCCAGGCGCTGCGCGGTGAGCTGGAGGCGACACGTGGAGTACACGTAAGGTGAGGGTACACGTGTAGATAGACGAATTGACCCTCCACCAATTGCAGACCGTCATATTCCGGCGCGGTCTGTTGTGCTTGACAGCGCTGCAGGCCCTGGGGCACATGCAGATTGTTCGAAAGTTCTGAACCAATAGCAGAGCTGTGTGACGCTTATGAAGGCGAACAAACGGATTTCTTGCCCTCCGCTGAAAGCAGTTGCGGTAAGGACCATGGTTGCTCTAACTAGCTGATTACAGACAAACTACGGGTACTAAAAGTCCTCTCACATCTGAATTCTCAAAGGACATTTCACTAGTTTTCCCACTTAAATGCATACGGATGGGCATGACGGCAGCACGTTACTGGTGAACATGCCGCTCCCCATTTTGCATGCTTTAGGCATGTAAGGTGCACCAATTCCTCCTTACAGATGGCGCAAAACCCGAATTGCTACAACGAAAACGTCATACCTCTGTGCCTCACTTCATAATCTGGTGGATTTCCAGCAACTAGCTCCACCCTTCCACCTTTCCACATGCGACAAACCTGGCGCATGCCATAGAGGTGGAATCTCCAGTCGATGCCAAGACAGCGCTCTGAAGGCCTTCTCTTTATTGATTGGCTTTGTGTGGACACTGAGACGAGCAAATCATATCGTCAGACGAGTGACTGGGGGAGACAAAGTCAAACTACCACCACCACCACAACAATCCTCCATCCATGCATTATGTACAATGGTTCACACAGAACCAGACGCATACCTTGGATATGCCCCAGGATTCTAGTAAGAACCTTATCCACAAAAAACGCGACGAACATCAGCAGCACGAGCACAGCTGACAAGCCAAATGCCGCTGCTAAAAGCACCTTGGAGAGATGACAGTTCTCCCCATCGGCACACCCCCTACCACACAAGGTTCGTACAAGGCAAGGTCAATGAAGAAATAGGCGGAGGCATGGAGAGTGTATTTGTGTGCGAGATGAGAGGGAGAGAGAGGAGGGGGAGGGGGGGAGGGGGAGGGGGAGGGGGGGGAGGGGGAGGAGGAGGAGGAGGAGGAGGAGGAGGAGGAGGAGGAGGAGGAGGAGGAGGAGGAGGAGGAGGAGGAGGAGGAGGAGGAGGAGGAGGAGGAGGAGGTAAAAAAACCAACCCAATTGGGTGGCGAAGAACCAATGGAACAGTCAGGAACACCACACGCCTAGCTCAACAACGCCCAGTTAATCCCTCGGGATGTCAAACCGGGAACAGGGTGCAGGCTGCAGTCGAGAACACCACGCATCTCACCAATTGAGGCCCGAGTCAAACTGGCTTGCCGCCATCATGGAATCCTCCCCTCCCCCACCCATGTGTGCGAATGGGGAGTACGGGTGAGGGAAGAGCGCGGGGATGCTGGCGGGCTCTCCTGTGAAGTACGACTCGATGAGCCCGAGGAAGGGCATGGCCACCATCGCCAGAGCAATGGCTATACCTGCGAACATGGGCAGTCGCAGGGAGAAATGCGCACCGACAGCCGTGGCACCAAGATGAGTAGAGGGAAAAAAAAGAGGCAATCGGCTAAAGATCAGGCGGAAGATAAAGAGAGGCAGCACTGCTGGCGTCGTTGCGAGGAGACGAAGCGGGAGGAAGGTACCGGGGGGAGAGGGGGAAGAGGGGGGGGAGGGAGGGGAAAGAGGGGAGGAGACGGTGGACGGGGGGTTAAGGAAAGACTTTTATTCCAAGCCCGTACCTACGATCGCAAGAATCGCGACGAGAACGAGCGAGATGTTGGCGGCGGCACCGTTGCCCTCGGGCGCTTTGAATGAGAACGGCTTCGGAAGGGCGTCGCGCGGCGGCGGCGAGCTCCAGAACGTCTCCCGGAACATGCGATCGCTCAGGTGCTTCTGCAGTCGCCGACCAATCCGGTGCCTCGGTGTCTCCAGCGACAGCAGACGCCCGGACCCAATCCCCGGCAACAGCTCGTCGAGAACCGGCGTGGTGCTGCTGGTGGTGGTGCCGTAAGGAGAGCGCGAGGCACCGTTGCTGTTGCTGCTGTATGGCGACGAAGCAGAGCCGTTGGATCCCTGCGACCACGTGCGCGGGATGGCGAACGACCCGCTGCCCGCCGCGCTGCTGGTACTGGAGCTGCAGCCGCTGCCGAGTCCGCGGTACAGGCGAGGGGAATGGCGGGAGGAGGAGGGGGAGGAGGACTGACGGGAGGGGAATCGGCCGGCGTAGTCCATCATAGATGCCTGGAGAACGCGCATGAGCGGGTAGGGCTTGAGGGACGACTGCTGTCGCAGTAGCTGCAGCTGCTGCTGCTGCTGCTGCTGCTGGCGAACGTTGGGGGGAGAGCAGTCGTAGTCACTGCGGTAGCTGCCGCTGTTGTAATAGCTGCTGTGGGCCCTGGCTGGCGTGCTGCTAGCCGTGCTGCTGGTAGGGCTGCCGGCGGTGGTGGTAGGGCTGGAGTCGTCGTAGGGTTGGTTGCTAGCGACGTTTGCCGCCATGAAATCCCCCACAAATTACTGCTCTGTTGCTCGAGATCGTACTGTTTCCTTAGGAGCCCGATTTCCTAGACCTTGTTAGTTCAAGTCGAACTTGCATGGATCTGGGATCTCCGATACTCTAATTCAACATAACTTCGGTTGCCGTTGCTGCCGCCGTTGCGGTTGTCACGCCATGGTGGAAACTTGTGCAAGACTGGATCGCGCCTTTCCTCGTGACTCTGGGAACAACGATGCAGATCGCCACGATGAAGCTGATGACGTCGCAATAAGAGGAGATTTGTGGGAAAGGAAGGAACCTCCCGGCAGAGGAACTTCTTGCAGGAGCAGCAGGAGCAGAAACTTGCAGCTTCTTGCTGACGGTGATAAGCCCGAGGAGTGAGAGGAGGGCCAGCAGCCAGGCTGCTGCCTGCTTGCGACCGTTGGGGGAAGCAGGAACTTCCTGCTAAGGGGCGCAGGGATCCAGTGGGGTTCACGTGCGACGAGCCCACATGGCTTGGGCGATCGTCGGCGATTTTTCGCCACGTGACTTGGGGCTGGATATTCGGTTTTTTTCCGTTGCGCGATCGACGGCCTCGTGACTTGCTCTCGGCGACCAACGGATTTCGTCCACGTGGCTCGGGCCCACGCGACGTTCGGTGGGCCCCATGTCCTCGATAAGAGATGGCATGTACGGAAGCGAGAGGGTGCGGATCAGACGGCGGAAGGGCGCGAAAGGGCGCGAAAGGTGATAATGAAGTGAGTGGAAGAGATTTGGCCACCACGTGGCTGACAAGCTCTGCCAGTTGTCGGTCATAAAAATATCCTAGTTTCGGCGACGAAAGACGACTCGGATTCAGTCTCGAAGGTATCGAACGGTGCCTGCCGATCTGCCAGCGTCAGCAGAAAGCGTCGTTTGCCAGTGGAGTTCTCGTGGAGTGAAGCATCTCGAGAGCATACGGGTAGAGGCATATTAGAAAAGCGTGGTCCAATAGGATGCGGGGAGAAGGGGAATGACGACTGCAAAGAGGCAATATGCGATCTCGAAAACCTAACTACGTCGATTATTGTGGTCCAATATGCGATCAGTGAGCTGTTAGGATTAGCAGGAATATGACGGTATGTAGCACCAGGCTGATCCACCATAAAGGGGCAAACTCAAGTGCTGGGAGGTAACGTATTGTATTTCTCTCTCTACATGATCTGGTGTAAATCGGTTTGATTGGTTTTGGATGGGTCTGGCTGGCTGGCCTCTTCGAACCGCAATGCAGGGATCATGAGCCATGGCGGCACGAGTGCAATTTTCGGACCCCTCTCCCAAATCATGCGCGGAATTGACATGCAGAGGCGACAGGTGACGTAAGCGGGGAGGCGAGGCTGCCAAGTCCAGGTGTCAGCGGGCGGCAAAGGTGGAAAAGGGCGGGAAAAGTGGCAGCAAATGAAAGCGAGTGATAGCTCGTGGTATTCCCTGTAGTACTGGCCTCGTTACGGTAAATGTTTCGTTGTTTTGATTGGGGGAGGATTAACTAGAAGTTGATCTCGTGATATTAGAAACTCTTCATCAATCCCCGAGATGCAGATGTATAGGGGACCACAAACCAGAGGGGTTTTCGGGGGCTTATATTAGCATGATTGCCACACTGAGCAGCAAAATATTTCGCGACATTCCCCGAATTCCGCAGACCACGGCGGCAGCAGTTGTCGCCGCCGAGCCATGGCCCCGGCTTCAGGCCACGCGGCAGCCGCGGAAGGCGCGGGAGGGAGCGCACGAGAGCTCGCCGCAGCACCGGACCGCCCATTGGAACGAACATTGAAACCCGCGTCACGAGCAGCATCAGAAGCAGCAGCACCTGGAGCAGTCGACTTCCCAGACCCGACGGCGGACGCGGACTGGCGATTCGAGCCGCGGCTGGAATGGCAGGCCGGCGTCCGCGCTTACCTGTCGCAGGCGTACGGTGCGGAGCGGTTCGAGCGCATCTGCGCGGCGCTAAGGTGCGATGACGTCACCTTCACGCGATGGACAGTGTGGTGCTTGGAACTAATTGTTCGCTCCGTCCCACTGATAGTCGACACCTTATCGTTGACTCGTCTTTTATAGGTTCTCAGTTCCACCCCCCCCCCCCACCCCCCTTTTTCGGCGCATCCTGAGGTCCTTTGCCGCCGGACACCCAGTGTTTCCCTCATCCTCCTCTCCCCCCCCCCCCTACCCCCTCCCCATTTTACCCGCCCTCTTCCCCTGTCGCAGCCGTCCCCCCCTGTCCGTGTGTCTGCGCGTGAACCCCCTCCGCACCACCACCGGAGATGCGCTCGTGGCTGTCGCGGGCGCGCTGGGACTGGACGCAGGGGAAGGTGGAGGGGGGGGCGGAGGGGGAGGCGGAGGGGGAGGGGGTGGGGATAAGGTGGAAGCGAAGCGCACGGTAGTAACAGGGGAAGGGAAGCGAGAGGCAGAAGGCGAAAGGATTGAGGGGTTCGAGGAGAGAGAGTGGAGGCAGGGGAGGGAGCGAGAGGCTGAGAGGATAGGAGAAGGTGGGAGAGGAGAAAGGACGGAGGAGAGTTCTGACAGGGAGAATGATGCTGCTGATGCTGACGTTGATGGTGATTGTGATGCGGGGAGCACAGTGTCGGCTCGCCTGGTGTGCAGAGAGCACCCTCTGGTGCCGGGTGTGATTATAGTGGAGGGCACAGGGCCGCACAGAGTGGCATATGAAGCAGTGGAACGAAGCGCGGGCAGTGGTGGTGGGGGTGGGGATGGAGGAGCGGAGGGGGAAGAGAGGGCGCGGGAGGGAGAGGGGGAGGCCGGAGAGGTGGGCACGGAGGGGGGAGACAGTGGTAGTGGGAGGAGGAGGGGGAGCGGGGGGAGGATGAAGCAGGTGGTGGTGAGCAGAAAGTGTGGCGAGGCTGTGCTGCGAGGAGCCAATGTGAGTGGGAGAGGGCGTTGTGAGTGGGGGGGGGGGGGGGGGGGGGTGGGGGGGGGCATTGTAAGTGGGGTGAGTGGTGTTGATGGGGGCCTATGTGAGGTGACGGGATCAGCTGGTTTATGTTGGCTTGGCTGAGGCATGGGAGTGGTGATGGGGCACAGGAGCAGTGATGGGGCATGGGAGCAGTGATGGGGCATGGGAGCAGTGATGGGGCATGGGAGCAGTGATGGGGCATGGGAGCAGTGATGGGGCATGGGAGCAGTGATGGGGCATGGGAGCAGTGATGGGGCATGGGAGCAGTGATGGGGCATGGGAGCAGTGATGGGGCATGGGAGCAGTGATGGGGCATGGGAGCAGTGATGGGGCATGGGAGCAGTGATGGGGCATGGGAGCAGTGATGGGGCATGGGAGCAGTGATGGGGCATGGCATGGGAGCAGTGATGGGGCATGGGAGCAGTGATGGGGCATGGGAGCAGTGATGGGGCATGGGAGCAGCGATGGGGCATGGGAGCAGTGATGGGGCATGGGAGCAGTGATGGGGCATGGGAGCAGTGATGGGGCATGGGAGCAGTGATGGGGCATGGGAGCAGTGATGGGGCATGGGAGCAGTGATGGGGCATGGGAACGGTGATGGGGGCATGGCATGGGAGTGCTGTTTCTCGTCAGATTCAAGGGCAGTGCAAGTCACATCCTCGCACACACTCTTTCCCTCTCCTTCTCCTATCCGCCTCCTCGATCTCATCTCTTCCTCCCCCCAGGTGTTTGTACCGGGCGTTCTAGCGTGCAGCCCTAGTGTGGAGCAGGGCGACACAGTGGCCGTGTGCGTGGCCGTTGAATCCAGGGCGGAGGGGGTAGAGGAGGGAAGGGATGGGAACAGAAAGGGGGAGAGAGGAGGCGGAGAGGATTTAGCAGTGGAAGGGGATTTAGAGGGGGAGGGAGGAGGGGAGGGAGGGGAGTGGTTGGTGGGGTTGACTCGTGGAGCCACGCTGGGCTCTGCTCACACACGAGCAGGTGATGGGGGAAGGCCATGCATGGGGCTTGGCATGGTATGGGGCTTGACATGACATGGGGCTTGACATGACATGGGGCTTGACATGACATGGGGCTTGACATGACATGGGGCTTGACATGACATGGGGCTTGGCATCACATGGGGCTTGGCATGGGGCTTGGCATGGCATGGGGCTTGGCATGGCATGGGGCTTGGCATGGGGCTTGGCATGGCACAGCATGGTATGGCATGACGTGGCATGGGATGGCATGGGTTGGCATGGCGTAGTAAAGTTGCAGGCTTTTCGAGCCCAGGTAAAGGGCTTTTCCCACCCGTGTCTTTGAAGCTGATCAGAAAGGCACTTTCTTCCTCACCCTCCGCCCATCCCATAACCTTTCCCCCCATGCCTTTTCCTCCCTCCCTCCCATCCTCTCCTCCATTCGTCTCTCCCCACGCTCGCCCCCATGCGTTTCCTGCCTGATGGCTTCTAGGGCCATGACCGCTCGCCCTGGCTGATAGGCAAGGGCGTGGCGCGGCTGTGCCTCCTCTCTTGATCCCGCCTCAGAACCGCAGTCCCTCCATGCCCCTCCCTGCCCCTCCCTGCCCCCCCTGCCCCTCCCTGCCCCTCCGTGCCCCTCCGTGCCCCTCTTTGCCCCTCCCTGCCCCTCTGTGCTCCTCCGGGCCCCTCTTTGCCTCTCCCTGCCCCTTTCTGCCCCTCCGTGCCCCTCCGTGCCCCTCCGTGCTCCTCCTTCCTTTTCCAACCTGCAGGATTTGAGCGGCGGGACCGGTCGCAGTGGTTCATAGGCAAGGGCGTGGCCCAGGTGTCGCGCACCGCCATGTTCCGCGCCTCCCACGGCGTCGCTGTCTCCCTCTCCCACCGCGCCTTCCTGCTGCCGCCCTGCCATGGTGCGACTCGCTGCTCGAGGAGGGGCGGGGACAATAGGGGGATTGGGGGGGGACAGGGGGGAGGGGACAGGGGGGAGCGGACAGGGGGAGCGGACAGGGGGGAGCGGACAGGGGGGAGCGGACAGGGTGAACGGGACAGGCTGGAGGGGTCAGGGGGAAAGGAACAGGGGAGGTGGGGAGGAAGAGGGGGGCAGGAAGGGGTGGTTAGGGGGAGGGAGGAAACGGGGGGGTGGGGGGGGGGGGGGGGGTGCATCGTGCCCTTGATCTGTTTCCTTTTGAGTGGATCCAAAAGAATGTGTGCATTGCATGCTGTTCAAGTGCCCCGTTTCTTCCCGTCTCAAACGTGCAGTATCCCCTCCGTCTCCCCTCCATATCCCCGTCGTCTCCCCTCCCTCCCCCATCGTTGCCCCCATCTCATCACCCGGCTGCCACCGCCATGTCTGCCCTCTCTCTCAATGCATCCGATTTCCCTCCCGCCCATTTCCGCTCTCTCCTGCCTCCTCTGTCCTTACTGTCTCCCCTCACTCCAGCCCGCTACCTGCCCCTGTCTCCCCTCTCCCATCTCCTATCTCCTATCTCCCATCTCCCATCTCCCATCTCCCATCTCCCATCTCCCATCTCCCATCTCCCATCTCCCATCTCCCCCCACCCCGCGCCAGACATTCTCCCAGGCGGCCATGTCTTCCTGCAGAACCTGCCCAGCATCATCACTGCTAGAGTGCTGGGTGCGTGTTGTGCCGTGCCATGCCATGCCATGCCATGCCACCCCATGGTGCACTATGTGATACAGCTGCATAAGCGCCCGACATTGCCCTTCTCTCACGCAAGCTGGCAACCTTCTTTTGCTCTCTACCTCTCAATTCGGACGTTCCAGCGCATCCCTCTCCTTTCTGCACCTCTCCTCTCTCCCATGTCCCCTTCACCTCCACCCCCCTTCACTTCAAACCCCCGTTTCTCACCCTCCCTGGTCGCTTCTCCCCCACCCCTTGTTTTTCCCCCTCCACCGGTCCCCCAGCCACGGGAGTAGGTGCTGACACGTGTGCGGCACCAGGCGAGGCAAACTCTAACCCCCCACTCTCGTTTCCAAATTTACCCCATCTCTGCCCCCCCTCCCTCTCCCCCTCCCCCTCCCCTCCCCCCCTGCCAGCCCCGCAGCCAGGGGAGCGGGTGCTGGACATGTGTGCGGCACCGGGTGGCAAGACAACTGCATTGGCCATGCTTATGGGCGATAGGGGCACGCTTGTGGCGCTGGATCGGTCACACAGCAAGGTGAGTCCAGTGCGCCGGCCGGGGCAGTATGTATTTCGTGAACTGCACGGCTAGAAGGGGGGGGGATGAGAGGTGTTGGTCTGGTCTGGCTGTGAGGAGTGCAGGCGGGATTTTTTAGGGCACACAGCAAGGTACAACACTGCGCAGCTCGAGGAGAATCGCTCGATCTTTCCTTCGTTCTCTTCCTTCTATTGTTTCCCGCATGGCTTCGTTTTGTCTCCCGCAGTCGAGATTGTCCAAGATGGGGAGTTTGTTGAACAACTGAATACGGGATACCCGAACACTCCTCGCAAATGTTGGGGAGGGACCAGGGGGAGGTGACTTCTGGGTCGACTCAAAAGTCGACCGGGGGGAGGGGGGCAAAGCACCCACCAAGAGGCTGCTTTGTTCAACAAAAGCACTGTTTTTAGTCGACTCAAAAGTTCACTGGGAATTACGGACTGGCGGTGCAAACACCAGTTCGCTTTCGCTAGGGCGTGTTCTATTAGGGCAAGGATGTTACTTCTTTCGTGTCGG
This sequence comes from Closterium sp. NIES-67, assembly GCA_027943415.1. Classification (NCBI taxonomy): domain Eukaryota; kingdom Viridiplantae; phylum Streptophyta; class Zygnematophyceae; order Desmidiales; family Closteriaceae; genus Closterium; species Closterium sp. NIES-67. The sequence continues at coordinate 40,997 of BQMB01001943.1, forward strand.
GTGGAACTTATGACGCGACACAAAGGGGGTGTACATTGAAGTAGCGAGACTTTGTGTCGCGTTGGGAAGCACACCCTAACTACAAACACCCCCCTCGCGAAGCAGCTAGTTCAGCGGAGGTTGGCGACAAACTTCGTTCTTCGTTTTGGACTCGCCATCCAACCAGTTTCTTCCACCCCTGTTCAATTGTTCAACTTTTGGACAATACGGACTATGGGTTTGAACCGCCTTTCCCCTTTTATTTTCACCACTCATCCCCCCCCGTTCCCAACCAGGTGCGGGGCATAAGGGCGGTGGCAGCAGAGATGGGTCTCACATGCATCCATCCCTGCCATCAAGATGGACGCCACCAAAGCCGCTGCTGCTAAACTTGCAGGCTCTAAAGGCGCTGCCACCAAAGCTGTTGCTGCCGGCTGTCGCTACTAAGCCTGCTCCGCTGATGTGTCGTGTCGTCTTGCTGCCCTCCCTCCCTGCCCTTCCCGTCCCACTCGTCCCCCTGCATTGCCCCCCATGGCGTGGCTGTGCACCAGGTGCGGGGCATAAGGGCGGTGGCAACGGAGATGGGTCTCACATGCATCCATGCCATCAAGATGGACGCCACCAAAGCCGTTGCTACGAGATCTGCTTCTGTTTCTGCTGCTGCTGCTGCTGCTGCTGCTGCTGCTGCTGCTGCTGCTGCTGCTGCTGCTGCTGCGCCTGCCTCTGCCTCTGCTGCGTCGGCTGCTCCTGGCTTGGGTTCTAGTTCTGGCGGTGTCACTGACTCTAGCACGAGGGACGGAACAAGTGAAGCAGATGAGATTGGCGCGAGGGAGGGAGTGGGGAATCAGAGCGAGGGGAGAGTAGCAGCAGCAGCAGCAGCAGAAAGTCCTGTGGCAGCAGCAGCAGCAGCAGGGGAGGAGGCATGCGGTGATGCTAGGGGTAATGGTGTGATCGGCAGCAGTACGAGTGCCGATGCTGCTGGCAGCAAAGGGGGTGTGCGTAATGCAGGCTCCAGAAGAGGTGAGTGTGACCAGTCAGCTGTTGCCTGCGTTGCCTTGCTGCTGCTTGTCAGCCTTCCATTCTTCGCCCTTCGCCCTTTTGCTTCCACGCTTCGGCCTTTTGCTTCCACGCTTCGGCCTTTTGCTTCCACGCTTCGGCCTTTTGCTTCCATTCGCCACCTTGCACCTTGAGAGTCTATTTTTAAAGCGCCTCAAATATAGACTCGCGACCTTGCACCTTGAGAGCTGCGACTGCAAGGCTGCCAGCACCCATGTGCCACGTGTCATTTGTCCCATGTGCCATGTGGCTGTGTCATTTGCCCCATGTGCCATGTGCCGTGTTTGCAGCATGCTCCATTGCACCACCATCGCACCACCATTACACCAAAACACTGAAACACCTTCCATCATGGCCCTTCCATCCATCCTTAGTATCACCATGCCTCATTCTTAGCAAACACACCGCACCCCATGTCCCACACTCCCTGCCACCGCACCCAATGACTCCCCATAGCCTCCGGCAAGAGCCGAGCAGAGGAGCGCGAGGAGAAGCGGCGGCAGAGAGGGGGAGGCAGGGACAGGCAGGGGCGGACGAGAGGGGAACTGGGGGGAGAGGCAGGGGGAGGCGGAACAGGGAAGGAGGGGGAGGAGGAGGCGAGGGCGAGGGAGAGGGGGGGCTTTGAGCCGCACAGCTTTGATCGAGTGCTGCTGGATGGGCCCTGCTCTGCCCTTGGGCTTAGGCCCCGGCTCTTTGCAGGCAATGTGTGTGTGTGTGTGGGGGGGGGGGACTTGTCTGTCGACTCTCATATGCCACCTCTGCTGGATGGGCCTGCTCTGCCCTTGGCCTTTTTTTGAGGCGCCTCAAAAATAGACTCCGTGCTCTGTGCGTGTGTGGGTGTGTGGGCGTGTGCGTGTGTGGGTGTGTGCGTGTGTGGGTGTGTGGGTGTGTGCGTGTGTGTGTGTGTGGGTGTGTGTGTGTGTGGGTATGTGTGTGTGCGCGTGTGTGCGTGTGTGCGTGTGAGCGTGTGGGGTGTGTGGGTGTGTGCATGTGTGGGTGTGTGTGCGTGTGGGAGTGTGCGTGTGTGCGTTTGTGCGTGTGTGCGTGTGTGGGTGTGCGCATGTGTGCGTGTGTGGGTGTGTGCATGTGTGCATGTGTGCGTGTGTGGGTGTGTGGGTGTGTGGGTGTGTGCGTGTGTGCGTGTGTGCGTGTGTGGGTGTGTGCGTGTGTGCGTGTGTGCGTGTGTCCGTGTGTCCGTGTGTGGGTGTGTGCGTGTGTGGGTGTGTGCATGTGTGGGTGTGTGCGTGTGTGTAATTGTGGATGTGCGTGCCGGAATGGCATGGCAAAGGGCATATCATGGTGAGGCAGAGAAATCATGGCATGGAGTGAAGTGGATGGCATTTGAAATTATGGCGAAGCAGCTTGTGCATGTGTTTGAGCATACTCAAAGAGCGGCTTTTGCAGGTGCCCCCCTGCACACAACGCACCCTCCCTCCACCCTGCATTATCTCCCACCTTGCTTCTGATTAAAGCCCAGGTCCCAAATTGGTCAGTTCTGCACCAAACTGGGCCCAGTTTGGTGCAAAACACGTTTTTTTTTTTTTGCTTGGAAAGGTGCCCCAACCGTGACTTCGCCACACGTGCAGGGAGGGACTGGCTCTTTTTTTTTATCTACGGCTGTAGACGTGTTTGTAATTTGGGAGTTCCGTGTCCCACAGTCCCAGCCGTCAGATCGTCCCTCCCGAAATTACCAACCACTTCGACGAAATCTGCTCACATAATACTTTGTCGCAACTTTTTCACCCATTAGTCAGGATTGTTATTCCAGGCACCCAGCCCTACTACTGCCTGTTGACTTGCAAGGAATAATTTGGGATATGGGCGGTAAGCACTGAACTCGGCATATAACCCCAGGTGTACTTGTGTGAGCTGCGCAAGCTTGCCACGTATCACTGCTCAGCAGGCTCTTATTCTAGGCGCCTCAAAGCTCGTCTCACCCCTCTCCAGGTGTCTTTGTGTGAGCTCCGCAAGCATGGGTGTGTCTTTGTGTGAGCTCCGCAAGCATGGGTGTGTCTTTGTGTGAGCTCCGCAAGCATGGGTGTGTCTTTGTGTGAGCTCCGGAAGCATGGGTGTGTCTTTGTGTGAGCTCCGCAAGCATGGGTGTGTCTTTGTGTGAGCTCCGCAACCATGGGTGTGTCTTTGTGTGAGCTCCGGAACCATGGGTGTGTCCTTATGACGTCAATCTAGACTTCTCACCCCTAAACTGTGATTTTCCAGGTGCCTCGAAGATCATCTCACCCCACTCCCCCAGGTGTCCCTCTGTGAGCTTTGCAAGCATGCGGTGTATCATCGATGCTGCCGTTGAGCCTGCTTAGAAGTTGTTGATTTCACCCCCACCCCCCACTCAGCTCATCTCTGGCATCGTCTTGTCCCCCTGCACGCTTCCTCTCCCCCAGGTGTCCCTGTGTGAGCTGCGCAAGCATGCGGTGTACCAGCGCAGGCTCATTGACGCCGCCGTGCGCCTGGTCAAACCCGGTGGCACACTTGTCTACTCCACGTATGTTGCCTTCTCGGCTTCCAATCCATGCTCACTCTTTACCAATGCTCCCTCATGCACGACCACTCTTAGCATCACAGAAGCGTATTGAATAAAAGGGGAGGGGGGAGAGCGGAGGGGTGAAATACACCTCCTAGTTCGGCAATCCGCAAGACAAACCTCGTGGTGGTGGCGTAGAGCAACTAGCACTGATTGGAATTCATGCTAGCACAACCTCGTGGTGGGGGCTCAGCGCCGACAGTAGCACAGGTGGGCTAGGGTAGAAGTGTTGGCATGATGACTTTTGAGTCGACTCAGAAGTCACTGTTTCGACCTCGAATGCTAGGACAACAACCTCGTGGTGGGGGCTCAGCGCTGACAGTAGCATCGGTGAGGTACATGAGACGTTGGCATGGATGGGGAGGCCGAGGCAATGGTCGGGAGGTGGAGTCACACCACAATTGGATATCCGTGGGTTGAAAACGCATAGATGCGCACAATACACTTCATAGAATTAGGCTTTGTGGCTGATCCTGCTAACGGCACTGGGTGTTTCGGATAGCAGTGTGCCATGGAGACAATGAGGAGCGGCGCTTCACAGCCTGGCAAAGCTACTCAACGCAGCTGGTGATCTGGCGGGAGCAACCCCCTGATGAGTGGACGAGCATGTGCACCTCGGTGTGTAATGAGTCGAATTTTGAGTCGACTAAAAAATCGACTCATTACAGACGAGAATGTGCACCTCGGGAGGTGGCCGATGGGCTCAGGGAAACCAGGAAGCGTGTGGTCATTGTCAATGCCGGCCGGCCCCCACTCAAAGGGCACATGCTCGTCCACTTATCAGCGCGCTGCTCCCGCCAGGGCACCAGTTGAGCAGCTTTGCCATGGGTTTGAGGCGCCGCTCCTCATTTTCTCCACGGCACACTGCAATCCGAAACACTCAGCGCTGTCAGCGGTGTCAACCATAGGTTTGATATTCCTAATATTCTTGGAGCATATCTTGTCTCACTCACTCCCTCACTCACTCTCTCACTATCACACACACAAGAAGTATAACTATACCGTCAGGTTCTCTTTGTCTCTCCTTCCGGTGCCCATCCATGCCTCACTCCTCCTGCCTCCCCTCACCATTCTTGCACGCCACCATCAGGTGCAGCATCAACCCAGGGGAGAACGAGGCCAATGTGCGATACGCCCTCGACACCTATCCCTGCCTCGCCCTGCAAGCCCCTGTGAGACAGCCTGCCACCCCCGCCTACGCTTTGCCCATTAGTTGGGGTCCCATTTTTTGCAAGCCATGTTCATGTGATTTCCACTTCTGTTTTGTGCATCTCACCTCCCCCTTTCTTCTCCTGTTTGGTGTTCTCTCCTTCCCCTTCCCCTCCCCCTTCCCCTCCCCTCCCCTCCCCTCCTCTCCCCTTCCCTTCCCCTGTCCGTCTGTTTGTTTTGAGATTTCTCAAGAGCTGTCCTCCCCACGCCCTCCCCATGACCCCTGCCTCCCCGGGTCCGTGTATTCTCCAGCCTCCTGAGCTCCACCTGGGGCATCTCTTGAGGCGCATCAAGAATCCTCCCCATGCCCTTCCCATCTGTATCCTGCCTCCTCGTGTCCGTGTATTTCCTCAGCCTCCCGAGCTTCACCTGGGGCAGCCCGGCCTTGTAGGCGGACTGGATGTCTCAGACGGCCACTCGTGCAAGTGAGTGGCAGCAGCTCGCGCAATGCAAGTGAGGTGGCAAGTCCGCTGTAGGGATGGGATGCAGTGGTGAGAGAGAGAGAGGTGTGGACGAGGGAGGTGTGGACGAGGGAGGTGTGGACGAGCGAGGTGTGGACGAGCGAGTTGTGGACGAGAGAGGTGTGGACGAGAGAGGTGTGGACGAGGGTGGTGTGGACGACGAGAGAGGTGTGGACGAGAGAGGTGTGGCGAGGGCAGTCGTTGCTTTTTGGGGGGTGCGTTGTTGTGCCAGTCGTCGGCAATCAGCAGAGCATCGGCTCCTCTCATCGCCCCCTCTTGCTTCCCTGTTGCCAGTTATGTCGTGTCCACTCGCCTATCCCTTTCCCTGCTGCGTGTGACAATGTGTATGTTTGCCTGTTTTCCCCTTCCCTTCCCCTTGGCCTACCCCCTCCCTCTCTCTCACCCTAGCCCCTCCCCCTTCGCCACACAAAAGACCACCCTTCCCATGCAGAGCACCCCCTTCCAAGACTCATACTGCTTCCTCTTGCGTCTCCCTGTCTCCCCTGTTTCTCTCCCCCCACTCATCCCTCTCTCTTCCTCATCTCCCATGGCATCGTGTACCCTCCTCTCCACCCTCCTCTCCACCCTCCTCTCCACCCTTCTCTCCACCCTCCTCTCCACCCTCCTCTCCACCCGTGCTGCAGGGAGTGGTTGCGGGAGGGCGAGCAGCACAAGGTGATGAGCTTCGACCCCTCCCACGCCCTCGACACCATTGGATTTTTCATTGCGAAATTCGCTGTTGCGCCACACGTGTGCTCCTGCTGCCCGTTCTGACCAGTCACCACCGGTCAACATCATCTGCTCCCATCTGCTCCCACTGTGCCGCCAATGCTCCTGCTCGGTGCCTAGGCACACAATGGATCGCCTAGGCACAGAATGCATAGATCACACATGCCACCATGCATACTCGTGCTCCTGCCTGCACTGATGGGTCAACATCTAGAAACACCTGTCAACATCTAATTTGCTCCTGCTGTCACCTGCCATGCCATGCCATGCCATGCCATGCCATGCCATGCCATGCCATGCCTCCATCCGACTGCAACACGTGTGTTCGATCGGGCACTTGTTGAATGTGCTTAGAACAGAAGCATGAGGGCATCTCGTCGGTGGATTTATTCTTTTGTTGTTTTTGCCTGTTGCTGATTAAGGAGTAATCCAAGGTTTTGCGTGTGCCTATGCTGTGTTGTGCTTTCAACTTGGCATGCCTCCTGTTTACGCATGCATGCATGCATCCCTGCGTAGTCGATCCCTCTGCCAAACACAAGAACTCCTCGGCAGCTAGAAACACATTGAATCGTACCAGCTATCAAATAGTGTATTTTTCAACCAGTGCGCACGAACGGCACGGTGCATGCTGCCAGCGCTTGCTGCAGTGTGACCCCGGGCCTGACATGCCCATGCGCACACGCATCCTCAAACATCAGCCGCTGCTGTGATAGCTTATCCACACCACCCTGCCAGGGACAGGTAGGCACGCACACATCACGATTCAGGAGCGAGAGAGGAAAGAGAGACAGGAGTGTGGGGAAAGAGGAGGGGGGAAAAAATGTGGGGCCGGGGTGAGGTGGGGTGGTTGGTTGGGAGGAATTCGGGTAGGGAACGGGATGAGTGACAAAAGTCAAGGAGGGCTGTATAGGGGTGGCGGTGTAGAGGGGTGGCGTCTCACAACTAAACTCCTGCCCATGCTCCCACTCACCTCTTCATCCCCGTGCGCCACAGCCGCCGCCAGCAGCAGCGCGGACGTGAGCCCATCGGGAGCGATCCCTCTGCGCCGCGCCGTGTTGACAGCTAGCAGCATGGCGCTGCTGTCCCCCGCCACCACGTACGCCGCCAGCAGCAGGTTGTAGACAGCCATGGCGGACGGGGGGAGAGATGTGGAGGAGGAGGAGGCGGAGGGGGCGGAGGAGGCGGAGGAGGAGCAGGGAGGGGGGGGCAGCAGGCCGGCGTATTCAAAGGCGGTCTCGACGTTGCCACTGTCCACGGCTGCCAGCATGAATGCAGCGTGATCTGCTGCTGCCGGGCTGAGAGAAAGGAGAGAGGGAGGAAGAGGGGGGGAAGGGACGGGGCCCGGGGCGGGGGGGGGGGGGAGGGGAGGGGGGAGTGGGGGTTGAACTGAGCCAAGCGAGAGGGAACGGGGAGGGTTGTACAGACAGGGATGTGCGAGAGTAAGCAGCGCGTTGTTGCAGCAGCGCGTTGTTGCAGCAGCGCGTTGTTGCAGCAGCGCGTTGTTGCAGCAGCGCATCTCAGAATGGAAGCGACTTTTGAGGCGCCTCAAAAGCGCGTCTCAGAATGGAACATGCATTCGGGGGGGTTGGGGTTGGGGGGAAGACGCTTGAGTCGACTCAAAAGGCAAACGCGCCAGCATTGGGGAGCAAACCAGACTGGGGAATGACTTTGGGGGGAGGCTGGGAGGGGGGGAGGGGAGGGAGTGTGGCTGGCAGGGCAAGCAGGGGGTGGGGTTTCGCAGGAGAAACGCTTGGAAGGTTGTGAGAAGGAAGGAGGGAGGCGAGCACATGTGGCAGATGGGTTACAGGCAGAGAGGGGCTGTCGTAGGGGCGTAGAAGCGCATGAGCCCCGCAGGAGGAGCATGTCGGTGGCTACATTGTAGCGAGGAGGACGAAAAGTGTCGACTCAAAAGTCACCAAGCACATCCCCCGACCGACCGGGCTGTGCTTGCATGCTCACTCACCTGCCGGCGCTACCGGGCTGCAGCAGCGCCACGGGCTCAAGCGCGAACGCCGCGCGACCCGCCCTCATCCCCTCCCGCGCCACGTCAAACGCCTCCTCCAGCCGCCCCTGCGCCACCAGCAACCGGAACGCGGACGCCGCCGCCATGCCTGCTGCATCTGCTGCGCCTTGCCCCTCCTCCGCCCCCTCCGCCCCCTCCGCGCCCTCACTATCTCCACCGTGCGTCTCCAGTGCGTCATTATTCTCCCCTTCGTCCCATACGAAGACGTCGCGTGCGGTAGCCCGCAGCCGCTGCAGCCAATCCCTGACGTCCACCTGGCGCTGCGCCGCGTCCGCGCGTCGCAGGCGCGGGAAGCGGTCCGGGCGGTTGTAGCGGTCGCCGTAGCGCACCACGTCCGACTCAAAGAAATCCCTCCCGCCGCCGCCGCCGCCGGTTGGCGGCGCGGCTGTAGCGGGCGCGGACGGCTTGGCGGAGGAGGATGCGGAAACGACTACGCGATTCGCGGGTGCGCCGTAGCTGACTATTAATGGACCGGGGAGGGTGAGACCGAGAGACGCTCTCTCCGCCGTGGAATGCGGCGCAAAGCGCGGTCTGTTCAGGTGCGTTCGTGAGCGGTGCGAGTTACACGCAGGGATAGCGCGGGAAACGGCGGGAGAGGAGGGGGTGTGAGAGTGGAGCAACATTTCGACGTGGCGGGAAGAATTTGCTTGGCGCAGTAAGGGAGAGAAGAGAAGCAAAACTTGGCACCAACACCTTGGTCGTCCTGCGGAAGCTGGGAATCTGTGTGAGACAACAGAGAGGAATCCGTTAGTGTCCAGAATAGCCGCCTGCAAGGTCGAGCGACATGACTCTTGTGCGACATGACTCAGGGCGTGGAACAGGGCTAATTTTTCGTTTTCCAGGACCCAGCGGTCTCAGAATTCGCGTCTCTAAATTTCCTGAAAATTCAGCATTACCAGGGAAATATCTCTTTATTTCAGGATTGCTTTGACTTTTCAATCTGAATTTCAGAGTGTTTTCTGGAACTCCCTACATATAGGCGGAACCTGCGGGCACTTCGAGTACAAGCAGGACGGACATCGATGGAAGAAACGATGGAGAAGAATACAGAATACACACTTGCTGCTGTTGCTGTCCCTCAGCACCACACCAAGTTCGACACTTTCCTTGTCAATCGCGACAGAAATGCGTACAACTTAGAGGGACAGTGCGAAGCCTGGCTAAGGTGATATTAAGGGGTTGTGATAGTCTGAAAGCCCTGCACTTTTGTAGTTGTGAAAGTTCCACGGGTCACACCTTCAGATTGTGTGGAAAATTGGTCAGGGCTGCAATGGGGGGAAGGGTAGGGTGTCAAACATCTGTATTTGTTATGTTTGTATAGACTGTATAGGGTTACCGCATAGAGGGTACAACACTTAGGTATATTTGTGTGTACTCTCATCTTTACCATTATTCAATTATTCTGACATGGTATCACGCGTAGGTAGGATCCCCCCCCCCCACCTACCGCTTCCGCTCATGCCCCCTAGCGCCCCTCCTGGGCCCCGTTGCGCTCCTCCCAGGCCCCGTCGCGCTCCTCCCAGGCCCCCTAGCGCCCCTCCTGGGCCCCGTCGCGCTCCTCCCAGGCCCCGTAGCGCCCCTCCTGGGCCTCGTCGCGCCCCTCCTGGGCTTCGTAGCGCCCCTCCCAGGCCCCGTCGCGCCCCTCCCAGGCCCCGTCGCGCTCCTCCCAGGCCCACTAGCGCCCCTCCTGGGCCCCATCGCGCTCCTCCCAGGTCCCGTAGCGCCCCGTCGCGCCCCTCCTGGGCCCCGTAGCGCCCCTCCTGGGCCTTGTCGCGCCCCTACTGGGCTTCGTAGCGCCCCTCCTGGGCTTCGTAGCGCCCCTCCTGGGCCCTGTAACGCCCCTCCCAGGCCCCGTCGCGCCCCTCCCAGGCCCCGTCGCGCTCCTCCCAGGCCCCCTAGCGCCCCTCCTGGGCCCCGTCGCGCTCCTCCCAGGCCCCGTCGCGCCCCGTCGCGCCCCTCCTGGGCACCGTAGCACCCCTCCTGGGCCTCGTCGCGCCCCTCCTGGGCTTCGTAGCGCCCCTCCTGGGCCCTGTAACGCCCCTCCCAGGCCCCGTCGCGCCCCTCCCAGGCCCCGTCGCGCTCCTCCCAGGCCCCCTAGCGCCCCTCCTGGGCCCCGTCGCGCTCCTCCCAGGCCCCGTAGCGCCCCTATTGGGCTCTGTCGCGCCCCTCCTGGGCCCCGTCCCGCCCCTCCCAGGCCCCGTCGCGCCCCTCCGTGGCTCCGTAGCGCCCCTACTGGGCCCCGTCGCGCCCTCCCTGGGCCCTGTAGCGCCCCTCCTGGGCCCCGTCGCACCCTGCCCGACCCCGTCGCAGCCGCCCGGCCCCGTCGCGCCCGCCCGGCGCCGTCGCACCCGCCCGGCCCCGTCGCGCCCGCCCGGCCCCGTCGCAGCCGCCTGGCCCCGTCGCGCCCGCCCGGCCCCGTCGCAGCCGCCTGGCCCCGTCGCCCTTGCCTGGCCCCGTCGCAGCCGTCCGGCCCCGTCGCACCTGCCCGGCCCCGTCGCACCCTGCCCGGCCCCGTCGCAGCCGCCTGGCCCCGTCGCGCCCGCCCGGCCCCGTCGCAGCCGCCTGGCCCCGTCGCCCTTGCCTGGCCCCGTCGCAGCCGTCCGGCCCCGTCGCACCTGCCCGGCCCCGTCGCACCCTGCCCGGCCCCGTCGCAGCCGCCTGGCCCCGTCGCGCCCGCCCGGCCCCGTCGCAGCCGCCTGGCCCCGTCGCCCTTGCCTGGCCCCGTCGCAGCCGTCCGGCCCCGTCGCACCTGCCCGGCCCCGTTGCACCCTGCCCGGCCCCGTTGCAGCCGCCCGGCCCCGTCGCACCCGCCCGGCCGCCGTCCCGCTCGCCCGGCCCCGTCGCACCGGCCCGGCCCTGCCGCACTCGCCCGGCCCCGTCGCCCCAGCCCGGCCCCGTCGCGTCCGCTCGGCCCCGTCGCCCCGTCCCGGCCCTGTCGCACCAGCCCGGTCCCGTCGCGCCCACCCGGCCCCGTCGGGCCAGCCCCGGCCCCGTCCTCCGCACTGGTACGGTTCCCCCCCCCCCCCCCCCCACCCCGCCCTGCCCCGTGCCGCCCCGCACCACACTGTACTGCCTGGCACCGCACTACACCGCACTACACCGCACTGCACCGCACTGCACCACACTATACCGCACTGCACCACTGCACGCACTGCACAGCACATTGCACCGCACTGCACTGCCTGCACCGCA
>BQMB01001944.1:0-45008 GCA_027943415.1 Closterium sp. NIES-67
CCCCCCCCCCCCCCCCCTCCCTCCTCTCCTCCTTCCCCACGAACAGCAGCAGCCGCATCCTTCCTCAATCAAACGCAGCACCGCAACCGCACCCTCCACCGGCCTTCACCTCCTCCCCACTCCCTTCATCAGCCGCAGCAGCCACATCTCCCCCTCCACCTCCCCCTACTCCCCTTCCTCCCCCACCAGCTGCAGCAGCCGCCTCATCTCCAGCAGCCGCACCATCAGCAGCAGCAGCCGTATTTCCCCCCTCCCCTCCCTCCTCCTTCTCCCCTCTCCACTCATCCCCAGCAGCAACAGCAGCAGCATCCGCAATCGCACCATGACCACCGAAACACTCGCCGTCGACATCTCCACCATCGACGTCCTCGAGCTCATCGACGACGCCGTCCCTGTCAACTGGGCTACCTTTGCCCAGAGCCTTACCAATGTCCTCGGATCCGCTATCATCAACGACTACTGCCTCCTTGACATTCTCCTTGGCAATGACGCAGGGCAGCCCCCAGAATGTCCGCTGATGTCTCCCCTGCACCTCCCGCCCCACCCCCCCCCCTCGGGACCGGCCCCCACCAAGCCCTCTCCACTGGTCTACACCGACGACCCTGATCGCTGGGCTCGCGTGCAACACCAATATGACAAGGACTTTGCGGAGTACACTCTCCTCCATCACGCGTATGACGCAGAGCAAGCTGCGCACGACGCGCCAACACACTCCTCCAACAGCACAAGGACGCCACGGCTAAGTATGCTGACGACTTTCGTGAGTACCGTCGTCGCCACTCTGCCTGGAACGTTGCCAACCGCAAATGTCTCGCTATCCTGTCTGCATGCGTTCCTTCCTCCCTCAAACGCGAAATTACCCCCTCCTCCGCTCCCGAGTTCTGGAAAGAGCTATGTGCCACCTATGACCTCCAGGACACCAACTCTCTCCTAGCGCTCCACCGCGCCTTCCTCGACATCAACCTGACTCCTGCCCCAACGCCCTCTCCTTCACGCGCCGCCTCCTCACCACTGCCAAACGCCTTGCCGATCGTCGCTCTCCCCTTCCCGACTCCCTCATCGTTTGCCGCCTCCTCGACGGCCTCACACCCATGTATGAGGCCCGTCGCGTGGCGTTCAATGAGGTCCACGCCAGCTTCCCACCCGACTCCGCCTATGTAGCCGCATGGATTCTGAAAACTGAAGCGGAGCTTCTCCGCCAGTCTCCTCCAACGGCTCATGCTGCCCAAGCAAAAGGAGGACGTGGTGCTGGCCGTGGCGGTACTTCGGCGGGACGATCGGGTGGTGGACGTGGCGGGGGGCGCAGTGGAGGACGCGGGGGTAGCAGTGGTTCCAACAGCACCGGCGGCTTCTCCCCGTGTCAGTATCTCATCCGCAACGGCCCCAACAAGGGTAAGCGCTGCCTCCAAACCACCCATGCCACCACCACATGTTTCAAGGCCCTCACTGATGAGTGGCTTGATCGAGGCAACACGGGCACGCCCCCTCGCTGGTCCGCTATCACTCCACCTCCCACTCCCTTTGATGTTCGTACCCTCCCCGCCTATCAGCCCTCCTCTACCTCTCTCCACCACATCCTCGCACAGCACCTCCCTCCACAGATCCTCCAGCAGGTCACGCCCCTCCTTCCGTCCCCACAGCCGCAGCAGACTCAGCAGCCGCAGCAGAACCAGCAGCCGCAGCAGTCCCAGCAGCAGCCGCAGCAGCTCCTGCAGCAGCTCCTCCAGCAGCTGCAACAGTCTCAGCAGCACCAGCAGTCTCAGCAGCAGCCCTCCCCTCCCTCCGCCTGGAGCTCTGGCCTGTCTGCTCCTGCTCCTCCTGCGCAGGCCCCCACCGGACCTCCTGGCTTTACCCCATTTCCCTCACCTGGCTTCATCAACCATGTTAGCCATGCTCTCCTGCTATTCCTCCAATGTATCCCGAGTCTATTAATGAAACCTCCTTCCAGTACTCCGTGTCTCACCCCACCCTCCTTCCATTGAGTTTGTCATTGACAGCGGCGCCAGTGTCACAGTCCTTCGTGATGCTGGTGCCCTCACCCCCTCCCTAACCCCTCCACCATCATTGGAGCCGATTCTACTTTCTCGGTCACCTCCCGCCATACCTCCACTCTTCCCTGCCCCCTCTTCCCCTCAGGTTCAGTAACTGGCTTCCATGTCCCCTCCCTTCGCACTAACCTCGTCTCCCAAGGTGCACTTCAACGGGCCGGGGTCACAACAATCTACCCCGGCCACGCCACCCACTGCGATTGTTTCACTCATCCACGGGCCATTTCATCGTCCGTGTTCCCATGTGTCCTCGCACTCGCATGTACACCCTTCACACTCCCCGTCCGTCAGCCTGTCACACTGCCTCCACCATCCCTCCCCTCCCCCCTCCTCTCTTTCCTCCGCAACCTCCCTCCACCTCCCCTCCCGCCCCTCCTGCTCCCCCCCATCTCAGTGCCACTGTCGTGATCTTACACATCCTGCCATCCTCCTCCACCACCGCCTAGGTCACCCCAACTTTGCCACCCTCCACAAGGCCGTCGCCTCCGGGCTCCTCAATGGCCTTCCCCTCACTCTCCCCCACTCCCTCCCTCCCCCGCCCCCCTTGCACCATCTGTGTCCAGAGCAAGCTCAAGCAGCTTCCTCATAAAAGTCACCCTTCTTGCGCCCCAGAGCTCCTGGATCTTGTCCACATGGATCTCTGGGGCCCCAACCCCTCCCCACCCGTCAAGGGCACCGCTACCTCCTCGTCCTAGTCGATGACCGCTCACGATACACCTCGGTCTCCCTCCTTCGCACGAAGGCCGAAGCATCGGCCTTTATCATCGCCTGGGCCGAGCAGGCGCGCACCCACTTCGGTCGTCCCGTTCGCCGCTTCCATTCCGATGGCGGCGGTGAATTCCTCAATCACCATCTCTCTTCCTATTTCTCCACCCATGGTATTCACCACACTTACACCCTCCCTCACTCCCCTCAGCAGAATGGCGTGGCAGAAGCTCGTGTTCGAGAAGTTACAAAGACCGCCAGGTGTCTTCTCGTTCACGCCTCCTGCCCGCCTTCTCTCTGGGGTTATGCTCTTCTCCACGCCGTCCTCCTCACTAACCTGTATCCCCACCCTCTCCTCCCCTCCACCACCCCCACCGAGCTGTGGACGTCAACTAAACCCGACGTCTCCCCCCTGCGCGTCTGGGGTTCCAGGGCGTATGTTCTCATACACCCAGCCGACCGCTCACGCACAGCAGGGAAGCTCGCCTCCAAGAGTCTACCCTGTGTATTCCTTGGTCACAACACCTCCTCCCCTGACTACCTCTTCCTTCATCCCCCCTCAGGTCGCCTCATTCGTAGTCGGGACGTCATCTTTGACGAATCCTCCCCGTACTACACCTCTCCTGCCTCACCTGACCCACTCACCATTCCTCCTCGCCCCTTCATCCCCTCTGACACTGTCACCCCCCCTCCTCCCCCTCTCCCTCTTATTCCCCCACCCCCAGCACCTCCTCCTCCCGAATCTGCTCCCTCCTCATCTTCCTCAGGTGACATCCTTGACCCAGTACTCCCCCCTCTCCCTCTCACTCCGCTTCCGCTCCATCCTCCCCCTTCTCCCCACCTCCCCCCCTCCACCTCCTTCCCCCCTCCTCCCCCACCTCCCCCACCTCCTCCTCCACCCCCCAGGTGTCTTCTCCCCTTGTCCTTCGCCACCGCCCTCATACTCGGTCCATGGATCTAGGCTTGAGCAACGGGTCGGGTCGGGTCGGGTAACCCGACCCGAACCCGACTTTTTGACGGGTCGGGTCGACATTTGCGGAGGGTCGACCCGACCCTCGGGTACCCGACCCGACCCGACCCGACCCGACCGACAAAACCCGACCCGTCGGGTCAGCTTATTACCCGTCCCTGCCCCTATGTTAACCCGACCCGACCCGACCCGAAATCGGGTCAAGTAGTACCCGACCTACTAAACTCGGGTCGGGTTGGCATTTCCTGAACTCCGACCCGACTTGACCCGACCCGACCCGACCCGACCCCGACATCGGGTAGGGCAAAGTCGGGTCGGGTCGGGTCGGGTCGGGTTCATGCTCAAGCCTACATGGATCCCCTCTTTGGTCCGCCCTTAGCCCCTCCCTCCCCTCAGGCAAAGGCACCCGCTCCAGCACCCTCTGCTTCCACCTCCGCACCCGCCGCAGCAGCTCCCGCCGCCGCATCAGTGCCTGCCCCGGTCGCCGCACCCGCAGCGTCAGGATCCGCCGCAGCAGTTGCCTCGGTCAAGCAGCCGTGCAGCCGAGTCGCAGAGTCGCAGTGTCGCAGCCTCCCCCTCAGCAGCGCAGCAGACTTGCAACACCACCCTCCCTTCCTCCTCCTTTCTCTCCCCTCCTCATCGAAGACTCCCATGGTGAATTTCTTCGCCTCCACCTCTTCTCCAACACCCAAGCAGTCGCCTTCAGCATGACCGGCGCTCCGGTACTGGTCTTCTCCGGTGCGCCCATCATCTTCGAGCCGGGAGATTATCACGAAGCTATGACATGCCCCGACCACCCTCATTGGGGCAAGGCAGTCCTCAAAGAGAACGAGGCCTTTGTCCGCAACGGCACCTTCATCGACGTACCCCGCCCTCTCAACCACAACGTGGGCAAAGGCAAATGGGTATTTCGGGTCAAGCTCCTCCCTGGCGACGACCCGGTCTATAAGGCCCGTTACTGCGCCAAAGGATTTACGCAGCGGTACGGCCATGACTTCCTTGACACGTACTACCGCGACCGCCACTCCCCCTGTCGTCCGCGTGTTCTTGGACTTCGGTTGGCCGGCGCGGCATGATCCTGCACTCGATGGATGTCACCACGGCATTTCTCCAAGGTGAACTCCATGAGCGCATCTTCATGGAGCGTCCCGAGGGCTGGCACCTCCCTTTCCCTCCCAACACCGTTTGGGAACTTCGCCGCCCGGTCTACGGCCTCAAGCAAGCTCCTCGGGAATGGCATGCCAAGCCTCTCGAGCACTCTCCGTGCTCTTGGTTTTCGCCCTTCCCAGGCTTCCTCCTGCCTCTTCCTGCGCACCTCCCCCTCCCCCTTCTACATCCTCGTCTACGTCGACGACATGCTTCTTGCCGCTGACAACGAAGCAGACCTACAACAGGTCAAGGGATGAGCTGCAGAAGCGCCTCCTCTGCCAAGGACCTGGGGAGGTCCGCAACTACCTCGGGATGGAGATTTCTCGCGATCGTACGGCCAGGACCATCTCCCTCTCTCAGGCATTCTACCTCGAGAAGGTCCTTGAACGCTTCGAGATGGCCACGGCCAAACCCGTCTCCACACCCCTCCAAGTCGGCCACCAGCTCTCGCCGACAACCACCCACGGTTCCTCCACCAGTCCTTACGCTGAGCTGGTCGGGTCCCTGATGTACGCCATGATGTGCACTCGCCCCGACCTCGCCTACCCTATCAGTGTCCTGGCGCGCTTTGTCGGCGCTGGCAAACACACTCCCGAGCACTGGCAAGCGGCCCAAGCGCGTTCTCCGCTACATCAAAGGCACCAAGGACTATGTCCTCACCTTGGGCGGCCCCACCCCTCCTCAGCTCACTGGCTACAGCGACTCCTCTTGGCAGATTCTCAGCCCGATCGTCGCAGCTCACAGGGGTATGGTTTTCTCCCTCGGGAGTGGGCCTCATTTCCTGGCGCTCCACCCGCTCCTCCTCGATCGCTCTCTCCTCCGTGCGAAGCAGAGCTCTACGCCATCACCATGGCGGCCCAGGAGGCGCGGTGGCTCAGCTTCCCTCCTCGCTGAGCTGGATGCTCCCCAGCCCTGTCCCACCATCTGGTGCGACAATGCCAGTACTATCCACCTCACAAAGGAAGCCGTTTCCATGGTCGCTCCAAACACATCGCGCTCCGACACTACTTTCGTTCGTGAGCTCGTCCAGGCTGGACACCTCACCGTGCGCAAGATTGACTCTTCAGCCAACCTTGCCGACATCTTCACCAAGGCCCCTCCCTCGTCCGTCCCCATGCGGCTCTCCTTCGCCTTCTGGGTCTTGCCCCTCCCTCACAGGGGACTACCTGATTCAGGGGTTGCTTCTCCTCCCCTTCCCAAGACTTATGGCACTCTGTAGGCTAAGGGGTTTGTGTTAGACTATTCTCCTTCATTCTATTAGCCTACATCGTTTCATTGTCTTAGAACTTATAAGCGCCCCACTAGGGTGTATACACCCAAGTTGGGGGTTGGGTTCCCAACCTTGTTGGGTTCCCAAATTGGTTGGGCTCCCAATTATTGGAACCCCCAATAATCCCAACCAAGATTATTGGACCCACCAATAATCTTGGCTAGGATTATTGGACCCCAATAAGTTGGCCAACTCAACTTATTGGGGTCACCAATAATCGTGGTCACCTCCCAACCAAACCCCCCCCCCCCCCCCTCCCTCCTACTCCTCACCTATGTATACCCACTCCTTTCCTAATACAATCATCACTTCAGATTCTCACAGAAATGGCGCACATGAAGGAGAAATGGCGCACATGAAGGAGAAATGGCGCACATGAAGGAGAAATGGTGCACATGAAGGAGAGATGGCGCACATGAAGGAGAAATGGCGCACATGAAGGAGAGATGGCGCACATGAAGGAGAAATGGCGCACATGAAGGAGAAATGGCGCACATGAAGGAGAAATGGCGCACATGAAGGAGAAATGGCGCACATGAAGGAGAAATGGCGCACATGAAGGAGAAATGGCGCACATGAAGGAGAAATGGCGCACATGAAGGAGAAATGGCGCACATGAAGGAGAAATGGCGCACATGAAGGAGAAATGGCGCACATGAAGGAGAAATGGCGCACATGAAGGAGAAATGGCGCACATGAAGGAGAAATGGCGCACATGAAGGAGAAATGGCGCACATGAAGGAGAAATGGCGCACATGAAGGAGAAATGGCGCACATGAAGGGGCAAAAGGCGCACAGGAAGGGGAAATGGCGCACATGAAGGAGAAATGGCGCACATGAAGGGGCAAAAGGCGCACATGAAGGGGGAAAAGGCGCACAGGAAGGGGAAATGGCGCACATGAAGGGGGAAAAGGCGCGCAGGAAGGGGAAATGGCGCACATGAAGGGGAAAAGGCGCACAGGGAGGGGAAATGGCGCACATGAAGCGGGAAAAGGCGCACAGGGAGGGGAAATGGCGCCCATGAAGGGGGAAAGGCGCATAGCAACGGAACCAACCCAGGGTAGGTATCATCTCTGATGCCTCCACTCCTCTCCCTCCCATGATCCCATCAGGACTCGCACGTGTGAAGGCAAGCCCGGTTCACTTGGGCATGAGGCCATTGACGCCCACACCTTTGCTGAATGGGTAAGGCTCATGGTCGAAAAAGTTTATGAAGTTTGCTGGATCAAGTATCGTTTCTTGATTACTGTTTTAGGGTGATTCCTGCATATCTATGGGAGATACCTTAGCATTCTAGGTAACGCAAATACAATTGCCACCATTGTCTGATTCCAACACCATAAGACCTTCAGGTCGAATCAGGGCTGCTTCATACCGACTGTTTGCGGCCCATTGCGTGCTGTGGCTCCGTGTGATAGCTAATGACAGAATTCTGACATCTGCCTGCCTGCTGTGACTGTGCACATCCATGGCATGGCAGGGAGTGGACTACCTGAAATACGACAACTGCTACAACGATGGAACCCCAAACAAGTTGCGGTACGTCGTGTCAACATCACTCGTGTCGGCATCACTTGTGTCGGCATCACTTGTGTTGTGTTGGCATCACCGTATTGGCGTCACTCGTGTGGGCCTCACGTTCGCTTTGAGGCATCACAGATTCCATCGCTTTCCCTCCCTCTCCCATCGACCTGTCACGATGGATTGCCTTTCTTCCCGTCTTCCGACTGCTCTGTCCGTTTTCCCTCGTTCGTTTGTTCATTCTTTTAGGGTGCATCCCACTCGTTCATTTGCCGTTCGTTTCAGTGCGTTTCAGTATGGTGCCTCACTGTCAAAAACGGTTTGCGTGCTTCACCGTCACCACTCACGACCATAGCGCACCAAACTGAATCGTCCCTCTGCCCCCACTCCCCCCCTCCCCCTTAACTCATCCTCCTCTGACGCCTAAATGCACCCTCAGCTACACAGTCATGCGCAATGCACTGGAGGCCACAGGGAGGGACATCTTCTTCTCCATGTGTGAATGGTGAGCTGAGAGCATCCTGTGGTGAGGTCAGAACATCCCATCTTAGAATGCACCATGTGCGAATGGTGAGCTGAGAGCATCCTGTGGTGAGGTCAGAACAGAACATCCCATCTTAGAATGCACCATGTGCGAATGGTGAGCTGAGAGCATCCTGTGGTGAGGTCAGAACATCCCATCTTAGAATGCACCATGTGCGAATGGTGAGCTGAGAGCATCCTGTGGTGAGGTCAGAACATCCCATCTTAGAATGCACCATGTGCGAATGATGAGCTGAGAGCATCCTGTGGTGAGGTCAGAACATCCATCTTAGAATGCACCATGTGCGAATGATGAGCTGAGAGCATCCTGTGGTGAGCTCAGAAACATCCCATCTTAGAATGCACCATGTGCGAATGGTGAGCTGAGAGCATCCTGGTGAGCTCAGAACATCCCATCTTAGAATGCACCATGTGCGAATGGTGAGCTGAGAGCATCCTGTGGTGAGCTGAGTGGATCCCAACTTTGCTCGAATGCAAACAAACGCATTTGCGGTGTGTCCTAGATCCCACCCTGCTACTCTGTTCTGCTGGCCACTTTCATGCCACTGTAGCTACCAATGGTGTCTTGGATTGGCGTAGGACTAAGCAGACAATAGTCAAGAGCGCATGGTGACCTGCGCTGCCTTGATCTCTGATCTGATCATGACACGTGTCGGCCTGCCTTGTCATGCCATCTGTCGGCCTCTCCTTGGCATGCATGCCACGTGTTGGCCTGCCTTGTCTTGCCACGTCTTGCCTGCCCATCCTGCCACGTGTGCTACTCCATGCAGGGGACAGGATGACCCTGCTCTGTGGGCGTATGACGTGGCAGACTCCTGGCGGACCACCGTTGACATTGGGGACACGTGGAGAGGTGAGAAGGGACACGTGGAGGAGAGGAAGGACACTTGGTGAAGGGGAAGAAGGACACGTGGAGAAGGGGAGGAAGGACACGTGGAGAAGGGGAGGAATGACACGTGGAGAAGGGGAAGAAGGGCACGTGGCGAAGGGGTAGAAAGTGGCGTGGATGAGGAGAGGGGAGGAGAAGAAATTGAGAAGACGGGTGAGCGGACGGAGGAGAAAGGAATGGCAAGGAGGGGAGAGGAAGAGGGAAGCGGAGCAAGAGGATTGAAGCTATTGGGGAAGGGGAGGGGAAGGAAGGGATGCGAAGTCATCTCCCTGCCTGTGTATATATGCAACTTGTTTCGAGGCGTCTCAAAATTGCGCGTGATAGGAGTCTAGTTTTGAGGAGTCTCAAAAGTGCGTGATAGGAGTCTAGTTTTGAGGCACCTCAAAACTAGGAAGGGATGGGAAGTCATCTCCCTTCCCGTGTATAAGCAACTGAGGTCATTTTTTATTTGACTCAACGTAAAAACTCGCCTCGAGAGGAAGGGAGAGATGAGAAGAAGTTTCCCTACTACCTATGTCCATGCGATGTCAATTCTTCCGAACTTCACCTCTTTATCTACGTGCATGTACCCTGCTCCCTCCCTGCATGCATGGCACATGGCACATGGCACACGGCATATGACTCATGGCACGTGGCACGTGGCATGTGGCACATGGCACATGGCACATGGCGGCACATGGCACATGGCATGTGGCACATCCAGCATGATTCGGATTGCAGACCTTAACAACAAGTGGGCCAAGTACGCCAAGCCAGGCGGGTGGAATGGTGAGTGGTGCCCAACACACGAGGTGCCCAACCCAGGCGAGGTGCCCAACACACGAGGTGCCCAACAACGAGGTGCCCACACACGAGGTGCCCAACACACGAGGTTGCCCAACACACGAGGTGCCGAGCCAACACACGAAAAAAAAAACGAGGTGCCCAACACACGAGGTGCCCCAACAAAACACGAGGTGCACACGAAAACACACGAGGTGCCCAACACACGAGGTGCCCCCCAGACACACACCGAGGTGCCCCAAACAACACCGAGGTGCCCAACACACGAGGTGCCCACAATGACACACGAGGTGCCCAACACACGAGGTGCCAACAAACACACCGAGGTGCCCCAACACAAAAACGAGGTGCCCAACACACGAAAAAGGTGCCCAACACACGAGGTGCCCAACATGAACACCGAGGTGCCCAACACACGAGGTGCCCAACACACGAGGTGCCCAACACACGAGGTGCCCAACACACGAGGTGCCCAACACACGAGGTGCCCACAACACACGAGGTGCCCAACACACGAGGTGCCCAACACACGAGGTGCCAACACACGAGGTGCCCAACACACGAGGTGCCCAACACACGAGGTGCCCAACACACACCGAAGGTGCCCCAACACACGAGGTGCCCCCCAACACACGAGGTGCCCAACACACGAGGTGCCCAACACACGAGGTGCCCAACACACGAGGTGCCCAACACAAACCGAGGTGCCCAACACACGAGGTGCCCAACACACGAGGTGCCCAAACACACGAGGTGCCCAAACACACGAGGTGCCCAACACACGACACGAGGTGCCCAACACACGAGGTGCCCAACACACAGGTGCCAACACACGAGGTGCCCAACACACGAGGTCCCGAGGCCCAACACACGAGGTGCCCAACACACGAGGTGCCCAACACACGAGGTGCCCAACACACGAGGTGCCCAAACACACGAGGGTGCCCAACACATCCCAACCGAGGTGCCCAACACACGAGGTGCCCAACACACGAGGTGCCAACACACGAGGTGCCCAACACACGAGGTGCCCAACACACGAGGTGCCCAACACACGAGGTGCCCAACACACGAGGTGCCCAACACACGAGGTGCCCAACACACGAGGTGCCCAACACACGAGGTGCCCAACACACGAGGTGCCCAACACACGAGGTGCCCAAACACACGAGGTGCCCAACACACGAGGTGCCCAACACACGAGGTGCCCAACACACGAGGTGCCCAACACACGAGGTGCCCAACACACGAGGTGCCCAACACACCGAGGTGCCCAACACACGAGGTGCCCACACACGAGGTGCCCAACACACGAGGTGCCCAACACACGAGGTGCCCAACACCGAGGTGCCCAACACACGAGGTGCCCAACACACGAGGTGCCCAACACACGAGGTGCCCAACACACGAGGTGCCCAACACACGAGGTGCCCAACACACGAGGTGCCCAACACACACACGAGGTGCCCAACACACGAGGTGGCCCAACACACGAGGTGCCCAACACACGAGGTGCCCAACACACGAGGTGCCCAACACACGAGGTGCCCACACACGAGGTGCCCAACACACCGAGGTGCCCCACCCCCCCACGAGGTGCCCAACACACGAGGTGCCCAACACACGAGGTGCCCCAACACACGAGGTGCCCAACACACGAGGTGCCCAACACACGAGTGCCCAACACACGAGGTGCCCAACACATGAGGTGCCCAATGTTGGCATTGGTTCGCCAACCACTAGGGCGACCTAGGGGTGGCGAGCAGAATCGTGGGAGGAATTTCAGGCGGTGGGAACGGAAGAAAAGTCAATTGAAAAAAATAGCGGTGATTGAGGAATATTGGTGGGAATTCGGAAGAAGTGACGGTGCGACTGTGCGACGGTGGTGCACCAAGGAAGAACGGTGGAAATAGGATGACGGGAGATGAAGAAGAAGAAGGGGAAGGAGTGGGAAGGAAGGTGTGAAGAACATGTGTTGTGGAGTTACAGGAGGAGTTGTGGAAGAAAATGGGATTTTGGACGGTGTGCGTTCAGTGGCACCGAACTTGGGGTCGGTGTCGGTGTTGAAACACGCGGACCGCGTTCCGATGTGATTGCGTGTGCGACCTGAAACGAAACGAGGCGCGCTCGTTAGTCAAAGCGCCCTTGGTGGTTACGAGCCGCGAATTGGCATTCTGGTTGACTATAAAAGTGTTTATCTGTTTGTTATTTAAAAATAAAGTTGAGTTCTGAAACTTGCAGTACATAATCACGACTTCTAGCAAACGTGAGGATAACGTTGGAATCGTGTCGACGAGGAGATTATCATAGAGCCCAGTGCTTCTATATAATCCTAGTGCAAGGAGCCCTTGCAAGGCGAAATCACATCGGCCGGAGGCGATGGGCGAGTTGGCGTGTCGGAGTCCGAGCGCTCAGTGCGACTGCGTTTTGTAGCCGTAGGCGAGGAGTCCTTGCTACGAGCTAACGGTAGGACGTTGGCATCAGTCACGAGCAAGGTTGGCTTGCTGTGAGCACGTTTGACATTTCGTTGCCTGGGAGCTGTAGTTTCGCGCGGAAGCTATAGCCGACTCAGACCCAACACAAGGTGCCCAACACACGAGGTGCCCGACACACAAGGTTCCCGACACACGTAGTCGCTTGTGAGGCACTCAATCGAGCCAACAGCTAGTCAGCCACGCACGTCAAGGCAGGCGGGTGGAACGGCGCTTATCAGTGGGTGATTTGAAGAAGCAGGGGCTAAAATCTTTGAGGGAAGGGTAAAAGCTAGAGTTTGGAAGGGTAAAGGTGGCACCATGGCTCCGTGGCACCATTGCGATCAAGCAGTGAAAATGCTCCAAGGTCAATCAATGCTTGCTCATCGGCCCGCATCATCCTTCAACCAGTCATGCTGCTTGCAAAAGTATGCCATGGCACAAGCACCGTGCTGCCCCCCCCCCCCTTCCCCTCTGTCCAACACCCTCCACACCCACTTTTTTATTGTCCACTCAGATCACACTCTGAGTTGCTGCAGGTGGGGGATGGGGACATGTATAAGTAGGGAGCACCAAGTGCACTGCTCACGAGTTCAGGTGTCCAATCTCTTTCCCCAAACCCTCCACTCCGCCCCCCTTCCCCCCACACTTGAACCTCCCCCTCACAGACCCCGACATGCTGCAGGTGGGGAATGGAATCATGTGAAACTGGGGAGTACCGACCGAGTGCACTGCTCAAGAGCTCAGGTGTCCAATCTCTTTCCCCGAACCCTCCACTCTGCAAACCTTCACCCCCACACACTTGACCCTCCCCCTCACAGACCCCAACATGCTGCAGGTGGGGAATGGGGGACATATGAAAACGGGGAGTGTCGAGTGCACTACTCAAGAGCTCAGGTGTCCAATCTCTTTCCCCGAACTCTTGTCTCCTGATAACCGCCCCCCCTCGCAGACCCCGACATGCTGCAGGTGGGGAATGGCGGCATGAGAGAGTCGGAGTACCGCGTGCACTTCAGCCTCTGGGCCATCATGAAGGTGGGCATGGGTGCTTGCAGGTGGGCATGGGTGCATGGAGGTGGGCATGGGTGCATGGAGGTGGGCATGGGTGCATGGAGGTGGGCATGGGTGCATGGAGGTGGGCATGGGTGCATGGAGGTGGGCATGGATGCATGGAGGTGGGCATGGGTGCATGGAGGTGGGCATGGGTGCATGGAGGTGGGCATGGGTGCATGGAGGTGGGCATGGATGCATGGAGGTGGGCATGGGTGCATGGAGGTGGGCATGGGTGCATGCATGGAGATGGCCCTTGAGACGTCACAAAAGGTATGAGAGAGTGTCGCGTGCATTCCAGTCTCTGGGCCATCATGAAAGTGAGGTGAGCATGGAAAGAGGACGGGCCTCTTTTACGCTTTCGATCTGCGATGGTGCATATCTACGGTGTGCATGCCATGCGTGTAGGAGTGTATTCGTTAGGTGCCTCAAAAGGGATGCTTTCGATTCGCAATGGTGCGTATGTACGATGTGCTATTTCTGGTGCCTAAAAAATAGACTCCTTTTGAGGCGCCTCAAAACTGATGCTTTCGATTCGCAATGGTGCGTATGTACGATGTGCTTTTTCTGGCGCCTAAAAAATAGACTCCTTTTGAGGCGCCTCAAAACTGATGCTTTCGATTCGCAATGGTGCGTATGTACGATGTGCTTTTTCTGGCGCCTAAGAAATAGACTCCTTTTGAGGCGCCTCAAAACTGATGCTTTTGATTCGCAATGGTGCGTATGTACGATGTGCTTTTTCTGGCGCCTAAGAAATAGACTCCTTTTGAGGCGCCTCAAAACTGATGCTTTCGATTCGCAATGGTGCGTATGTACGATGTGCTTTTTATGGCGCCTAAAAATTAGACTCCTTTTGAGGCGCCTCAAAACTGACCGTCTCAAGATCATTAGACCTTTTAGGGTAAATTATATCAAGGTCAGCAACGAGAGTAACAACACACTCTGTAATGAGTCTGCTTTTGACTCCACTCAAACATTTTTGCGAGCGACGTAAATTCCAGAAAGGTCGGCACTGAGATAATCTTATCAACACAGTTGTGAAGTAAATTTCCAACCGGAACACTCACTTCCCTCCGCACCCATCCTGCCCGCCCACCCCATCTACATCCTTCGGAGGGAAGAGCAATCTCGGATCACTCATCCACTACCGAAGCACTCATTTCCTACTGAAGGGAAGTGACATCATTCTAGGGAATGAGTGATTTGGAGGGATTTGGAGGGATTTGGAGGGATTTGAGACCAGTAAATTTCCACCCGAAGCACTCATTTCCCTCTACACCCGTCCTCAACCCCCCCCCCCCTCCCCTCCCCCACCCTCAACATCCTTTCACTAGGCGCCTCTCCTGATTGGCTGCGACCTCTCTCGTGTATCAAATGCAACACTGCACATTTCTTACTGAAAGGAATGACATCATTCTAGGGAAGGAGTGACTCAGAGAAAAGTGAGACCTTTAATGAGTGAGTCGGAGAAAAGTGAGACCTTTAATGAGTGAGTCGGAGAAAAGTGAGACCTTTAATGAGTGAGTCGGAGAAAAGTGAGACCTTTAATGAGTGAGTCAGTAAATTTCCAACCGAAGCACTCACTTCCCTCCTCAACCGTCCTTCCCTCCCCCTCCCCCCCTCTTCCCTCCACCTCCTTTCACCAGGCGCCTCTCTTGATTGGCTGCGACCTCTCTCGTGTATCAAATGCGACACTGCGCATTCTGGGGAATGATGAAGTCATTGCTGTTAACCAAGGTGTGCGTTCGTGCCAGGTGTGTGCTCGTGCCAGGTGTGTGCTGGAGCCAGGTGTGTGCTCGTGCCAGGTGTGTGCTCGTGCCAGGTGTGTGCTCGTGCCAGGTGTGTGCTCGTGCCAGGTGTGTCCTCGTGCCAGGTGTGTGCTCGTGCCAGGTGTGTGCTCGTGCCAGGTGTGTGCTGGAGCCAGGTGTGTGCTCGTGCCAGGTGTGTGCTGGAGCCAGGTGTGTGCTCGTGCCAGGTGTGTGCTCGTGCCAGGTGTGTGCTGGAGCCAGGTGTGTGCTCGTGCCAGGTGTGTGCTCGTGCCAGGTGTGTGCTCGTGCCAGGTGTGTGCTCGTGCCAGGTGTGTGCTCGTGCCAGGTGTGTGCTCGTGCCAGGTGTGTGCTGGAGCCAGGTGTGTGCTCGTGCCAGGTGTGTGCTCGTGCCAGGTGTGTGCTCGTGCCAGGTGTGTGCTGGAGCCAGGTGTGTGCTCGTGCCAGGTGTGTGCTGGAGCCAGGTGTGTGCTCGTGCCAGGTGTGTGCTCGTGCCAGGTGTGTGCTGGAGCCAGGTGTGTGCTCGTGCCAGGTGTGTGCTCGTGCCAGGTGTGTGCTCGTGCCAGGTGTGTGCTCGTGCCAGGTGTGTCCTCGTGCCAGGTGTGTGCTCGTGCCAGGTGTGTGCTCGTGCCAGGTGTGTGCTGGAGCCAGGTGTGTGCTCGTGCCAGGTGTGTGCTGGAGCCAGGTGTGTGCTCGTGCCAGGTGTGTGCTCGTGCCAGGTGTGTGCTGGAGCCAGGTGTGTGCTCGTGCCAGGTGTGTGCTCGTGCCAGGTGTGTGCTCGTGCCAGGTGTGTGCTCGTGCCAGGTGTGTGCTCGTGCCAGGTGTGTGCTCGTGCCAGGTGTGTGCTGGAGCCAGGTGTGTGCTCGTGCCAGGTGTGTGCTCGTGCCAGGTGTGTGCTCGTGCCAGGTGTGTGCTGGAGCCAGGTGTGTGCTCGTGCCAGGTGTGTGCTGGAGCCAGGTGTGTGCTCGTGCCAGGTGTGTGCTCGTGCCAGGTGTGTGCTGGAGCCAGGTGTGTGCTCGTGCCAGGTGTGCGTTCGTGCCAGGTGTGTGCTCGTGCCAGGTGTGTGCTGGAGCCAGGTGTGTGCTCGTGCCAGGTGTGTGCTCGTGCCAGGTGTGTGCTCGTGCCAGGTGTGTGCTCGTGCCAGGTGTGTGCTCGTGCCAGGTGTGTCCTCGTGCCAGGTGTGTGCTCGTGCCAGGTGTGTGCTCGTGCCAGGTGTGTGCTGGAGCCAGGTGTGTGCTCGTGCCAGGTGTGTGCTGGAGCCAGGTGTGTGCTCGTGCCAGGTGTGTGCTCGTGCCAGGTGTGTGCTGGAGCCAGGTGTGTGCTCGTGCCAGGTGTGTGCTCGTGCCAGGTGTGTGCTCGTGCCAGGTATGTGCTCGTGCCAGGTGTGTGCTCGTGCCAGGTGTGTGCTCGTGCCAGGTGTGTGCTCGTGCCAGGTGTGTGCTCGTGCCAGGTGTGTGCTCGTGCCAGGTGTGTGCTCGTGCCAAGTCTGTGCTCCTGCCAGGTGTGTGCTCCTGCCAGGTGCGTGCTGGAGCCAGGTGTGTGCTCGTGCCAGGTGTGTGCTCGTGATTGGTGTACTTGCTCACACGTGATTGGTGTATTTGCTCACACGTGATTGGTGTATTTGCTCACACGTGGCACATTACGATTGGTGCAGACCGGCTGGGAGTGCAGGCAAGGAAGGTGCAAGTCTCTGAGGACAGCCTCATAGAGGTGAGAGAGGTCAGATGGGCCCTTGCTCGCCTAGGGTGAGGGAGGTCAGATGGGCCCTTGCTCGCCTAGGGTGAGTGAGGTCAGATGGGCCCTTGTTCGCCCAAGGTGAGTGAGTTGGCTGGAATAGGGACTACCCCTCTCTTGGTGGGAGGAGAGTACAGTGGGGGGAGGTGAGTGCAGTGGGGGGAGGTGAGTGCAGTGAGGGGAGGTGAGTGCAGTGGGGGGAGGTGAGTGCAGTGGGGGGAGGTGAGTGCAGTGGGGGGGAGGTGAGTGGGCAGAAGTAGACCTTTTCACGCGAACCATGCATTCTGTGTCCACTTGGTAAGCTGACTCTGATGATGCTGCATGTGCTTGCAAGCGAGCTGGTCCTTGTGGCACTTCACAGCAACTACCTCATGGGGCAGCACTAATTCTGCGACGCTTATTCAGCAGTGTTGATTCAGCACTGCTTTATTCAGAGCAGAGAGCCATCCCTCTTCGTTGCCTCATTTGCAGACCGAAGCCATTTTAGCTACGTGAATACAGCGTGCTCCTAAAGGCCATCCCTTTTCGTTTCTGTGTGTGCCTCTCCCTTCCCCATGCGGCCTGTCCTTGGAACCTGCAGGTTTGGTCCGGACCTCTGTCTGAGGGTCGGTGGGTGGTAGCCCTGGTGAATCGCAGCCCAATAAGCGCGAAGGTGACTGCCCGCTGGAAAGCGATTGGCCTGAATCCGGTGCAGCCGATGTATGCACGCGACCTTTGGAAGGTACGGGTGAACCTCGAACCCATGGCTTTGTGAACTTCTCTTGACAGGTGCTTTAATGTGAAAGCTAGTCGGAAAGTGATTGGCCTGAATCCGGTGCAGCCGATGCATGCACGCGGCCTCTGGAAGGTAGTTGTGTTAACTAGTCTTTTGCCCCCCTTTCCTCCCTCTTACCACCCCCCCCCCCCCTTTCCTCCCCCCCCCCTTTCCCTCCCTCATCCCAACCCTCTTCCTCACACTTACGCACATGCGAGCACATGCACATGCACATGCACATGCATATCCACTGTCACATGTCTCCATCCCGTCCTGTGGTGCTGCTACCATGGTGTCACCTTGTTTGGTCACCCCCTGTGTTGAAGGCAACCATGCGAGCACATGCACATGCACATGCATATCCAGTGTCACATGTCTCCATCCCGTCCAGTGATGCTGCTACTATGGTGTCACCCTGCGTTTCTCCCCCTCTTGTGCAGAAGGCAACCATGGACAAGGTCATCTCAGGGGCGCTGAGTGCTCGAGTTCCAAGTCACGATGTGAGGCTGTTCCTCGTCTGGCCCGCCACTGAGACTCTGTAAGAGTGGCTGTGTCTCCACCCTGCTATGTGTCCCTCTTGTGCAGAAGGCAACCATGGACAAGGTCATCTCAGGGGAACTGAGCATTCGAGTTCCAAGCCACGATGTGAGGCTGTTCCTCATCTGGCCCGCCACGGAGACTTCGTCCAGCTGACCTTACAGACCAGTCCAACAATGGCACGTGCATCAGCAATAAGCCTTGGGAGATGTAAAGGTCTGGATACATTTTTAATTATGACATTGAAATGCACTTGGTGGAGATCATGTCGTACCATACCATACTCTCTACTGGTCGCATCGTTGTTTTTGTCCAACATAACAGCTTGCCTGTTGCATGAACCTAAGCTGTGGGAAGGAGTGATAATGAAATTTGCACCAGCGAGTTATTTGCGATAGCACATGGATGTATATACACGTGAGAGCAAATCCTTGGGAGTCTTCTTATGTCGCGGTTGTCTATTGTTGTGATATATTTCATACTTAGCATTTTTGTAAGTCGTTTATCGATAGTGTTGAATCCTACCGTAGAAGATTGTTGTGATAAATGAAGTTTTGCATTCCTGCATGTTCCGTTTTCAGTGTAGTTAGCAGTATCGAGTTTCTCAGTAAGTAATCATGCCCGAGTGCTGATGTCGGCAAAGCATCGTGGGTCTCGGGATGACGCCAGCATACCGCGTCAGTTACGTGAATAGGCGTAACGAGTCGTTTCAGTCACGCGAACAGTCACGACCCTATAGAATGACGAATAGGTCGCATAGCGCGATAGTGACGAACAGATACATTAGCAAACAGGTACTTTCCCTAGAGCTATACATTCTTGTAATGCCTTTCTATTATTAACCTTGACTTTCCACAGAATTATGTGCTCACGTTATTCAACTTTGATTACTCACAAGTTCACGTACTCATGTTATTCAACCTTGACCTTTACATTTTACAAGACTTCCGCTGTCTTACTAGTCTATCATTCCAGCAAAGATCCTTGGTGAAGTACTCGTGTTAGCAGATTTTATACTTAGTCTACTACAAACATCAGACGATTTATTTCAAAGATAAGTCCCTAGGATGACGTCAGCAAATAGCGCTCGTCATAGGACAGTCGTTTCAGTCACGCGAATAGTCGCACCTCTTCATTATCATCTAGGGCGCATAGCGCGATAGTGATGAGCAGGTACATTAGCGAACAGGTAATTTCCTAGAGCTATAAGTCTTTGTTCTGTCCTTTTATTATTAACCTTGAGATTTCAACTTTGAGAACTTTGAAACTTAACTTCTGCACAAATATATACTCAGGTTCATTCTTACAAGACTTCCGTTGTCTTACTAGTCTACCATTCCAGTAAAGATCCTAGGCTAACACTTGAGGTTTTCCAAGTGTTCGTTTTTGCAGGTTCTATACTTAGTCTTCTGCAACACCTGTCAAAATATTATATGGTATGAGAGCTATCTGGAATTAAGACTATTGTAAACAATGACGGGTTCATTACCAGCATCGTCTGCCGGATCAACTTCCGGGACTACTGGAGTACATGTCTCCACGACCGCCACTGGTCTCTCAGCCTCTGGACCATTTTCACCGGCTTATGCGCATATCGGTATGCAGCAGCAGCAGCAGAATCCGTCTTCTGTCAGCACTCCAGGAATGTCATCAACTGCCCCTGCAGCACAACAACAACTAACACAGACAACAGCACAGCAACAAGCATCAGCACAACCACCGTTTTCAACACAGTCAATATCGTCAGCGTTCAGTGGAATGAGCCTTGACGGCTCGAGTTACATGCGTGGAGCCTCAGCTCCAAGTACTGGTTCATTCGCTTTCTCACCTTTTGTGCAGCAGCAGCAGTCACAACAGCAGCAGCATCCCTTTTATATATTTGGGCGATCTCCTGCTCAGCAACAGCATCAACAGCCACAGCAACAGCAACAACAACAACAACAATTTCAGCAACAGCAACGGCAACAGCAACAGCCTTAACAACCGGGTGCTATTTTTCAACCACCAAATTTACTGAACAGCACACAAATAAAAACCACTATACCTTTTAGCGAAGTCGACTTCTACTCCTGGAGCTTTGAGTTTGAGCTTCTGGCGCAGTCCGGTGGGCTATGGCCGTTCTTCACCGGCGAGTTCACGTATCCTGTCGTGGGAACACAACTGGAGCAGCAGAGTTTCTTGCACGCCTCTCTCGGGGCGTATACAGTTCTTGTTCGAAACCTGTCGCCGAAGGAGCAACTCGGCGTCCGATATTTTCACTCAAGCTTTACACCAGCTGAAACTGCATGGAACCACTTGAAGGGGGTATACATGGCAAAGGATACCATAACAGTGAGTAAAATACTTTCGCAACAGACAAGTGTGCAGATGATGACAAACGAGAACGTCATGGATTACGTCAATCGCGTCCTTACACTACGAGATCAACTGAAGAAAAGCGGGGGATACTTCCCTCGTGAGATGTATCTCACGGTCCTTCTTGCTGGCCTTGGACCCGAATGGTGACAGACGCGCGCCTTTCTGCGCATGAACCCAAACCTCTCCGAAGCTGAAATTTTGTCGTATCTTCAAGCGGAGCAGCAAGATCTGGACCTGCAGTCACAACGAAATCAGAAGAAGGGACTACACTTGAGTTTTTACTCAAATCTAGAAGCGCAACATCGTCATCCCCTGAAATATCCTTTCTGCCATTTCTGCAAGAAACCAGGACACACTTACCAGAATTGTTGCAGTCGACATCAAAACCGACGCAGCACTTCACAGCCTTATCATCGCTCGCAGCAGTTACCGAAGCCACATTAGCCCACGCAGCAGTCGACGGCCCAAATGCAGCAGATGCCGAAAACGCCGCAGAATCCGTCTGCGTCACAGCATCGTCCTCCGGTTTTTGCATCTGCAACATCAGGGAAAGGGGTCTTTGGATGCTTCACGACAGTTGATGTTTCAGAAACAGATTTCGAGACACGACTTGAAGAAACCACAAGTGCTGAAGGCATTCCTTTACCTCAAGTTTACGCTAACCTTGCTTAAATAATTTCAGGACCGAATACTTGGTATCTCGACAGCTGCTGCGGTTGGCACATGTGCTCCGCAGAAACAAGCTTCATCACCAACCAGCGTCCACTTCGTCGTCCGATACCTGTCACAGTCGCAAACGGACAAACTATTATGGCACGTTCTGTTGGGAGTGTAATGCTCGAATCTATCGACACGGGATACTCACTACATGTTACCAATGTTCTTATCGTCGCTGGACTTGGATTCAATCTCCTTTCCATGGCTCAGCTCCTGGCACACAAGATCCGCACACAGGGCAATTGTGAAACGATGGATCAGGAGCTCTGGCACAGTTCAACGAATACTTACCTTGGTCGTGCCGCCACTCAACATGGCGTGTCCGTTCTTCAGTTCGCAGCACAGGGAACTTCTGGCGATTCTGAACGCGTCCTTGCACTTGGTCCTTGGGATCATCCAGAAGAAACAGATTATCAACACGTGGATATTGACTTTCGAGCAACTACTGTACCAACGGCTTCTCGAACTGCAGCTGCCGTAGTTACCTCGTTGGATACCTGGGAGTTCAATACCGCCGATGAAAGCGCCACCGCGTGGCGAACGTTTTATAATACCCGTGCAGCCTTCCAAGGAACTCAAGCACCACTTTGGGGAGAAATTAGTGGACTTGCCGCTGATGAACCTGACGTCGTTAAAGAAGTCGAAAAGGAAGAAGTCGCCGAGCAGCCGTGTTCAACAGTAGCTGTCACCGAAACACCTGCCACAACATCAACAGAAGCAGTATCAGAAGTTGTAATCGCAACTGCAGCACCTTCAAATGTTCCATTACCCCTTACACGTTTTGTTGAAGGTGACGTTGACCGATCACCAACGCTATCTCCTTATATCATTTCTTCTTTTTATACCAACACCGATTTTTACCTGCGACCATGAGGACACAAAGCCCAAGAAGATATCTGGCATCAACGGTTAGGACATCCATCGCAGGGGATTCTTAATCATTCAATACGAGCAGCAGTTCTGGATAAAAATAGTCTTCTATTACCTGACGGCACGAAGATGAAGCCGCAGTCCCGTCCCACGGTTTGCACCACTTGTCCAGTTGCCAACCGATCGTTGTAAACTGATGCAGAAAGTCTACAGCGACATATTAAACTTACCTGAAGCAGGACCTAAAGACGAGAAGTACGTGATAACATTCATCGAAGCATCTACACGCTACGTCTGGACAGCAAACCTTCCCGCTCGTTATCTCGCTCACTCCGTCTTCGTCGCGTGGCTCGCTGTCGCTGAACGAGAGTCAGACGTGAAACTGCAAGAATTTCAGAGTGATGGTGCAGGGGAGTACACCAGCAACCCTTTCACAGAATATCTTCAGACACTCGGCAAGAAACGGAAGTAGGCACTGCCACATGCACATCAACAGATGGGGGTACCAGAAAGGATGAACAAAACTCTGAAGGAGAAGATGCGTGCTCTGCTAACGCAGGCAGCCTGTGAGAGTACGACACCGTTACACCAATTTCCCCTTTTCCATATTTCATTTCTATTTCATTCCTCTTTCACTCCTGATTCATTTGGTCTTTATCTCATCTCATTTGGTTTCCTATTCCTCATTTTCCATTATCCTTGGGTTTATCCTATTATTATGATTATATCACCGACCAGGCTCGGGATGTACTGGCGCGCTATATCTAGCGTAATCCTGCCGTAATCCCTTATAGCCAATAGCCTCGCGTGGCTATACGCAGGGTGATTCTATTTCTAGAAGGGTCTATTCCCTTTGGATAGGATAAACCTGGTTACCTGATGTATTCTGGAAGTATAAAAGCACCTTGTACTGATTGATAGGGCAACATTGAGCAAACCTTTCCTCGGGACATTCGATCCTGTGACACTTGGTTATCAGAGCCAAGGTTTCAGCTCAACGCTTAACCGCTGGGCCCCCAGGAGCACGCGGAGGATGGAGTCGAAACTTCAATTCCTGTAAGTACAATGCACTCTCATTTACGTTTCGACTCACCTCTCGCAGTTGCACCTGGGGTCCCCTTCGAAGGCGAGATGCCTCGCCAACCGTTCGATGGACTGCATCGACGGTGCCGAGTTTTCGCGAGGGCAAACGGCCTCGACCTGGCGAGCGCGTCAGTTCCGGCGGAACACTCCCTGCGACATTCGGGGAAGTTCGCAGTTCGCGACAACAGTTGGAGTTGCGCGGAACACTGCGGAGGTTCGACCGACGACATCCGTCCGATGGAGATTCGACGCTTCAGATCGACCGAGGCGAAAACGAAATCCTGCTGAGCGAGTTCGAGTTTCAGCGCGAATGGGAACGGGACCTCGCAAGCCGCGAAGTTCTTCGGAGCGTCCGATCGTTCGACAGCCGACATCGACGACCGAGAACTGCTGCAGGAAACGAGTCAATCCGTGCACCGAAAGCTGCTGAACGCGACTCAGGAGGTTCCTCAGATCGCTTGGAGTTTGGACCGTCGGATCGACTTCTACTTCAACGGACGAGATGGAGCGCGACTTCTGCACGAAGGGAGAATGACGCGCAGAACCAAAAATCAGCCGCCTTCGACACCGTCGACAACATCTGGACAACCAAATTCGAATTCCTTCATTTGGTGACGAATTTGGCGCGTAAATCATCTGCAGAGTCAGAAATCTGCCAAAGTATTACCTACTTGGTAATATCTGCATGCAGAAAAATGACAGGAGAACGTGGATCGTCGGATCGGTGCGGAATCAGCGGCACGAATGCAGCGGAGACTACACTATGGGAAATCATCATCATGGAGACAACATTCGTGACCAGCGACTGCACAATCGACGCATCTTCTGACTAGTGTCGATAACGATCGAGTAATTTTGACGAAGTCGTCTTCGTTAAAAATGGATCGACATCAACACAGCGGATCTTCACCCAGGAAAAACAATGGAGCTGCGTGAAGACATGTCCTCCATCCACGAGACACTTCTTCATACAAATTGATCGACAAGCTATGGGATTGCAGAGAAGTAGACGTTTTCTCTTGCAATGCTCCCAAGTTCAAGTTGCTGCGAAGGAGCAGATTTCGCACGCAACGACGACGCAGTGAACCTGTCTCGTCAAGGCCAGCGAGACACTACTTCGTAACAGGAGCTGAACGATTCGTCTTCATCAAGAATCTCAGCCATCCGAGGTGATTGATTGGAGCAGTATCAACATCGACCTCACGAGGCGACACACCAATCATGCGTCGCGATTCCAGGTGTTAATGACCTGCGTGGAAGAAAATTCCGTGCATGTCACGATGCTTGACAGATTGAGGAGTAATTAACCTCAAATCCGGCAAGTACTCGTTCACTAGCGACCCTACGGCACATGCATTGGAGGCGATTCTACCAGAAGCCGAAGCGTTACAAGCATCAGCGTAACTTCGACGATGCAGGAGAACGTCAAGCAAAACGAGGTGTCAACAAATGAGGGAGATGCGGACTACTACAATACGATCACGCGCTCTACCGACCGTACATCGGAGGCACGGATGAGCATACCAGGAATTGCTACTCGTGGATACATTGAGGGGAGAAGCAAATTTCTCTTCACACCCTCAAATGAAACAATCACCGGCAGCAATGGAGCAACACATGTGTACCAATGTGCACGTGTTCCTGGTAGTTACGCCTGTTACACCCATCAGGAACACTCTACTGGGAAGGGGGAGTTGATGGATTCTCCTTCAACCGGTACGAGTTAAGAGAATTCTCTGCAGCAGCTGCCGCCGTCGCCGTCGTCGCTACCGCCGCCGCCGCCGCAGCAGAAGACTCGACACAACAGTCACAACCAAATCCTGATGGATGATTCTCCACTCAATGGAGATAACACTGGATTATATTCCAGTATGATCATGAAGTCCCGGCCAGGCACAGTACTATGATTTCCAGCTAGTGGGGAGGAGATACCACTATGCGAGGAAACATCATGGCAATGCCATATACCCTCAAGAGCAGAAGATATTTGCTCTTATGAGGATGGGAGGACCGCGGTACTCTACCGGTATACAAGTCCTCATGGCCTATGGCTTTCCTTAAAGTCATAAAACCTGCGTCACAACCAATCCATCACCAGCACCAACTCCACGAAAGCAGATAGGCGTGAAATGGAGCGCCGACGCCACTCCGGATAGTGGACTCCGCGTATCTCCAACAACACCCCTGTTTGCCGAAATGGAGCAGACTTCAACACTGATGCTGGGTAGCTGAGACATCTTCGACATCAATGCTACTTCAAGGACAGCAACAGACAACGCATGATGGCACCAGAAGACCTATCCCAATATGTGCGCCAGACACCGATGCCTACCGATGGCCTCCGTGCTAAACTGGACGTGCATAAGGTCATACTGGATTGGCTGTCAGCAATACTCATTTGGAAATGGGAGAGGATTACTGGGGGATACCCCGAATATTCCCAGATATCCTAACCCATCACCATGGGATATCTACGCAGCTGAGATTCCTTGCTTGAGCAACCACCGAGGGAAACTACTTGGCGCCGATTTTGGAAGTTACCAGCTTTGCGTTTATGGTTCCAACCCCTCGCATGGTTCTGAACACAAGGGATACGCTGAGCAGCACTTGGCATGTGCTGTTGTACTCAAGGCAGTGTGATTAGCAGATCGCGTGGTGGATAGAGTTACTACTCGTGATTCTGCTTTCCAATCCGCAGCACTCCGATGCCCAGTGGGTACGACTCGCGACAACACTACGGCATGGACCATCATTCGACAGAAGCTGCATGTAACGGATACAACACTGCTACAGAAGCAGTACTATGACTGCCATACCACCAACACTTGGTGATCTTCACACGTGGACCAGATGCGGGTAACAGCATGCACGGATCGGACAACATAGCCACTCATCTGCACGTTACAGCACACTGTTCCAACCATTCACATCTCCAACTCCGACTTGCATCTGCCCGTCCTGGAGTTTGCCTACAAGTATGCTCCTGACGCCGCTACTGCACAGACGCTGTACTTCGTCTGTTACGGACGCCACCCGATCACACCACAACAGCTAACCATACCAGCCACAGTCCAACTGGCTTCCGATTTCATCGCCATCGTCCACCATCTTGTACATCGACCACACAAGCGCCCTCTTGGACATCCAACATCAGCACAAGCACTTGACCCCTTATCACTACAGTCATCCACACCATAATCTCGACATCAGCCAACTTCCATCCAAGCTTCAACCTTGCTTCTGCGGGTCTATCATCGTTGAAGCAAGGGCCACTTCAGTCAACTTCCGCTTCCGCCTACCAGCCACTTAGAAGATCCATACCGCCTTCCATACCAGCTTCTTAAACCCTATCAAGACCAAACACGCTCTACACCAAATGCCAACCACCGTCGCCGCCGGTGTTCATCCACGCCATGTGACAACTACGTGCTCGGACACCGTCATCGTCAGACTGGCACTCTGGAGCTTCTTCTTTGCTGGAAGGGTTATGATACTTCTGAGGCTTCGTCTGTGAATTCGACATGGGTAACGCCCGTCGTCCTCTTCGCGACTACCTTGTCAAGCAGGGTGTTACGTCTACCACCCAGCTTTGAGGGGGGGAAGTGTGAGAGTACGACACCGTTACACCAATTTCCCCTTTTCCATATTTCATTTCTATTTCATTCCTCTTTCACTCCTGATTCATTTGGTCTTTATCTCATCTCATTTGGTTTCCTATTCCTCATTTTCCATTATCCTTGGGTTTATCATATTATTATGATTATATCACCGACCAGGCTCGGGATGTACTGGCGCGCTATATCTAGCGTAATCCTGCCGTAATCCCTTATAGCCAATAGCCTCGCGTGGCTATACGCAGGGTGATTCTATTTCTAGAAGGGTCTATTCCCTTTGGATAGGATAAACCTGGTTACCTGATGTATTCTGGAAGTATAAAAGCACCTTGTACTGATTGATAGGGCAACATTGAGCAAACCTTTCCTCGGGACATTCGATCCTGTGACACAGCCCTTCCACCGCGTTTTTGGCCGTATGCGATGGACCACGCCGTGCTGTTACACAATCTTCTTTCTTCAACGTCCCTGCCCGAGTTCTCTTCTCCACACCTGCAGTGGACACGTACAGTGGGAAGTACCAAACTTTTACAAGTTTTCGGGTGTGTCGTGCAGTTTCGTCCTCCAACTGCAACACTCGGCAAATTTTCCGAACGAGCAAAATGGGGGGTACATCTCGGCATCGAAAAACAGTATCACGCATGGAAGATTTTGGATATTCGCTCCAACCAAATCGTCCCATTACGGGATTGTCTCTTCTATGAAAGACTCACCTTGCCCGTTTTTCGTGCTCACCAGGCAGCAGCTGCCAACCCCGCCAGGCTGTTTGAAGGCTCGCGTGCATTTGCAACTGTCGAAGCCGAAGCTGATGTGCAGGACGAGGATGTTTCTGAAGCTTCCGAAGCTGCCGCAACAGACATTCCCGAACCTGTCACCTCGACCGGCATACATGCATTCATTCCTCTTGCAGATGTTGACCAAGATGTTCGCGAAGTTCACCTCAGTTATGAACGCGATCGCCAACAACAGCCGATGCCCGTCGTCTCCGACGAAGCAGTACGTGTTACACCTGACGAAATTGGGGGGGAAGAAGGACGAGAAGAAAAATTCGCAGGTGCAAACGAAGAACGTCCGCGTTTTACAGAAACATGATTACAGATACTGGGATTCGCAGTCGCAGTACAGCACAACGACAGTAAAATACCTGAACCGAAAACCGTTTGACAAGCTCTTACGAGTCCTCCCCGAGAAAAATGGCGTGAAGCCATGGACATAGAGCTAGCAGCTCTCAAGAATCGTGGCACATGAGATTTAATACCGACTTCAGAAGTAAAAGAAAAGAAGGTAATTACCGGAAAATGGGTCTTCCGCGTCAAGACTAATGCAGAAGGGTCGTTTGAGAAATTCAAGGCGCGATGGGTCGTCCGCGGGTTCGAGCAGACTTACGACATCGACTATGAACTAACTTTTGCTCTTGTCGGTCGACATACAAGCATTCGGATTTTACCCTGTGTCGCCGCCTGCCGTAATCTCCGACTTCGACAAATCAACGTGTCAAATGCGTTTCTCTACGCACCCGTCGACGCACTCATCCTAGTAGAGTACCCGCATTCCTATGCTACTAACCCACCGAGCGTATGCCGTCTCCGAAAATCGCTATACGGCATTAAACGGCTCTGGCAGCAGTACCTCCACTCACAGCTGATCACTGCCGGTTTTCGTCAGCTACCGCATGACCATGGAATGTATCTTCTGACCGACGGCAACAACTATATTTTGCTCGTCGCCTACGTCGACGACATCCTCTACGTCAGTACTACCGATTCTCTTGCTGATATCTTCATTCTGAAACTACAGAAAACTCTGCAGCATACCGTCTCTGAAACAGTCTCACAGTTTCTTGGTCTAAACATTACCTGTTCACCGACGACTATTCATCTCACCGCTTCAAAGTACGCAGCAACGCTCGCTGCCCGCTTCAACCTCACTCCTACTGCAGTCTCTACACCGTACCGCTCACTACCGACTGACCACAAACCGAACACTGCACTGTTAAATTCAACCGGTTTACAGATCTATCAACAGCAGTTAGGCTGTCTACTCTTCGCCGCTGTCACTTGTCGTCCCGATCTAGCTTACGCGGCCAGTCAGCTCGCTCAGTTCCTACGCCGTCCTGAAGAGGAGCATCAGCTTGATCTTCTCCGCGCACTTCAGTATTTTATATCGACACCTAACGTCGGTTTAGTCTACAACGTCATCAGTTGCAAAACATTATACCTACACGGTTTTGTCGACGCCGATTACGCTGCTGACTCTACTAATCGACGATCACGCACTGGATTCATCTATCGGCTTGAAACTATCGGACCTATTTCTTGGAATTCGACCAAACAGGAGTTGATTGCTCTCTCCTCTGCTGAAGCTGAGTTCATCGCTGTCTGCACAGCAACACGTGAAGGCCATTACTTACAGGAACTATTGGAAGAAGCGAAGTTAACGACGACTACCCAGTTTACCCTGCACTGCGACAACCAAAGTGCAATTCGCATCGCACACCAGCCTGGTTTCGTCAACAGAACGAAACATATTTCTCTGCGTTACTTTTTCGTCAAGGATGAAGTCGAGAAGGGGAGGATGCGATTGGTTTATTGTCCGACCAACGAAATGGCTGCCGATTTCCTCACGAAGAAGCTGACACGACACAAGTTTCAATACTGTAACAAACTTTGCGGGATCTTCAAGACGTGACTCTATCGGACTTCCAGAAATGAAGGAGAGTGTTGTGATATATTTCATACTTAGCATTTCTGTAAGTCGTTTATCGATAGATAGTGTCGAATCCTACCGTAGAAGATAAATAGGTAGGATGACGTCAGCAAATAGCACTCGTCATAGGACAGTCGTTTCAGTCACGCGAATAGTCGCACCTCTTCATTATCATCTAGGGCGCATAGCGCGATAGTGATGAACAGGTACATTAGCGAACAGGTAATTTCCTAGAGCTATAAGTCTTTGTTCTGTCCTTTTATTATTAACCTTGATATTTCAACTTTGAGAACTTTGAAACTTAACTTCTGTAGAAATATATACTCAGGTTCATTCTTACAAGACTTCCGCTGTCTTACTAGTCTACCGTTCCAGTAAAGATCCTAGGCTAACACTTGAGGTTTTCCAAGTGTTCGTGTTTGCAGGTTCTATATTTAGTCTCCTGCAACACCTGTCGAAATATTACACGATGCAACTGAGCATTCGAGTTCCAAGCCACGATGTGAGGCTGTTCCTCATCTGGCCCGCCATGGAGACTTCGTCCAGCCGACCTTACAGACCATTCCAACAATGGCACGTGCATCAGCAATAAGCCATGGGAGATGCAAAGGTCTG
Source organism: Closterium sp. NIES-67 (assembly GCA_027943415.1). NCBI lineage: Eukaryota > Viridiplantae > Streptophyta > Zygnematophyceae > Desmidiales > Closteriaceae > Closterium > Closterium sp. NIES-67. The sequence goes on from BQMB01001944.1 coordinate 30,154, forward strand.
GATACATTTTTAATTATGACATTGAAATGCACTTGGTGGAGATCATGTCATGTCGTACCATACCATACTCTAAACTGGTCGCATCGTTGTTTTTGTCCAACATAACAGCTTGCCTGTTGCATGAACCTAAGCTGTGGGAAGGAACGATAATGAAATTTGCACCAGCGAGTTATTTGCGATAGTGCATGCATGTATATACACGTGAAAGCAAATCCTTGGGAGTCTTCTTATGTCGGGGTTGTATATAAATACCGATGGTAACTGAAAGTTTCCCAGTTTATTTAAAAAAATATTTGGGGTGCATGGAAGCACATGTATGCATGCACATTGCACACACCATGCTTGAAGGAGAAGTGAGGTGATGATGTAGTATATATGATTGTGGAACAGCCTCGCCGTCTAAACTGTAATGCGGATTGCATACAATCATATAGCGAAGGTGGCTGTTACGAGTAGAATTTCAGGCGCCGTTCAATCGACAGGTCTGCCCCGAAGGCAACGCAGCCATTCACAGATCGCCAGCAAAAATAAAGGGATCGTCCATGTCGCATCCCCTCGCCAAATGGTAACTTCGAATGGAAGGAGTTGATTCGCACGGCTTCCCGAACGTAAATGTGGGTATGCAAACTCTTGGTTCTCCCAGTTCCGGGGGACAGGTTACAGGAGCAAAACCCCTTTTGACGGATATGAACGGTCGATTTCCTGTTTGGGCTATTCAGAAGTACAGGTGCACCTCGTCTTCTGCCGCCGATTCTTCAAGTTTCGAACCTGGAAAGGCAGCACAACATGCAGCCCTCGATTAGCCAGGAAGAACAATCTTGAGCGTTCATTTCCTGAAACTCCCTCAAACCATTTCTTCGCGACTTTTCCTGCTAGATGGTAACCTGATAGTGCCACTAAAGGCTGACATTCAATCTTCGTCAGCCGTTTCGCGGGTTTTATTTTGTTTGTCGCCCAACAACCCCTCGAGATCTCCTCCTTCCCCACCACCCCCACCTTCTCCACCTCCTCCGTGCGTGTATCTACACCACTTCCCCCTGCCTGTCAGCTTCCACTGCGCATCTGTCCACCCGTTGCTGGTCTCCCCCCATCTGTCCGCTTTTGCTGTCCCCCTTGCTCCATGCACAGCACGAATGCCGGATGCCAGCTCAGCACATTAGCATTCCTGGACTGCACCTGTTATTCCAAGCTGCCCGAACGTAGAAGCCGCTTGCTTCAGCCTTTTGCCGGTTAGGGTTAGTGAGTTACCGTGTTTATTCACCAGCCGTCCCGGTTTCGGTGTCTTTAATCACTTCCAGTGCTACGCAATTTGGAAGGTAGGATCGCGTTTCCGAGTGATCAGACCCTCTAGATCCTCCCTCTTTTTCCCCTAACGGGATTTGTACTTTTCAGCATTTTGATTGGACCGATTCACCATCGAAGTTTTTCCGTCAGCAACTAGCTTGCGACCTGCCTGCCTTTCTGTGTGCCTGCGCGCATCCTAGAACGGACAATTATTGAGTCGACCCAAAGATCACCTCTGTGCGTGCGTGCCTCCGAGAACGGACGATTAGTCAAGCCTGCTTCCGCTCGCCTTTTCGTCATCGCAATCCGTCCCCTCATCGCGGTGTTTACCACGTCGCACTCCAGGAATCAACACAGCTGTTGCGCTTAGCTAAACGTCAGTCGCCGCACTTATCGCCAGCATACCCGTCAGAACTCTCTCGCTGACGCACGTTTCGTCTAAGGCTCGTTCCACAACGCCCTTAATTACCTCAATAACAGCCTTCGTTTGCTCTCAGAACGCTCCTCCTCGACGTTCTTAGCCATGCGAAACCCTAATCGCTTGCGGCCTATCTGACCGTCAAGCTGGCGTCTCCGCGCTTCCCGGATCATGAGTCCGGGCTTGCCGCTTGCTGATCCGCACGGCAGCGGCGGCGGCGGCCTTGGAGGCGGCGGACCAGGTACCGCAACTCCCGGCGCGATTCCCAGCGCAATTTCCGGCGCCGGAAACGGCGGTTTTGGCTCGGAAGCGGGCGCTCTGGAGCAGCACGACGGGAATCAAGCAGCGGCTGCGGCGGCTGCGGCTGCGGCTGCTGCTGCTGCTGCTGCGGCGGCGGCGGCTGCTGGTGGATGGATGTTGCTCCCGCCAGCCGGCTCTCTCCATAATCACGCCGCGCTATTATCACCAGCTGCAGCGTCCGTGCAGCACAACCACCTGCTCGCTTCGTTAAAATCAATCGCGGGTATTCCAGGATTTTCGCCAGTCAGCGCATCTCAGCCGTCCATCTCCCTATCGCACGGCCACGTGCCGTTCGCGTCTCCTTACCCAGGCAATTCTGCGGCTCTGATCCCGTTTCTCCCCCCTGGTGCCCATCATCCAATCAGCAGCCTCCACATCAGCGGCGCCGCACCAGGGTTGAATCCTAGCACATTAGGTAACCCGCTATTCGCATCTTTAGGAGGCTCTGGCGCCGCGTCCCCGTCCGGCTCGGCTTTAATCCCCATGCAAGCCCCTGTCATGCCCACGCACCCCGGCTTCCCAACCAACGGTTTCGTCTCGTCTCATTTCGACCCTGCAGCCGCCGCTGCCGCCGCCGCAGCCGCCGCCGCCGCCGCTGCTGCAGCCGCGACATACCCGCAGCCGGTTTCCGCATCTCTCCCCGTCGCGGGGGGCGTTTCCGCCGCCGCCGCAAACGGCGCGGGCGGTTTGATCCCCGCTGCTGCCATCCCCGCTTCCGCCGCCTCCGCTTCCGCCGTCGCCGCCGCCGCAGCAGCAGCAGCGGGGCGGCTCAGTGCCGTCAAGGACCCGCTCGGCTATGCTGCTATGCTCAGGTCGCGTGGGAAAGTAAACGAGGCGCTCGCTATATACGAGGCGATTATAGCGGAGAGATTAGGAGCAGCTGTGACTATGACGAGGGGAAATGGAACGGGTAGTGGCGTGGGGGCGATAGGAGGGGTAGCGGGCGCGGGGGAGGGGGAGGGGGAGCGGGAGGGGCGGGCGCCGGGGGGCCGCGGCAGCAGCAACGGCGGAAGCGCTGGTGGGGAAGGGGCAGTGTCTGCAGGCGCAGGGGAAGCTGAGCGCGGCTTTTGAGGCGTACGTGTCCGCGCTACAGCTGAACCCGACGCATGCTGTAGCGCTGACGCAGTGCGGAGTGCTGTATAAAGAGGAGGGGCACTTGCTAGAGGCGATCGAGGTGAGAGGGGAGAAGGGGGAGGAGATTGGGGGGGGGAGGGGGAAGGGTAGGAGAGTGGAGGAGGGGGAAGTAAGGGGGAAAGGGAGCGATGGGGGAGAGGGCGGGTGTGTGTGAGTGAGAGAGATTCTGAGTCAGTGGCTGAATAAGTGTGCAGAGCTGGGATCGGGATTGGGGCTCTGGAGAGCCAGGGAGGCATGGGAAGGGAGCCTAGTGTGGGAAGGGGTGTGTGTGGGGTGGGGAGGGGGGGACGGGGGGGGTGTCTGTGGGTGTGTGTGTGTGTGTGTGTGTGTGTGTGTGTGGTGTGTGTGTGTGTGTGGTGTGTGTGTGGGCAAGTCGATAAAATTTGGCCTGGTTGCATGGGTTATGGGTTGGTTGCATGGGTTATGGGTTGGTTGCATGGGTTATGGGTTGGTTGCATGGGTTATGGGTTGGTTGCATGGGTTATGGGTTGGTTGCATGGGTTATGGTTGGTTGCATAGGTTATGGGTTGGTTGCATGGGTTATGGGTTGGTTGCATGGGTTATGGGTTGGTTGCATGGGTTATGGGTTGGTTGCATGGGTTATGGGTTGGTTGCATGGGTTATGGGTTGGTTGCATGGGTTATGGCTAAGTTGGATCTAACGTTTACGGTGTTTTACGATTTCGAACGATTACGTAGTTTATTTACGTTTACGAACGGTGACGCCGTTTTGGACTGACGTTTACGGTCAGGCTGAAATTTTTCTGGAGCTGCCCGAAAAAAAAAAAAACAGAAGGGAGTCATAAGGTGACGTACATGAACATGTACATATTGGTTCACTCACACAAGCTCTCACATATAGGGGTACTACTACTATTCCTCCAACTGTCTTTTACTTCTCTTCCTAGTCATCCTCGTTGTCCTCCTCCTCCTCCTCCTCCTCCTCCCCCTCCTCCCCTCCTCCTCTCCTCCTCTTCCTCCTCCTCTCCTCCTCTTCCTCCTCCTCCTCCTCCTCCTCCTCCTCCTCCTCCTCCTGCTCCTCTTCCCCCTCTACATCCTCCTCCTCCTCCTCTCCTCCTCCTCCTCCTCCTCCTCCTCCTCCTCCTCTTCCTCCTCCTCCTCCTCCTCCTCCTCCTCCTCCTCCCTCCTCCTCCTCCTCCCCTCCTCCTCCTCCTCCTCCTCCTCCTCCTCAAAGTATGCATCCCTCTGGAATGTCGTCGTCGTCAAGCGGCTCGTAGTCATCGTGCTGCTGCTCGTCGATGTTAATCGACGCATGCCCTTCCTTCCGAAAACGCTTCTCAAAATCCTCATGCAACTTGCACACTGTGTGGTAGTTGTGTGTCACGTACACTAGATCCTCGAGGCGCTTAGGACCTAGGCGGTTACGTCGGGTTGTGTGGATGGACTCCCACACCCCCAATTCGTCTCGCATGCCGAAGCAGACACGCACTGCTTAAGAATCCTGCAAGCCAGCTTGGAGAGGTTGGGACATTGATGACCATTGAACTCCCACCAATGAGTGGGGTCCAATTTACCAGCCTTGATGAGCTCATGCTCGGCACGTGCCTTAGCCTCACCAATGGCGCCTTCCCCCTTCACATAGATGAGAATCTCCTTCTCTACCGTTGTAGCCATCAAAACCCTCGTCCCATCCTTGTCAACAGTGTACTCCCCCTTGTAGTAGTCTGCGATAAACTGCTTGAAGATTCCCGAGCATTCAGCATCCCCCCCGCTCCAAATATCTTCTCATATTGGTTCGGTGGATATAAAATCCGCCCCGCCACGTGCAATGCACAATTGATGTTCTCGTTCCAGCGGCGACGCACAGCACCCGCAACCCACTGCCGTTCTTTCGCCTTCAAGCAGCTGCATGCCTGCTTGGTGGACTCCTCCAAGTCGAGCATCATCTCATAGATCCTCCCCATAACCTCCTGGTTTCCATCAACTGCACGTAGAAGCATGTAGATTGGCTTCAAAATCTGTACCACCTTCTCAACTCCAGCCCAAAACTTGTCATCCCTGATTGTCTCGCGTGCCTTGGTCATCCGCTCCTTGCCGTGCGCAAAAGCACGCCACCCTGAAGAAAGCACCATTTGATCAAGAACCTTCCGCACATCGAGTAGACGCTGTAGTGCAATATAGTTTGTCCCAAAACGAGTGCCGGCGGGTTTCAGCAACACGAGAGAATTCTGCTCCCTGAAGTGACCAGTGATCCACTGCGCATTCTTCAGAGTGGAGATGAGATCCTGCGCCTTGGTGATGATGCGTGCCGCCCACTTCCGCCCCCCGATGTCTTTCATTAGATTGTTCAGGGTGTGAGCTGCACACCGGATGTACTGCACCTTCGGGTAGGTAGCTTTGATGATGTTGGCCGCACTAATGTTAGGGCTCGCCCCGTCCATTAGCAACCCCACGACATTGCCGGCTCCCACCATAGTGATTGCTCTTTTGAGGTGCTCCGCAATGAAATCGCCTCCCTTTTTCTTCGTTCCGCAGTCCACGCCGAACAAGAAAGACGACGCTGTGGTGTTCACCGCCAAAAAATTCATTTGGGGACGGCTACAAAGATCCGTCCACCCGTCAGTCGCAATGCTCACACCGAAATAGATCCATGATTCCTTCACCGGTTTCAGGGCTGTGTCCGTGCTAGCCTTGCAATCCTGCAGTAGGCGTCCCATGATGAGCTTTCGCCCTGGTGGTGGGAAGCCAATCCCAGCAGCAGACACCTTCCGCAACATGCCCTTGAAAGCGGCGTGCTCGGCGACGTTGGGAGGGATACGACAAACGTGGAAAAAGGTAGCAACCGCCTGTTGCGCGCTTGTCAATGCTGCAGTTTCGGGACGACATTCCTGGAGCGTCAGCTGTCCCCCGGGCCGCTTGCGGATGTAGAGCCGCCAGCACTGCTACTGGCGATTTCACTTGTTTGCTTGGTGAAAGCGTCCATAGTCCGTTGGGAGGCTATCCTCTTTGCCTCCTGCCCACTCGCTTTCTCCGATACTACCTTACGTAGAGTCTCTTTCGCTTCGGAGGGGCATTCTTGCATGCGGCAATGTTAGGGTCGTTCCAAAGAATATGCCCCTGCGCTCGACTAACGGTAAGGGACCATTGTTTATTGCAGAATCTACAGGACTTCTTAATAGTTGCATTCGATGCGGAACCTTCAGGCACGAGAAAGTACTTCCACACAGGGTGCTCATTAGTAGTAGACGCCATGGGAAGTTAGGAGGCAGTCGGACGTGAAAGTAGCTTAGGTTGCAGATATCTGTGTGGCTTCAGGAAACTAATGACGAGGTATTTAGATTCGTCTCAGTCCTCTGGCGTTTGAAGGCGACTTGGCGATTTTGAAAATGGATCAGAAATGCGTGGGTTGTACGCCACGCAATTCTATGCGTAAGTCTCCCTGGAGTGCACGAGAGGTTTGAAATTCCAGTGCGGAATTCGATTCGTTGGAATTCCATCAACTTACTGTTGGCGGAATTCCGCCGTGGCGAAATTTCTCGACGAATGGAATGCCCACGCGAAATTTTGTGTGGTTGGAATTTCGTGTACTTCTGGTACACGCCATTCCAAGGACTTGGAATTCCAAAGACTCTGGAGTTCCACGTCGGAATGCGTGTTGGAGGAATTCGGCAGAGGCTTGTCCGGAGGAATGAAACCTCCGCGCGGAATTCCAATGTGTTGGAATCTCGTGTTCTTATTGTGTCCGCAAATTCCACCGACACGGATTCCAGAATGTAACCAAGAATCGCGGGAATTCCACACATTCCACGCAACTACCCCCCTTAGCAACCCATCTCACGCCCTCCCTTGCACAACACGTTCCCCCTCCCCCAATCCCTCTCTCTCGGTTCGCATCTTACCGTTCCTTCCTAACTTTCACCGCGAGCACTACGACTGCTCTCTAAACCTACAAGCTACTAAGTCGCAGCTCACTAACACCCCCTAGCACGACGTATAAATCTGCTAGCTCCCCATCTCGTTGATCTGCCCTAATTCTGAGTTGCATGCTGACTGACCCAAAGATTTCTCTAGAGAACTTTCATCATGAACCAGAAATTTTCTCAGAGATTTTTTTACCTGCCCGGCGCGGACTAACGCGTTAGTCACCGTTCGTTAGCGAAATCGTAAATGATCGCGTTATATTACGATTACGAAACTCCAGAAATCGTTAGTGCCCAACTAAGGTTATGGGTTGGTTGCATGGGTTATGGTTGGTTGCATGGGTTATGGTTGGTTGCATAGGTTATGGGTTGGTTGCATGGGTTATGGTTGGTTGCATGGGTTAGGGATAGGAGTAGCAAGCAGAGGAGTGAGGGAATGTGGATGGGGAGTGAGGGAATGTGGATGGGGAGTGATGGAATGTGGATGAATTTTATGCATCTCTCGTCCTCCAATTCCCTCCCCTCCCCCCGCCCGTTCCCAACCACACCCCCCCTCTCTCCTCCCAAGGCGTACAGGAAGGCACTGGTGGCGGACCCAGGTGCAGGAGGCACAGCCAGGAGCAGCTGGCCGCGGTGCTGACTGACTTGGGCACGCGGCTGAAGCTACAAGGCTGCTGTCTGTGTGCCTTAACCCCTCTTCCCCACGCCCCCGCACCAATTTCCCAGGCGTACAGGAAGGCACTAGAGGCGGACCCAGGGTGCAAAGAAGCCCAAGAGCAGCTGGCCGTGGTGCTGACTGGACTTGGGCACGCGGCTGAAAGCTGGGGGGGTGCGGGCTGCAGGAGGGGATTGCCAAGTACTACGAGGCCATTGCCGCAGACCAGAGATACGCGGTGAGACAATGATTGTCGGTGGTATGCGGTAGTGTGTGATTTCTGTGTTGCACAGCAAGCCGTGTAATGCTGACTTGGGCACGCGCTGGCTGAAGCGGGGGGTCGGAGCCGGAGGGGATTGCCAAGTACTACGAGGCTATAGCTGCTGACCAGAAATATGCGGTGAGATGCGGTTTTATGAGGTAATCTGCGGTGGTGGTATGTGGCTCTGTGCTGTGTAGGGGGGCGGTCAGAGCAGGAGGGGATTGTCAAGTACTATGAAGCCATTGCTGCTGGCGACAGAGATACGCGGTGAGGCACAGATGAAGATGGGGTGATGTTTGGTTCAGTGCGGTGAAGTGCAGTCGCTTCCTCCAGGTGGCCTACTCCAATCTGGGGGTCGTCTACTCATAAATCAGTTTGTACGCAGTACGAGGCACGTGGTGGCACCGCTGCGAGGCACTGTTGCGAGGCACTGCTGCAGTTTTACGGCGACGCGGAGGCATGCACGCGCAGCCCACTCTCCCCCTCACTTCCCACCCTCAGCGCACCTACTACAACATGGGAGTGGACCGTTCGGAGATAGGGCCACTACAAGATGACTTTAGAGTCGACTCAAAAGCCCCACTCTCCCCCTCACTTCCCACCCTCCACCCGCCTACTACAACATGGGAGTGGACCGTTCGGAGATGGGGCAGCGCGGCAGCTTTACGACAAGGCGGCGGCTCTGAGGCCGCTGTATGCCGAGGCGCGCCCCTCTCCTTAACCGCTTTCCCCAACCCTTTTCCCCAACTCCTTCCGTCTGCCCCTCCCCGCCTCCAGCCCGCCTACTACAACCTGGGAGTGGTCTACTCGGAGATGGGGCAGTATGAAGCAGCCCTGCAGTTCTATGACAAGGCCGTGGCCTTGAGGCCGCTGTATGCAGAGGCGCATTGCAACATGGGGGTAATATACAAGAACTGCGGGGATCTGCACTCTGCCATTGCGTGCTACGAACGGTCAGTGGGTGGAGGGGTGTTCTGGGTCCTTGCCTCTGGTTACCAGTGCAGGTTGTAACCAGCATTGCAACATGGGCGTCATACACAAGCACTGCGGGGATCCACACTCCGCTATTGCCTGCTACGAACAGTGGGTGGGTGAATGCCATTGCTTGCCTCTAGTTACCATGTGCTACGAACGGTGGTGACCCCCTCTCGCCCCCCCCTTGCGTTACCCCACCAGCCGTGTGTCCGTGGCCTGCTGCCAGCCTCACCACCGCAATGAAGTTCACTCCAAGCACTGCTGCCCTTCTCCCTTTCCCCTGCTCCTCTGCATCCCCCCGCTCCCTTTCTCCCCCCCTTCGCCTCCCCCGCCTCCCTCCCCGTCTGCATTCCGCCATCCCTCAGGTGTCTAGCTGTGGCTCCCAACTTCACCATTGCGCGCAACAACATGGCCATTGCGCTCACGGACCTGGGCACCAAGGTAAGCGCGCAAGTCTAAAGAGGCATGGGTGACGGTGGTAAGGTGAAGCTGCCCAGTTGGGAGGCTGGTAAATGCTGCCTGCCAGGTAAGCCACACGCAGAGCATCACGGTGATCGCAAGGTCGCACACCCAGCCCAGGGCACCAAGGCAAGTTGGGGAGGAATCGCAAGCTGCGCACCCAGTTCTTTTGCAGCTGAAAAGTGCTGTGTCGTGTAAGGTCACACAGGATGGAAGGACCACCATGCTGTCTCAACTAGCCACCAAGGTAAGGCTGGAAATGGGTTATGGGTTGATGCCAGAATTTGGCTGAATGCGCGCTGCCGGATCAACTCCATTCTTCAACTGATCCACAGGGCGCGTCACACCTGCATCCGTTGAAGCTGGAGGGCGACATGTCGGACGGCGGGGCGCAATGCAAGCGTGCCATTTCCCTTCTCTCCTCCCTCCCTCTCCATGTCTCTCATACCCATCCACCCACCCCACAAACCCCCACCCCCCCCTACAGGTGAAACTGGAGGGAGACATCTCAGCAGGCGTGGCACACTACAAGCACAGTCATTTCCCGCATCCTCCTCCCTCTCTCTGTCTCTCTCTATGCCCGTACCACCCACCCACCACCCACACCCACCACCCACCCACCCACCCACCCACCCACCCACCCACCCACCCACCCACCACCCACCCACCCACCCACCCACCCACCCACCCACCCACCCACCCCACCCACCCCCCTCTACAGGTGAAGCTAGAGGGAGACATCTCGGCAGGCGTGGCGCACTACAAGCGCGCACTGCTGTTCAACTCGCACTATGCCGATGCCATGTACAACCTGGGGTGGCGTATGGGGAGATGCTCAAGTTTGACATGGTGAGACGAGGGGCACACATGCACACATGCGCGCAAGCACACACATGCCAACCGACACACAAGCGCGTGCTGCTGTTCAACTCGCACTATGCCGATGCCATGTACAACCTGGGGGTGGCCTATGGGGAGATGCTCAAATTCGACATGGTGAGACGAGAACACATGCATGCACATGCCCTCATGCATGCATGCACACACGCAGGTGCGCCTGCTCGCCCTTTGGGGTGATCTGCAGGGCTAGGGAAAACCTCCCATCCCACTTCCATCTGCCCTACCTACCATTCCTTGCTTGCAGGCATTGGTGTGGTGATGTACGAGCGGGCCTTGCACTTCAACCCGCCGTGCGCGGGGCTTGCAACATTCCGCGTGTGTGAGATCTACAAGGACCGCATCACCTCTAGAACTGCATATACACGACCTTTTGCTCTCTTTGTACCACCTCTTCGCACCACCTCTGCTCCTCCTTCTTATATGTGCTACTCCAGGCGGTGGTGATGTATGAACTAGCTCTTCACTTCAACCCGCAGTGCGCCGAGGCGTGCAACAACCTGGGCGTGATCTACAAGGACAGGGACAACCTCGACAAGGCGGTGGAGTGCTACCAGAAGGCGCTCCGCATCAAGCCCAGCTTCTCGCAGTCGCTCAACAATTTGGGAGTGGTGTACACTGTGCAGGTATGTGTTGGTGCGTGTGTGGCTTGTTGCTAATTAGCAGCAGCAGCAGCAGCAGCGGCAGCAGCAGGTGAAGCAGCAGGAGACGCAGTAGGTGCAGCAGCAGGCGGCAGCGGCAGCAAGGGCAGGAGCTCGAGCAACAGCATGCGAGGTAGGCAGTCAGCATCAACCTGGACAAGGTGGCGGAGTGCTACCAGAAGGGCTCCGCATCAAGCCCAGCTTCTCGCAAACACTCAACAACCTGGGAGTGGTGTGCACGTGCTGGTGTGTGCTGGTGTGTGTGCATGGATATTATTGGTTGATTAACAGCCAAAGCAGCAACAGCAAGCAACAGCAGCAACAGCAGCAGCAGCAGCAGGAGTGCGTGAGGCAGGTGCGTCATAGCATCAACCTGGAGTAGGCGGTGGAGTGCTACCAGAAGGCCGTGCGCATCAAACAAGCATCTACCCTCTAATTTCTACATTTACAGTTGCTGCCCACACAAAGTCATGGTGCCAAAATGGTGCTCCCTCGGCTCGGAGTGCTACCAGAAGGTGCTCCCTCGGAGTGCTACCAGAAGGTGCTCCCTCGGAGTGCTACTATAAGTAGACATGGGCAAAAAAAATCGCATCGCATCGCATTTAATCGCGTTTTTGCGATGGCGATTTTTTTTTTTTTTTTTTTTAATTTTTTTTTTAATATAATTTTTAAATCATCGCGCGATGCGATGAATTAATATCGCTTGATTTAATTTAAATCGCATTTTAATCGCGCAAAAAAACGCGATTTAAATGCGATATGCGATTTTTTTTAAATCGCGCGCGATATTGCACTGAAACCCACTCTGAAACCCACTACGAAAAACCACACTGGTTATTTGCACTCTAGCTTACGACTGCCCGTGAGTCAATTTCCCCGCAGCCATGTGTTTTTTCTCTTTTTTTGGGGTGTTTTTTAATTCTGTTTTAAAACTCGATGCGATTTAAAATCGCATTGCGCGATCTAATTAAATATCGCATGCGATTTTTTTAATACATCGCGGGTAAAATGCGATTTGCGATTTTTTTTTTTTTGGAAAAATAAATCGCGCGATGCGATTTTAAATCGCATCGCTTTTTTAAACATCGCACCTGCATGCGATGCGATTTAAATCGCAATCGCGTTTTGATCATGTCTAACCATAAGGCCGTGCGCATCAAACAACCTGGGAGTGGTGTACACCGTGCAGTGCAGGTGTGTGTTGGTGTGTGCATGTATATTTGGTGATTACCAGCGGCGTCAGCAGCAAGATAACTCTGGCGCACAACAGGATTCACACACGTTGCCATGGTTTCTCTAACCCTCCATCTCCCTTCCCCCCACTCCCCCCACTCCCTGCTCTCTCGCCCGCACCCTCTTAACCCCCCAAGGGCAAGATGGACCTAGCGCTCAACATGATTCAGGCTGCCATTCTCGCAACCCTGCATATGCCGAGGCGTACAACAACCTGGGTAAGGGGGGGGGAGGAGGGGACTGGGGCAAAGGGGGAGAAGGTAGAGGAGGGGCCAGTAGTGCTCAAGGGGATTCAAGCTGCCATTCTCGCCAATCCCCGCTTATGCCGAGGCACACAACAACCTGGGTAAGGACGGAGGGCGAAAAGGCACAAGGCACAAGGCGAGAAGGCACAAGTGATCTGTTGAGATGTGCGAGTGTTTAATTGGCGTGCAATGGTGCTGAGCTGTTGAGATGTTCGGTTGGAATGCCATTGCAACTGCTTCCGTCTCCTCTTGCCGCCTGTCATCCGCCCTCCGCCCTCTCTCTCAGTGTACTCCTCCCCTTCCTCCCCATGCTTCCGCTTTTCTGTCCTTCCAGGTATATTGCACAGTGACGCGAGCGCGTAACATCCCAGCAGCCATAGAGGCCTACCAGCAGTGCCTTGGCATCCCACTCTCTCCGTCCATCCCCGGTTTCTCATCTTCCCACCACCTCCTTTCCCAGGCGTGCTGCACAGAGACGCGGGCAACATCCCAGCGGCCACTAGAGGCCTACCAGCAGTGCCTTGGCATCCCACTCTCTCCGTCCATCCCCGGTTCTCATCTTCCCACCACCTCCTTTCCCAGGCGGTGCTGCCACAGAGACGCGGGCAACATCCCAGCGGCCATCATAAGGCCTACCAGCAAGTGCCTTGGCATCCCACTCTCTCCGTCCATCCCCGGTTCTCATCTTCCCACCACCTCCTTTCCCAGGCGTGCTGCACAGAGACGCGGGCAACATCCCAGCAGCCATAGAGGCCTACCAGCAGTGCCTTGCCATCGACCCCGACTCGAGAAATGCCGGGCAGGTGAGGCGATAGGCCGGGCAGGCCTACCTGCTGTGAATTGCCATCGACCCTGGCTCAAGAAATGCCGGCAGGTGAGGGGCTTCGCGGCAGGGACCTACGCTTTTTGCGGTGTTTGTCTTAACTAGTCTGTGCTCGCTGGCACGCAAACCCTCATCCCTCCTCACTTCGCTCCCCTCTGGCAACCCCCGTGTTGCCATCAGAACCGTCTGGTGGCCCCGTGCTAGCCATGAATTGATTGAAATACATTATTTAGGGTCTGACGGACTCCCTCCTGGCACCTCTTCCACTCAAGTTCGGCTCCCCTACCCTCTCCTTCCCCCGCTGCCATCAGAACCGTCTGCTGGTAATGAATTGCATTCACGAGGGCTGGACGACTCTCTAGTCCCTCCCGCCTCAACCTTTGTCCCTGCTCTCCTTGCTCTCCCCACTTTCCCCACTCGCCCCCCACCTCCCTCTCTCAGAACCGTCTGCTGGCTATGAATTACATTCACGAGGGGCTGGATGACTCTCTGTTCGTGCTCACCGGTGAGAGGGAGGAAGATGGAGGTTGAGAAAGGAGGGAAGAGAGGGGAGGGGTTAAGGCTCAGGGTCTCAGTGCTCAGTACCCTCTGTGTTCATTGCTCACCTGTGAGATGGGGGAGGGAGTGCATTGTGTTTCTGTGGAAATGGGGGTGGAAGGGTGACTGCTTTTGAGGCGCCTAGAAAAAATATCGAGTGTGGACCGCAGCCCTCTCCCTCCCCCTCCCAACCCCCCATCCAAAAGCACTGATCTCGACCGCTGGAAGTGGTGGCCATTTCTCCTGTTCTTCCTTCCTTTGACTTGAGAGTTGCCACAAGCCTCTCCTAACTCCCCCCCCCCCCGCCCCCCCTGTTGTAAAATATATATACTATACAACATGCATGCCTAGATTAGGAGGTGTAGTCATTATAATTATTGGGGGGTTGTTGGTTGGGTTGACCAACCCACATTTGGGTTGGTCAAGATTGGATTTGGTCCTAGACATTTGGTTGGCATATTCCAACAAATGGTCTTTGGTCCTAGGAACCAACCAATCACCAAGCACCACACTTTGTGGTTGCTTGCCTTCCAAGCAATCTCTCTCATTGGTCCACATTGTGCCAATAGGAGAGCACCACACTTTTGTGGTTGCTTGCCCTACAAGCAACCTCCCCCATTGGTCCACTTTATGGCCAATAAGAGAGCTTCCCTTCCAACTCTTTCTTGCTCCTTGTTTTGTACAAAAAGAGCCTCTGGCTCCCTACTCAATTCAATCTTTTCTCTTCCAAGCTAGTTCCTTCATGGTATTCAGAGCCACAATGGCTCACGCCACCTCGATTCGATCCTAACTAGCACGGCCCTATGCTGTCCCTCCTCATCTTCGAAGTCTAGCCCTTCCTTAGGCTACTTCCCGCCCCCCCGTGCGCCCTTTCTCGCGCGCTAACTTCCGTCGCGCGCCGCTTCTTCCTCCGTCGCGCGCCTTTTTGCCGCCGCCCGCTTCTCCCTTCCGTCGTGCGCCTCGCGTCGCGCCTGACGACGCGCTTTCCGGCCGTCGCATCCTCCTACTGCGCCCGTTGGTGCGCTCCTCCGTCGTGCGGTCCGTCGTCGCGCCCTCCCGTCGCGCCCTCTCCGTCGCGCCCTCCCGTCGCGCCCTCCCGTCGCGCGCCCTCC
>BQMB01001945.1:0-35102 GCA_027943415.1 Closterium sp. NIES-67
TAGACTAGGTGTTGTACCCTCTAAGCACAATTCAGTATAGTCTACAGTAACTACCTAAGTTACATTTGACACACCCCCTAGACTATATAGGGGCAGTGCCTAGCCAGGGAAAGAAGCAGCTCAGGGGCGGCACTACTAGTCCAGCCTCTGAGGCAAGGGTCTAAAGACCAGTCAAAGGAGTTACAGATAAGAAAAGAGCAGGACCAGGGCGGCACTACTAGTCCAGCCACTGGGAGGAGGCCACAAGGCCAGTCAGGGTAAAATATATATATATAGAGGACGCAGTACAAGGTCAAGGCCCTAGCAAGTGAGAGGCTACAGGAACAAGACCTAGCTGTACACAGTGCCGCTGATGATCTTTAGGCTCAAGCGCCTTCATAAAGATATCAGTTGTGTTGGCACCGGGAGGCCAAGTGTACTACGCGCGTCTGGCGGCGCTGCTGGAGCTCACGCAGGAGGAAGTACCACAGCTGGATGTGCTTCGCTCTGCCCTCGAGTCGAGGCTCCTGACACGGGAGGATCATGGCCCTGTTGTCAGCGTACAGGACCGGGGCAGAGCTAGGCCGCTCACCTAAGTCAGTGAGCAAGAAGGTCAGCCAGCGGAGCTCCTGTGCCGCCATGGCACCGGCGTAGATCTCGGCCTCAAAGCTGGATTGGGCAACAGACGAGCGGGTAGCTCTCCATGAGATGGCACCTGAACCAAGGCTGAAGCAGTAGCCCTGCGAGGACCTGAGGGTCCCGGCGTCGTCTGCCCAAGAAGCGACTGTGTGTCCAGTAAGGACCACTGGCCTGCGTCCTCCTAGCACTAACCCCATGCCCAATGTACTTGCAAGATAACGCAAAACCCTCTTAGCGGCAGACCAGTGCTGAGGTTGGTGTCTGCCTGTAGCCACAAAGCGAGCCAGGATGCTGAGAGGGTATGCGAGATCTGGGCGAGTGCAAGTCATCAGATACATGAGGCAACCCACCAGCTCTGCGTAAGGACCACTGGGCTGTGCTGACTCCTCAGGAACTGGAGCCAAGATCCTGTGGTCTAGAGGCAGAGGAGTGGGCTGTGCGGAGGAGAGTTGAAGGCCGAACCTCTGAAGGACCTCACGCACCAAGTGTGACTGAGTCAAAGTGATGGTGCGCGCTGCTCTGTCCCTGGAGATCTGCAAGCCAAGGTAGTGGCACAGTTCTTCACGGTCAGTGCAAGTGTGTCTCTTCAGCAACTCTGCCTTCACAGAGGCCAGTGCGTGCCTGTCTGCTGTGGCGAAGACCAGGTTGTCTACGTTAACAAGCATGTAGAACAGGGTCTGGCCAGCACGAACGAAGAGCGAGGGGTCTGCAGAGGACGGAAAGAACTGCAGGTCAGCAAGCGTAGTACGCAGCGTGTCGTGCCACTCACGGGGAGCCTGCCGCAGGCCGTAGACAGGACGCTGCAGGAGCCACTGGGTCCTAGGAGGGAAGGTACCAGTGAAGCCCTGAGGGCGGCGCACGTAGACCTGCTTATGTAGACTGCCCTGAAGAAACGCAGTGGAGAAGTCGAGGGAGTGAAGCTCGTAGTCACGCTGAGCTGCTACGTGTAGCAGCACCCGAAGAGTAGTCATCTTCGGGGTCGAAGCGAAGGTCTGGAAGAAGTCCACCCCCTCACGCTGACTGAAACCTCTAGCCACGTAGCGCGCCTTGAACACAGGCGGCTCTCTAGGAGGGCGCTTCACCTTGAAGAGCCAGCGGCCATCGACTATGTTCACCCCAGGTGGGGGAACTGCGTCGACGTAGGTGCCGGTGGATCTCCAAGATGCCATCTCCTGCTCCATGGCAGCTATCCACTGAGAGGCCCAGGGTCCCGAGACCGCCTCAGCGTAAGTGCGAGGGGTTGGGATGTCGAAAGCGTCAGGGTCACCCTCAGGGACTAGAAGCATAGAGCAGCGATGGGGAGCAGCCTCGGACAAGAATGCAAGCTCGTACTGGCGGTCCTCCAGGACGTCACTGCCAAGGGCAGGAGCACCCCCGACAGACGGAGGACAGGCAGGGTCAGAGACTAGCGCGGTGGCGTGGTCAAGGCAGCGGGTAGAGGCGAAGTCAGCGACCGCGGCGACAAGGGCATCAAGGCTCGAAACCGGAACAGACGGGTCAGTAACGAGAGAGGCAAGGACCCGAGGAACAAGTGGACGAGCGGCACGCAGGTAGTCAGACAGAGGTGGGGGGCAACGACAAGGGAGGACGGAGGGGGCGACGGGAGAAGGGGAGGACGAGACGCGTGGGAACGAAGCATCATAGGGTGAGAGCGCGAGACAGGGGAGACAGGTCGAGCACGGGAGGGACGGCGAGACCAGACGTGAGACGGAGGAGTCGGGTCAGGGGACAGAGGAGGGGACACAAGATGGGAACGAGGGGGGAAACGGGCCGGAGACGAGTCCGGAGGAGGGAACACAGGGCCGTAGACAGGAGGAGGAGGAGGCACAGGCACGGGGTCAGGGGACGGAAGGCCGAGCAGGCGAAGAGCGCACAGCGGCGGGGACTGCTGCGGCGGCGGTGTGGCACCGACACCGAGACCGCAAGCTGCCTGGCGGCTACCTCCAGAACACAACACGCCAGCACCCCCAGAAGGAACACCCCCAGAGCTCAGAACCCCTCGAGCACCGGTACCACCCCAAGGCCCACCGGGACAAGCCACGACAGGAGTCCCAGGACTAGTACCCATCCCAACTCCAGCACCCCCAGAGGCAACAAACTGCTGCGGCGACGGCTGCGGCGGCGGCGGTCGCAACGACGGCTGCGGCGACGGCGGCGGCGGTGACGACGGCTGCGACAGCGGTGGTGACTGCGGCTGCGGAGGCGGCAGAGGAGGGGACACACGAGAAGGGGCAGGTGGCGAGGACTGTGCCGCAAGACTACCAGAGTCAGTTGACTCCTCAACCGGTACAACCGACGTAAGTGGGGTGACGTGGGACACACCTGAGGGGGCAGGACGGGGAGGGGGAGGAGGAGGGGCGGTGACGACCGGGGAAGGGGTGACCAGGAACAAGGGGGGGGTAACCGGAGGACCTCGGTGGGGGAAGCGGCGGAAGAAGGAGACGGACTTGTCAAAGGTGACGTCACGGGAGTGAAAGAACCGATGAGACGGCGGGTGGTAGAAGTGCCAGTCTGACGCGTCAAGGGGGAAGCCGAGGAAGACACAGGGAAGGGTGCGGGCAGTTAGCTTGTCCGTGCCAGAGGCACGAACGTGAGCAAGACAGCCCCAGACGTGGAACGCAGACGCGGCACAAGGTGACCCAGACCAAACGAGGGTCGGCGAAACCTGCGGCTGCTGAGGGTGCGGCCACAGGTTAAGCTGGTGAGCGGCGTAGCGAACCGCAAACGGCCACAGAAAATGGGGTGCCCCGGCATGGATCATGGAGGTGCGAGCCACCTCCATGACCAAGCTGATGTGTCGCTCAGCGACCCCATTCTGCTGCGGGGAGTCCGGCAAGGTGAACGTCTGGGTGATGCCCTCCGCATGACTGAAACGACCAAGGACACCAGAAGCAAACTCTCCACCACGGTCGGAGTGGAGGCGCAAGACAGGGAGACCGCGACGGACACGCGCAGCGACAAGCCACGAGATAAGAACGTCAGGCACGTCGGCCTTCCGCTCCAGGGGGAACACAGTGGTGTAGTGCATGTAGTTGTCGACAAGCACTAGGAAGTAGCGCTCTCGACGCGGCCCATGGATGGGGGCGGGGCCCCAGACGTCCATGTGCAGAGTCTGCAGTGGTGCGGCTGTAGGGGGAAACGAGGAGGAGTGAGGAGCACGGCGAAGCCGGCCCTCGACACAAGGCGTGCAATGTGGGGCAGGGGAGGAGGGAAACTCAGAGAACGACCCAGGGAGGCCTAGGACGAGACCGTGTTGTGGCATGTGACGCAGACGCGGGAGGGCAGGGTGACCTAGACGGTGGTGCCATAGGAGAGTCGGGTGGGTGAGTGACCGACAGGAGCAGGCAGCAGCAACCTTTGTAGGCGCAGCCACCTGAGGGGGGGTCTTAGCCGAGGGGGTCACAGTGTCCAGTGTGAACAGTCCGGGCACTTGGTCCCGGGGGGACGTGGTAAGGGGAGCACCAGAGGCAGCCTCGGTACAGACAGCATACCGCTCGTGACTAGGGAACGTAGTGGTGACGCCAAGGTCCTGGAGGCAGCCGACACCAACTAGGTTCCTGGAAAACGAGGGGATGTGCAGGCCTGTGAGAGAGCCCGAAGGAACCGCCGGGCAGGGGAGGGTGGTGGAACTGCTGGCGACTACAGGGCCAGAGGAGGGGTCAGCCAGGGAGACGGCGGCAGGGACAGGAAGCGGTGTCAACGTAGTGGAGTCGCGGAAGAAGCACCGGGAAGCGCCAGAGTCGAGGGTGAAGGAGAGCGCGGCAGTGGCAGCCGGAGGCGAAGTAGCGACGTAAGCACCAAGGCTAAACAAAGCAGGGTATCCTACGCCTGACGCAGTAGGGGAGTCGATGGAAGGCACACCTACACTAAGCACACTAGAGTCATCAGCATACATCACATGCAGAGCAGCAACAATCTCATCCATGCCTAGATAAAAAATCTGAACCCTACGACTAAGCAAGCTGTGCCAGTCTGGGAGCTGGGCGACGGGCCGAAACGCTGACGAAACAGGTCGTCCAGGCGACGGAAACAGCGGACGGAGGTGTGACCGATCTTATCGCAAACGAAGCCACGGCGAGGACCAGTCTGAAGCAGGTACTGACAGCGCGCGGCACCCGAACCACCACTCGGCAGCCCACCACACGCACCACCACCACGTCTTGCGCTGCCACAAGCGCCAGGCCACCCAGGCGGAAGACGACTCGTCCGCCTCTGCTGCTGCTACAACTGCTGCGGCTGCGGCTGCTGCGGCTGTCGCGGGTCCGGCGGTAACACCGGCGACTGCTGAGACGGCTGCTCGGCTGCACCTATCAGGGTCCCCGCGTCAGCACCACCACTAGGTGACCCAACTCCAGCACCACCTACACCCGCACCCCCACCCCCGTCGCCACGTCCAGCCTTGGGGCGGCGACACTTCCCCGGACGAACCTGTGCGGCAGCTGCAGTCTCAACCACAGCGACAGAACCGTCGGAGAAGGTGCACTAAGCGGGGGCACAACCCTTAAAGATAGGGACCGGCACAGTACCGCTGGTCTGAGCGATAGAGTGGTGGCGGGCCTCTATAGCGGACAGGGTGTCAACAAAGTCAGTGAGGGTAAGGTCTGCGGGGTGGACGCTAAGAAAGCGGTCACGGGCAGTGGCAAGACGGTCAGGGAGGCGGGTGGCTAGCAAGTAGAGAGTAGAGGTGAGGGGCGGCTGGTGGGCTAGAAGCTTTGTGGGGGTGCAGGCAGCACGCCAGGTCTCGTCTATGGTGCGCAGGTGAGCGGCCAGGTCGGCGACAGTGGGGAACGACACAAGGTCAGGAAAGAGCATGGGGAGGATCAGACGACCGACCGAGGCAGCAGGCGGAGGGGAATAGCGCTGGACAACAGCATCTAGGAAAGCCTGAGCAGTGGTCATAGACCTGAAGCGAGGTCGCTTGTACAAGGGGAGGGCATTGCTAATAGCAAGCTGTGCAACAGCGTTAGGGTACAGCCAGACAGAGGGAGCAAGGGCAGCGGCTACAGCGGACTCACGCTCAGCGGACGAGGGGTCAGGAGACAGTGTAGCGGGGGGGTCAGGGCAGGGGAGGGTACCATCAAGATGGACAGACAGCGAGTGGCCATCCTGCCGCTGACCAGTGAGATGGCGACGAAGGTCAGCAAGCCACGCATCAAACTCAATCGGCTGGCCCTCAGCGTCAAAGCAAAGCACCGCCGCCATGAGTGACAATAGAGGGCAGTGTAGAGTAGGACAGTGTGGTGCAGTGCTGTGTAGTGCGGTGCAATGTGGTGCAGAGTGGTGCAGTGCTGTACAGTGCGGTGCAGTGCGGTACAGTGTGGTACAATGCGGTGCAGTGCGGTACAGTGCGTTGCAATGCGGTGCAGTGTGGTACAAAGCGGTGCAGTGCTGTGCAAAGTGATGCAGTACGGTACCGGGGGGGGGGTTCGGAGGGCGGTGCTGATCGGGAAGAACGGGCCGAACCCGAGGCAGCGGCGGGCCGGCGACGGCGCGAATGCAGGGGCCGGCCGGCGGGCGGCAAGTAGACACGGCCGCGACGGCGGCCAGGGACAGTCGCAACGGCGGCCTGGGACAGCCGCGATGACAGCCAGGGGCAGCCACGACGGCGGCCAGGGACAGCTGCGACGGCGGCGAGGGGCGGCCGCGATGGCAGGAGTGACCGTGAGGCGGCTGGAGACGGCAGCGGCGGTGGCGAGGGGCGGCCGGGACGACTAGGGGCGGCCGAGGGACGGCAGGAAGCGGCCGCGACGGCTAGGGGCGGGCTCAAACGGCCAGGGGGCCTGCGAGGAGCGGGCGCGAAACGGCCAGGGCGCCGGCTAGGAGGGGCTAGGGTCAGGCGCGAACGGCCAGGGGGCCGGCTAGGGACGGGCGCGAACGGCCAGGGGGCCGGCTAGGGGCGAGCGCGATGGTCAGGGGGGCCGGCTAGGAGCGATCGCGACGGCCAGGGGGCCGGCTAGGAGCGGGCGCGACGGCCAGGGAGCCAGCTAGAGACGGGTGCGACGGTCAGGGGGCCGGCTAGGAGCGATCGCGACGGTCAGGGGGGCGGCTAGGAGCGGGCGCGACGGCCAGGGAGCCAGCTAGAGACGGGCGCGACGGTCAGGGGGGCGGCTAGGAGCGATCGCGACGGTCAGGGGGCCGGCTAGGAGCGGGCGCGACGGCCAGGGAGCCAGCTAGAGACGGGCGCGACGGTCAGGGGGCCAACTAGGAGTGATCGCGACGGTCAGAGGGCCGGCTAGGAGCGGGCGCGACGGCCAGGGAGCCAGCTAGAGACAGGCGCGACGGCCAGGGGGGCGGTTAGGGACGAGCGCGACGGCCAGGGGCCGGCTAGGGACAGGCGCGAACGACCAGGGGGCCGGCTAGGGACGCACGCAAACGGCTAGGGGGGCGGCTAGAGACGCGCGCGAACGGCCAGGGGGCCGGCTAGGGACGAGCGCGAACGGCCAGGGGGCCGGCTAGGGACGAGCACGACGGCCAGAGGGCCGGCTAGGAACGTAGGGGCAGAAGCGTGAGCGGGCTAGGGGGAGATCTAACCTACTATGATACCATATCGGAATGAATAAGTGAACTAGAATGTGTGAGTACAAGGGTATATAGACTAGGGTGTTGTACCCTCCAAGGCACAATTCAGTATAGTCTACAGTAACTACCTAAGTTACATTTGACACTTAGTAGCCAAAATCTATAGGTTGCTTAGGAGAGAAATTATTATAGCGGGGGATCGCATGTGTGATTGTGTAAGGGTGATTTTACACAACACTTTTCCGCATCAGGGTCCCTACACTCGACCACTTTTAAAAAGCAGGGTCTCGTATGGATCTAGTTTTTTCATAAGGGTCAAAAACTAAAACATTTTTAAAAATAAAGTTCCAACACCTACCCTACCCTTATGTCAAACATGTGTATCTCCTATGTTTGCATAGACTGTATAGGGCCACCTCTTAGAGGGTACAACACTTAGGTATATTCATTTGTACTCTCTCTCTACTCAACATTCATTTCTCACTTTAATACCTTATTGTAAGGACCGTAAGGGTATTTTTATCAGAAATTGAAGAAGTGGGTGGTGTTAGAGAGAGGGTACACACAGATATACCTAAGTGTTGTACCCTCTAAGAGGCTACCCTATACAGTCTATACAAACATGACAAATACACATGTTTGACACACCCCCTAGACTGCATAGGGGAATGTCCTAAACAAGCAGCTCAGGGCGGCACTACTAGTCCAACCTGTGAGACAAGGGTCTGAGAGACCAGTCAGAAGGAGTACAGACAAGGCAAGAACAAGAGCAGGGCGGCACTACTAGTCCAGCCACTGGGAGAGGACACAAGTCCAGTCTGAGTATACATATAAAGGACAGTACAAAGTCAAGGTCCTAGCAAGTGAGAGGCTACAGGAATTAGACCAAGCTGTACACAGTGCCGCTGATGATCTTTAGGCGCAAGCGCCTTCGTAAGGATATCAGCCGTGTTGGCACCTGAGGCCAAGTGTACTACGCGAGCCTGACGTCGCTGCTGTAGCTCACGCAGGAGGAAGTACCGCAGCTGAATGTGCTTCGCTCTGCCCTCGAGTCGAGGCTCCTGACACAGGAGGATCATGGCCCTGTTGTCAGCGAACAGGACCGGGGCAGAGCTAGGCCGCTCACCTAAGTCAGTGAGCAAGAAGGTCAGCCAGCGGAGCTCCTGTGCCGCCATGGCACCAGCGTAGATCTCAGCCTCACAGCTGGACTGCGCCACAGACGAGGAGCGAGTAGCTCTCCACGAGACGGCACCTGAGCCAAGGCTGAAGCAGTAGCCCTCGGTAGACCTGAGAGTCTCAGCATCGTCTGCCCACGAAGCGTCTGTGTGTCCAGTAAGGACCACTGGCCTGCGTCCTCCTAGCACTAACCCCATGCCCGATGTACTAGCAAGATAACGCAGAACCCTCTTAGCGGCAGACCAGTGCTGCGGTCGGTGCCTGCCTGTGGCCACAAAACGAGCCAGGATGCTGAGAGGGTATGCGAGATCAGGGCGAGTGCAAGTCATCAGGTACATGAGGCAACCCACCAGCTCTGCGTAGGGGCCGCTGGGCTCTACCAACTCCTCAGACACTGGAGCGGAGAGCCTGTGGTCTACAGGCAGAGGGGTGGGCTGTGCAGAGGAGAACTGAAGGCTGAACCTCTGAAGGACCTGGCGCACCAAGTGTGACTGAGTCAGGGTGATGGTGCGCGCAGCTCTGTCCCTGGAGATCTGCAAGCCAAGGTAACGGCGCAGTTCTCCAAGGCCAGTGCAGGTGTGTCTCTTCAGCAGCTCTGCCTTCACGGAGGCCAGCGCGTCCCTGTCTGCTGTGGCAAAGACCAGGTCGTCGACGTAAACGAGGATGTAGAACGGAGTCTGGCCAGCACGAACGAAGAGTGAAGGGTCTGCAGAAGACGGAAAGAACTGCAGGTCAGCAAGCGTAGCACGGAGAGTGTCGTGCCACTCACGGGGAGCCTGGCGCAGGCCGTAGACGGGGCGCCGCAGGAGCCACTGGGTCCCAGGAGGGAAGGTGCCAGTAAAGCCCGGAGGGCGACGTAGGTAGACCTGCTCGTGTAGGCTGCCCTGAAGGAAGGCAGTGGAGAAGTCGAGGGAGTGAAGCTCGTAGTCACGCTGAGCAGCTAGGTGTAACAGAACCCGAAGAGTAGTCATCTTCGGGGTCGGAGCGAAGGTCTGGAAGAAGTCCACCCCCTCGCGCTGACTGAAGCCTCTAGCCACGTAGCGCGCCTTGAACACAGGCGGCTCTCCAGGAGGGCGCTTCACCTTGAAGAGCCAGCGGCCATCGACTACGTTCACCCCAGGTGGGGGAACTGCGTCGACGAAGGTGCCGGTGGATCTCCAAGATGCCATCTCCTGCTCCATGGCAGCTATCCACTGCGAGGCCCAGGGTCCCGAGGTCGCCTCAGCGTAAGTGCAAGGGGTCGGGATGTCAAAAGCGTCTGGGTCACCCTCAGGGACTAGCAGCAAGGAACAGAGATGGGGAGCAGCCTCGGAGAGGAAGGCAAGCTCGAAATGGCGGTCCTCCAGGACGTCACTGCCAAGGGCAGGAGCACACGCGACAGACGGAGGACAGGCAGGGTCAGAGACCAGAGCGGAGGCGTAGTCAAGGCGGCAGGACGAGGCGAAGTCAGCAACAGCAGCGACAAGGGCGTCAAGGCACGAGGCCGGAACAGACGGGTCGGTAACGAGAGAGGCAAGGACGCGAGGAACAAGAGGACGAGCGGCACGAAGGTAGTCAGACAGCGGGGGGGGTGCAACAACAAGGGAGGAAGGAGGAGGCGACGGCAGAAGGGGAGGACGAGACGCGTGGGAACGAAGCAACATAGGGTGGGAGCGCAGGACAGGCGAGGCAGGACGAGCACGGGAGGGACGGTGAGACCAGACGTGCAACGGAGGAGTCGGGTCAGGAGACAGAGGAGGGGACACAGGAGGGGAACGAGGGGGGAGACGAGCCGGGGACGAGTCCGGCGGAGGAAAAACAGGGCCGTAGACAGGAAGAGGAGGAGACGGTCGGGGAGGAACCGACGCAGGGTCGGGGGACGGCAGGCCGAGCAGGCGAAGGGCTGACACCGGCGGGGACTGCTGCTGCGGCGGCACAACGGCGACACCGGGACCGCTAGCTGCTCCTCGGCAACCCCCGACACTCTCCACACCAGCACCCCCAGAGGGACCACCCCCAGGGCTACCAGGACGAGCACCCCCAGAGGCAGCGAACGGGTGCTGCGACGGCAGCGGCGGCGGCGGCGGTGGCGGCAACGACGGCTGCAGCGGCGGCAGAAGCGGTGGAGGAGGGGACTGGGGAAGGGACGCCAGGGGAGGGGCGGCTGACGAGGACTGCACAGGAGGGCCACCAGAGTCAGAAGACTCCTCAACCGGGTCCACCGACGGAGGGGGGGTGACGTGGGACACACCAGAGGGGGCGGGATGGGGAGGAGGAGGAGGAGGGGCAGGGACTACCGGGGAAGGAGGGACCAGGAACAGGGGGGGAGTAACCGGGGGACCACGGTGGGGGAAGCGACGGTAGTAGGAGACGGACTCGTCAAAGGTGACGTCACGAGAGTGAAAGAAGCGGTGAGACGGCGGGTGGTAAAAGTGCCAGTCGGACGCGTCAAGGGGAAAACCGAGGAAGACGCAGGGAAGGGTGCGGGCAGTGAGCTTGTCCGTGCCGGAGGCACGGACGTGAGCAAGGCAGCCCCAGACGTGGAACGCAGACGCGTCACCAGGAGACCCAGTCCAAAGACGGGTCGGCGAAACCTGCGGCTGCTGAGGGTGCGGCCACAGGTTAAGCTGGTGAGAAGCGTAGCGCACAGCGAACGGCCACAGAAAATGGGGTGCACCGGCATGGATCATGGAGGTGCGAGCCACCTCCATGACCAAACCGATGCGTCGCTCAGCGACCCCATTCTGCTGTGGGGAGTCCGGTAGGGTGAACGTCTAGGTGATGCCCTCCGCACGACAAAAGCGACCAAGGACACCTGAGGCAAACTCGCCACCACGGTCTGAGTGAAGACGCAAGACAGGGAGACCGCGGTGGACACGCGCAGAGACAAGCCAGGGGATGAGAGCGCCAGGCACGTCGGCCTTGCGCTCCAGGGGAAAGACTGTGGTGTAGCGTATGAAGTCGTCGACAAGCACAAGGAAGTAGCGCTCTCGACGCGGCCCAGGGACAGGGGCGGGGCCCCATACGTCCAGGTGCAGGGTCTGCAACGGCGCGGCGGTAGGGGGAAACAAGGAGGAGTGAGGGGCACGGCGAAGCCGACCCTCGACACAAGGCGTGCAAGGTGGGGCTGGGGAGGAGGGAAACGCAGGGAGAGAACCTGGGAGACCAAGGACAAGACCGTGCTGGGACATGTGACGCAGACGCTGGAGCGCAGGGTGACCTAGGCGGTGGTGCCAAAGGAGGGTCGGGTGAGTGAGGGACCGACAGGTTCAGGCGGCAGCAACCTGGGTGAGCGCTCCAGCCGGGGGGGTCACGGTGTCCAGAGTGAACAGGCCGGACACCGGGTCCCGGGGGAACGTGGACAGGGGGGCACCAGTGGCGGCCTCGGTACAGACAGCATACCGCTCGTGACCAGGGAACGTAGTGGTGACGCCAAGGTCCTGGAGGCAGCCGACACCAACTAGGTTCCTGGAGAACGAGGGGATATGCAGACCTGTAAGAGAGCCCGAAGGAACCGCCGGACAGGGAAGGGTGGTGGAACTGCGGGCGACTACCGGACCGCCAGAGGGGTCAGCGAGAGAAACGGCAGCAGGGACGGGAAGCGGCGTCAGGGTGGTGGAGTCGCGGAAGAAACACCGAGAAGCGCCAGAGTCCAAGGTGAAGGAAAGCGAAGCAGAGGCGTCTGGCGACGGAACGACGGCGGAAGCACCAAGACTACACGCAGCAGGGGAGGGTACACTAAGCACACCTACACTAGGCAACAGTGAGTAATAAGCGGGAAGCACACTAGAGTCATTAGCATACATCACATGCAGAGCAGAAACAATGGCATCCATGTCCATATCAAAGATCTGAATCTTACGACTAAGCAAACTGTGCCAGTCCGGGAGGTCTGGCGACGGGCCGAAGCGCTGACGAAAGAGGTCGTCCAGGCGACGAAAACAGCGGGGAGTGGAGTGACCGATCTTACCGCAAACGAAGCCGCGGCGAGGACCGGTCTGGATCTGGTACTGATAGCGCCCGCCACCAGAGCTACCACTCGACACACCACCACGCGCCCGGCCACCGCCAGCGCCGGGCCACCCGGGCGGGAGGACACTCGTCTGCCGCATCTGCGACGGCTGCGGCGGCTGCTGCGAAGGCTGCGACTGCGGCGACTGCTGCGGCTGCTGCAACTGCAGGGGCGGCGGCTCAGCTGGACTGGGCAGGGTCCCCTCGTTCGCTCCAGCACCAGACGACCCGACCCCACCACTACCCCCTCCCGCACCCCCGCCGCCGCCTACGCCGCGCCCAACCTTGGGGCGGCGGCCCTTCCCGGAACGAAACTGCGCTGCAGCAGCAGTCTCGGCCACTGCGACAGAGCCGTCGGAGAAGGTACACTGGGCGGGGGCACAACCCTGAAAGATAGGGACTGGCACGACACCGCTCGCCTGGGCGATGGAGCGGTGACGGGTCTCTATCACAGTCAGGGTGTCTACAAAGTCAGTGAGGGTGAGGTCGGCAGGGTGAAGGCTAAGGAAGCGGTCGCGGGCGACAGCAAGGCGGTCAGGGAGGCGGGTGGCAAGCAGGTAGAGGGTAGAGGTAATGGGCGGCTGGTGGGCTCTAAGCTGTGCGTCAGTGCAGGCGGCGCGCCAGGTCTCCTCTATCGAGCGCAGGTGGGCAGCGAGGTCAGAGACAGTGGGGAAAGAAGCAAGGTCAGGAAAGAGCAGCGGGAGGATCAGGCGACCCACCGAGGCAGCCGGAGGGGTGGAATAGCGCTTGATGACGGCATCTAAGTATGCCTGAGCAGTAGTCAGGGACCTAAAGCGAGGACGATCGGACAGAATAGTAGACTCACGCTCAGTGGGTGTGGGGTCAGCGGGCAGAATAGCAGGGGGGTCTGGGCAGGGGAGCGTACCGTCAAGGTGTGCGGAAAGCGGTTCACCATCCTGCCGCTGACCAGTGAGTTGGCGGCGGAGGTCGGCAAGCCACGCCTCGAACTCTAGGGGCTGACCTTCAGCGTCGAAGCGAAGCTCCGCCGCCATCAAGAACAGTCCAGTGCGGTGCAGGGCAGTGCAGTGCAGTGCAGTGCGGTATAGTGCGGTACAGTGCGGTGCAGCGCGGTGCAGTGCGGTGTAAGGCAGTACAGTGTGGTGCGTGGTGGTACGGTGCAGGGCAGTGCAGGGCGGGGTGGGGGGGGAACCGTACCGGGGAGAAGGTCGGGGCCGGTGCGACCGGGCCGGGCGAGGACGACGGGGCCGGGCGGGCGTGACGAGGCCGGGCAGGGGCGACGGGGCCGGGCTGGTGCGACAGGGCCGGGCCGGGGCGACGGGGCCGGGCGAGCGCGACGGGGCCGGGCAGGGGCGACGAGGCCAGGCGGGGGCGACAGGGCCGGGCCGGTGCGACGGGGCCAGGCGGGCGCGACGGGGCCGGGCTGGTGCGACGGGGCCGGGCGGCTGCGACGGGGCTGGGCAGGGTGCGACGGGGCCGGGCGGCTGCGACGGGGCCGGGCGAGCAGGACGGGGCCGGGCTGGTGCGACGGGGCCGGGCGAGCGCGACGGGGGGCCCAGGAGGGGCGCTGCAGGGGCCCAGGAGGGGCGCGACGGGGCCTAGGAGGGGCGCGACGGGGCCCAGGAGGGGCGCTACAGGGCCTGGGAGGGGCGCGACAGGGCCCAGGAGGGGCGCTACGGGGCCTGGGAGGGGCGCGACAAGACCCAGGAGGGGCGCTACGGGGCCTGGGAGGGGCGCGACGGGGCCCAGGAGGGGCGCTACAGGACCCAGAAAGGGCGCGACGGGGCCCAGGAGGGGCGCTACGGGGCCCAGGAGGGGCGCTACGGGGCCTGGGAGGGGCGCGACGGGGCCCAGGAGGGGCCCTACGGGGCCCAGGAGGGGCGCGACGGGGCCCAGGAGGGGCGCTACGGGGCCTGGGAGGGGCGCGACGGGGCCCAGGAGGGGCGCTACGGGGCCTGGGAGGGGCGCGACGGGACCCAGGAGGGGCGCTACAGGGCCTGGGAGGGGCGCGACGGGGCCCAGGAGGGGCGCTACAGGACCCAGAAAGGGCGCGACGGGGCCCAGGAGGGGCGCGACGGGGCCCAGGAGGGGCGCTACGGGGCCTGGGAGGGGCGCGACGGGGCCCAGGAGGGGCGCTACGGAGCCCAGGAGGGGCGCGACGAGGCCCAGGAGGGGCGTTACGGGGCTTGAGAAGGAGTGCGACGGGGCCCAGGAGGGGCGCTACGGGGCCCAGGAGGGGCACGACGGGGCCTGGGAGGGGCGCGACGGGGCCCGAGAAGGGGCGCGACGGGTCCCAGGAAGGGGCGCGACGGGGCTAGGGGGGTCGCGACGGGGCTAGGGGGGGCGAGCGGAAGCGGTAGGTGGGGGGGATCCTACCTACGCGTGATACCATATCAGAAATTGAAGAAGTGGGTGATGTTAGAGAGAGGGTACACACAGATATACCTAAGTGTTGTACCCTCTAAGAGGCTACCCTATACAATCTATACAAACATGACAAATACACATGTTTGACAATTTTACCCTGATATCCTGAGGGCTGCTCATGATACCACACGTTCAAGTGAAAGAATGTCTAGAACAAGGCATACCAGGGAATATAACCTAATGGGTTATACTCCCTAAGGCACAACCCTATATAGTCTACAAAAACATACAATATGTATGTTTTCTCAAACATGTCTATGTGTTATGTTTGTATAGACTGTATAGGGTAGCCTCTTAGAGGGTACAACACTTAGCTATATTGTGTGTACTCTCTCTGTATCATTAACACTTCAATTTCTGATCTGGTATCACGACAATTTCTGTCGACACCCTGACTGTGATAGAGACCCGTCACCGCTCCATCGCCCAGGCGAGCGGTGTCGTGCCTGTCCCTATCTTTCAGGGTTGTGCCCCCGCTCAGTGCACCTTCTCCGACGGCTCTGCCGCAGTGGCTGAGACTGCTGCTGCAGCGCAGGCCCGTTCTGGGAAGGGCCGCCGCCCCAAGGCTGGGCGCGGCGGAGGGGGCGGCGGGGGTGCGGGCGGGGGTAGTGGCGGGGTCGGGTCGCCTGGTGCTGGAGCGGACGAGGGGACCCTGCCCAGTCCAGCTGAGTCGCCGCCCCTGCAGTTGCAGCAGCCGCCGCAGTCGCAGCCTTTGCAGCCTTCGCAGCCTTCGCAGCAGCCGTCGCAGACGCGGCAGACGAGTGTTCTCCCGCCAGGGTGGCCCGGCGCTGGCGGTGGACGGGCGCGTGGTGGTGTGCCACGTGGTGGCTCTGCCGGCGGGCGTTGTCAGTACCAGATCCAGACCGGTCCTCGCCGCGGCTTCGTTTGCGGTAAGATCGGTCACTCCACTCCCCGCTGCTTTCGTCGCCTGGACGACCTCTTTCGTCAGCGTTTCGGCCCGTCGCCAGACCTCCCGGACTGGCACAGTTTGCTTAGTCGTAAGATTCAGATCTTTGATATGGACATGGATGCCATTGTTTCTGCTCTGCATGTGATGTATGCTGATGACTCTAGTGTGCTTCCGACTTATTACTCACTGTTGCCTAGTGTAGGTGTGCCTAGCTTCGCCTCCCCTGCTGCGTCAGGCGTAGGATCCCCTGCTTTGTGTAGTCTTGGTGCTTCTGCCGTCGTTCCGTCGCCAGACCCCTCGGCTTCGCTTTCCTTCACCTTGGACTCTGGCGCCTCTCGGTGTTTCTTCCGCGACTCCACCACCCTGACGCCGCTTCCTGTTCCTGCTGCCGTTTCTCTTGCTGACCCCTCCGGCGGTCCGGTAGTCGCCCGCAGTTCCACCACCCTTCCCTGTCCGGCGGTTCCTTCGGGCTCTCTTACAGGTCTGCATATCCCTTCGTTCTCCAGGAACCTAGTTGGTGTCGGCTGCCTCCAGGACCTTGGCGTCACCACTACGTTCCCTGGTCACGAGCGGTATGCTGTCTGTACCGAGGCCGCCACTGGTGCCCCCCTGTCCACGTTCCCCCGGGACCCGGTGTCCGGCCTGTTCACTCTGGACACCGTGCCCCCCCCGGCTGGAGCGCCCCCTCAGGTGGCTGTGTCTACCCAGGTTGCTGCTGCCTGCTCCTGTCGCTCCCTCACTCACCCGACCCTCCTGTGGCACCACCGCCTAGGTCACCCTGCGCTCCCGCGTCTGCGTCACATGTCTCAGCACGGTCTCGTCCTTGGTCTCCCAGGTTCCCTCCCCGCGTTTCCCTCCTCCCCAGCCCCACCTTGCACGCCTTGTGTCGAGGGTCGGCTTCGCCGTGCCCCTCACTCCTCCTCGTTTCCCCCTACCGCCGCGCCGCTGCAGACCCTGCACCTGGACGTCTGGGGCCCCGCCCCCGTCCCTGGGCCGCGTCGAGAGCGCTACTTCCTTGTGCTTGTCGACGACTTCACTCGTTACACCACAGTCTTTCCCCTGGAGCGCAAGGCCGACGTGCCTGGCGCTCTCATCCCCTGGCTTGTCTCTGCGCGTGTCCACCGCGGTCTCCCTGTCTTGCGTCTTCACTCAGACCGTGGTGGCGAGTTTGCCTCAGGTGTCCTTGGTCGCTTTTGTCGTGCGGAGGGCATCACCCAGACGTTCACCCTACCGGACTCCCCACAGCAGAATGGGGTCGCTGAGCGACGCATCGGTTTGGTCATGGAGGTCGCTCGCACCTCCATGATCCATGCCGGTGCACCCCATTTTCTGAGGCCGTTCGCTGTGCGCTACGCTTCTCACCAGCTTAACCTGTGGCCGCACCCTCAGCAGCCGCAGGTTTCGCCGACCCGTCTTTGGACTGGGTCCCCTGGTGACGCGTCTGCGTTCCACGTCTGGGGCTGCCTTGCTCACGTCCGTGCCTCCGGCACGGACAAGCTCACTGCCCGCACCCTTCCCTGCGTCTTCCTCGGTTTTCCCCTTGACGCGTCCGACTGGCACTTTTACCACCCACCGTCTCACCGCTTCTTTCACTCTCGTGACGTCACCTTTGACGAGTCCGTCTCCTACTACCGCCGCTTCCCCCACCGTGGTCCCCCGGTTACCCCCCCCCTGTTCCTGGTCACCCCTTCCCCGGTAGTCCCTGCCCCTCCTCCTCCTCCTCCCCGTCCCGCCCCCTCTGGTGTCTCCCACGTCACCCCCCTTCCGTCCGTGGACCCGGTTGAGGAGTCTTCTGACTCTGGTGGCCCTCCGGTGCAGTCCTCGCCGGCCGCCCCTCCCCAGGTGTCCCCTCCCCAGTCCCCTCCTCCGCCGCCCCTGCCGCCGCTGCAGCCGTCGCCGTCGCCGCTGCCGCCGCCGCCGCCGCCGTCGCCGCCCCCGTTCGCTGACTCTGGGGGTGCTCGTCCCGGTCGCCCTGGGGGTGGTCCCTCTGGGGGTGCGGGTGTGGAGAGTGCCGGTGGTAGCCGAGGAGCAGCTTGCGGTCCAGGTGGCGCCTTTGTGCCGCCGCAGCAGCAGTTCCCACCGGTGTCCGCCCTTCGCCTGCTCGGCCTTCCGTCCCCCGACCCTGCGTCGGTTCCTCCCCGCCCGTCTCCTCCTCTTCCTGTCTACGGCCCTGTTTTCCCTCCGCCGGACTCGTCCCCGGCCCGTCTCCCCCCTCGTTCCCCTCCTGTGTCCCCTCCCCTGTCTCCTGACCCGACTCCTCCGTTGCACGTCTGGTCTCACCGTCCCTCCCGTGCTCGTCCTGCCTCGCCTGTCTTGCGCTCCCACCCTATGTTGCTTCGTTCACACGCGTCTCGTCCTCCCCTTCTGCCGTCGCCTCCTCCGTCCTCCCTTGTTGTTGCGCCCCCCCCGTTGTCCGACTACCTTCGTGCCGCTCGTCCTCTCGTTCCTCGGGTCCTTGCCTCCCTCGTTACCGACCCGTCTGTTCCGGTCTCGTGCCTTGACGCTCTTGTCGCTGCTGTCGCTGACTTCGCCTCTACCCGCCGCCTTGACTACGCCACCGCTCTGGTCTCTGACCCTGCCTGTCCTCCGTCTGTCGGGGGTGCTCCTGCCCTTGGCAGTGACGTCCTGGAGGACCGCCAGTTCGAGCTTGCTTTCCTCTCCGAGGCTGCTCCCCATCTCTGTTCCATGCTACTAGTCCCTGAGGGTGACCCAGACGCTTTCGACATCCCGACCCCTCGCACTTACGCTGAGGCGACCTCGGGACCCTGGGCCTCGCAGTGGATAGCTGCCATGGAGCAGGAGATGGCATCTTGGAGATCCACCGGCACCTTCGTCGACGCAGTTCCCCCGCCTGGGGTGAACGTAGTCGATGGCCGCTGGCTCTTCAAGGTGAAGCGCCCTCCTGGAGAGCCGCCTGTCTTCAAGGCGCGCTATGTGGCTAGAGGCTTCAGTCAGCGCGAGGGGGTGGACTTCTTCCAGACTTTCGCTCCGACCCCGAAGATGACTACTCTTCGGGTTCTGTTACACCTAGCTGCTCAGCGTGACTACGAGCTTCACTCACTTGACTTCTCCACTGCCTTCCTTCAGGGCAGTCTACACGAGCAGGTCTACCTGCGCCGTCCTCCGGGCTTTACTGGCACCTTCCCTCCTGGGACCCAGTGGCTCCTGCGGCGCCCCGTCTACGGCCTGCGCCAGGCTCCCCGTGAGTGGCACGACACTCTCCGTGCTACGCTTGCTGACCTGCAGTTCTTTCCGACTTCTGCAGACCCTTCACTCTTCGTTCGTGCTGGCCAGACTCCGTTCTACATCCTCGTTTACGTCGACGACCTGGTCTTTGCCACAGCAGACAGGGACGCGCTGGCCTCCGTGAAGGCAGAGCTGCTGAAGAGACACACCTACACTGGCCTTGGAGAACTGCTCCGTTACCTTGGCTTGCAGATCTCCAGGGACAGAGCTGCGCGCACCATCACCCTGACTCAGTCACACTTGGTGCGCCAGGTCCTTCAGAGGTTCAGCCTTCAGTTCTCCTCTGCACAGCCCACCCCTCTGCCTGTAGACCACAGGCTCTCCGCTCCAGTGTCTGAGGAGTTGGTAGAGCCCAGCGGCCCCTACGCAGAGCTGGTGGGTTGCCTCATGTACCTGATGACTTGCACTCGCCCAGATCTTGCATACCCTCTCAGCATCCTGGCTCGCTTTGTGGCCACAGGCAGACACCGACCGCAGCACTGGTCTGCCGCTAAGAGGGTTCTGCGTTATCTTGCTAGTACATCGGGCATGGGGTTAGTGCTAGGAGGACGCAGGCCAGCGATCCTTACTGGGCACACAGACGCTTCGTGGGCAGACGACGCTGAGACTCTCCGGTCTACCCAGGGCTACTGCTTCAGCCTTGGCTCAGGTGCCGTCTCGTGGAGAGCTACTCGCTCCTCGTCTGTTGCACAGTCCAGCTGTGAGGCTGAGATCTACGCCGGTGCCATGGCGGCACAGGAGCTCCGCTGGCTGACCTTCTTGCTCACTGACTTAGGTGAGCGGCCTAGCTCTGCCCCGGTCCTGTTCGCTGACAACAGGGCCATGATCCTCCTGTGTCAGGAGCCTCGACTCGAGGGCAGAGCGAAGCACATTCAGCTGCGGTACTTCCTCCTGCGTGAGCTACAGCAGCGACGTCAGGCTCGCGTAGTACACTTGGCCTCAGGTGCCAACACGGCTGATATCTTTACGAAGGCACTTGCGCCTAAAGATCATCAGCGGCACTGTGTACAGGTTGGTCTAGTTCCCGTAGCCTCTCACTTGCTAGGACCTTGACTTTGTACTGTCCTTTATATGTATACTCAGACTGGACTTGTGTCCTCTCCCAGTGGCTGGACTAGTAGTACCGCCCTGCTCTTGTGCTTGCCTTGTCTGTACTCCTTCTGACTGGTCACTCAGACCCTTGTCTCAGAGGTTGGACTAGTAGTGCCGCCCTGAGCTGTTTGTTTAGGACTTTCCCCTATGCAGTCTAGGGGGTGTGTCAAACATGTCTATGTGTTATGTTTGTATAGACTGTATAGGGTAGCCTCTTAGAGGGTACAACACTTAGCTATATTGTGTGTACTCTCTCTGTATCATTAACACTTCAATTTCTGATATGTTTGACATGTATACCTCGACATTTTCCCGTAGTCACACTTTTCCGGCTTCTCTAACTTTTTTTATCCTTTGAAAAGTCTTGGAATGCTTGCCCTTTTGGTGCAAGGTCTTGCTCATTCACTCACTGGGTGCATTGCACAACCGTTTTGTAATATAATTGGGTGGTAGAGCATGATAAAGATCGAGCCTCTCCAGGGTTCAGTGTGAGCAAGATCAAAACAGCTGAACATTTTTACACAGCATTTGGCCAAAACACCATGTCTATGCTCCAAGCCACACTGTTTCACCTTACGATGCAACTATCTTTCATATTTAGTCTAATACATACACCATGAGGCAATAAACACCCTGCACAAATTTTAGTGCAACATCGGTTTGGGACAAGCGGTTCTGGCTCAGCAGAAATCCTAACCTGGGGAAAATAAAAGCATGCAGGGTACAGGTAAAATCAATACTGCCTCTCGAAGTACTTCCATATCACACCACGACTAGCTACCAGCAGCAGCAGCAGCAGCAGCGACTACTTGCTAGCAGCCACGAGTGCCTTAACGAGCTCGGCCTTGTTGCCGCCGCGGATGCCTCGGCGTGCAGCCAGCGCGCGCAGCTCGCCCACCGACTTGGCCAGCAGCTGCTTCTCCGACAGCGCTGACGCTCCCGCCCCCGCCCCGTTGCTGCTTGCCGCAGGCGCTGCTGGGGCGCTCCACGAGGCAGCAGAGCTGGTTGTGACAGGCAGAACCACAGGTGGGGGGGAGGAGGGAGGGGAGAGTGGAAGGGAGGGGGTGGAGAGAGGGAGTTCGGAGGACTGAGTGTTTATGGGCTGTTGCTAAAGGGGGCCAGTAGGGGGTGGCACACCAGGCACTACATACTTCAAGGTAGATGGAAACGGGGTGTACCGAGGAAATGATTGGGTTGGGACAGCAGGAAGTCGAGGATGGGGGAAGCATCGCTTTCGTCCTACCTGGCAGCAGCAGCAGCAGCAGCAGGAGCAGCAGCAGCGGCACCGGAGCTGAGCAGCTTGACCAGCTCAGCC
Organism: Closterium sp. NIES-67; assembly: GCA_027943415.1. NCBI lineage: Eukaryota > Viridiplantae > Streptophyta > Zygnematophyceae > Desmidiales > Closteriaceae > Closterium > Closterium sp. NIES-67. The sequence continues at coordinate 21,273 of BQMB01001945.1, forward strand.
TTGGTGTCGCCCCTCACGCCCCTGGCCCGAGCCAGAGCCCTCAGCTCACCAATGCTCTTCCCCTGCAGCTCAGCCACGCTCAGCCCACTCCCACCCCCCACTCCCGCTCCCCCAGCTACTGCTGCAGTAGCTGTTCCAGCAGCGGCGGCGGGTGCGACGCCAGAAGCAGCAAGGCGGCGGATGAGGTCGGGGCGGGAGGTGGGGTGGATGCCACGGGCGCGGGCCAGGGCGTGGAGCCGAGGCAGAGGCATCGTCTGCAGCTGCTGCACGCTAAAGCCCGCTCCAGACGCCTGCGCCACGGCGGCCACAGGGGCGCTGACCGCAGCAGAGGAGGAAGGGGAGGAAGAGGAAGAGCCGACCCCCGCTTTCGCCAGAATCATGTCATCCACAGAGAAATCCGCGGCCTTGCGGAACGTGCCACGGCCAAAGTCGAGCTGGTACGAGTCGCGGAGCCCGTCGACGAGGTCGAACTGCGGCTTCCACCCGAGCAGGTCCTCCGCCTTGTCGTTGCTGGCGAAGAAGTGCTGGTCGCGCAGCGGGAACGCCTTCTTCTTGCCGAAGTCGAAGTCCTTGGGGTTGTAGTGCACGAGCGTGGGCTTGGGCGCGCCCATGGCCTCCGCGCACGCGTTGGCGATGCCATCAAAGGTTACGTAGCGCGGCCCCGAGATGTTGAAGACCTCGCCGATGGCCAGCGGGTTGGCCAGCACCAGCTCGAACGCCCGAGCCAGGTCCTGGAAGGGAAGGCGTTGTGGGGTGGGGAGGGGGGGCGCAGAGAAGCGTGGCAATCAGTGGTGAGCACGGAGATGGGTTATGGTACGGACAGTGGGGGTGTTATTTGGGAGCGCCTGCACGTGGGACGGTGATTGCTTGGGGGTGCATGAAAGGGTTCTAGTGAGTTGTATGGGGAATGAGAGATGGACGGGGCCGGACGAGAGATACGGGCCGCATATGGTGCGTTAAGTCTGGCGACGAGTCTGTGTATGTGTCTGTCTATGTGGAGACAGCGTGGAGTAAAAACGATTTCCACCTTTTGTTCCCCATTCTCCACTCCCCTCCTATCCCCACCCTCCATAACGGCCCCACATCTCCTCTGTTCCCACACCCCCCCATTTCCCCTCCCAGCCCGCGCTCCCCCTCCCACTCCGCGTGTCCCCGCATCCCCCGGCTTCCCTTCCCCCCTCACCTTGACGTGGCCGAGCTGCGTGACCTGCGTGCCGGAGTTGGGCACGGGCACGGGGCGGCCGGCCTTGAGGCGGTGGAAGAACCACTCCTCCACGGGGTTGTAGTTGAGCGGCCCGTAGATGTACACGGGCCGGATCGACGTCCACGGCGCGCCGCGCGCCTGCAGAAGCGCCTCCGTGTCCAGCTTGCCCTTGTGGCGCGACTTGGGGTCCACGGCGTCCTCCTGGGAAGGGGAGGGGGGAAAGGGGGAAGGGAGAAGGGGGAAGGGCGGGAGGGGAATGCGGCGGAGCGGGTGGGGAGAATGGTAGGTGGAGTGAGTTGAGGGGAGTGGGGGGAAAGGTCGGCGCACAGTGGCGAGAGGAAGGGGGGAGATTGGGGACGGCGTAGAGGCGGGGGACAGCGGAAAAACGGAGGAAGCTTGAGCGGAAGGGGGAAATGGGAAGCGCAAGTGAACGAGGATGAATGGAGGAGGCGCTAGAAGATGTGAACTAACGGGGGAAGGCTGAGCGGATGAATGAACCGTGCTCGAAGGGGAAACGGTTACCTCGCGATGCGGAAGCACGTCGGACTTGAGGTAGACTCCAGCGGAGGAGCAGAAGATGTACCTAACGGATCGAACATGGGTGGTGGGGGGTCGCGGGAGAGAACAGAAGTGAAGAGAGAGGGGAGGATCAGTCAGCAGTCCTACACGGGAGCCAGGGCAATGGAACTAACTGTGGGCTCCTTCGTGCAGCGTGCCGTGCGGCTCGGTAGAGAGACATGGCGTTACGGCTCGTTCAAGACGCGATGGAGACTGACATTCGACGACAAAAGGAAGAGACCTTGGCGGCACTACTCAGAGGGAACAGCAATACGACATGGATATTGCCTCACGGCGCATGGCGCATGGCGCACGGCGCCAATGGTGTGGCGCACGGCGATTCGGTCATGGCCACTCACTGTTCGAGGCGCGGCAGCGCGTCGAGGATGGGCTCCACCTCCGCGCCCTCGCGGCCGTTGATGTCGTACACCACCTGGAAGCCCGATCCGCGCAGCAGTCTCCGCACGCCGTCGAAGTCCTTGCGGTCGCCCTTGATGTGCTTCACCTTGGCGGAGTACTCCGCGAACTCCGCGTCGGTCTCCCCCGGGATCTGCTGCGCGATGGGCGCCTTGCCGCGCGTGAAGAGCGTCACCTCGTGCCCCGCTTTCACGAGCGCGCGCGCGAGGTACAGCCCGATGAAGCGCGAGCCGCCCATCATGAGGATCTTCTTCGGCGCAACGTACGCCGCGGACGCCACCACGGGCTCCGCCGCGGCTGCGCGCGTGCCTGCTGCGCGCTTCTGCCCGGGCGCATTGCGCTTGTTGGTGGCGGCGGCGTTGGCGGCGTGCGCAAAGGAGGACGCGGCAGAGGCGCAGAGAGAGTGGTCTTTGCGGAGACCGGAGAAGGAGACGGAGCGGAGGGTGAGGGCCGACTCGGTGTGATTGGCGGCCGCACTGTGGGAGGGACATGGCGAAGGGCATGTTTATAGAGCGTGGTGGTTGAAGTGAATGGCATCACAACTAGGGAATGGTTTGCGAGAATGCTGAATGGAAGCAAGGGAAAGCTCGGAGGAGCGAGGGCAGAGAACTCACCCGCTTCCGATAGACGTCAGCCCTGTGGCGCTGACTGCAGCAGAGGATACAGTCACGAGGGCCGCCATATCTGCGGTTTAAGAGTCTGCTGAAATAAACTCAGGACCCGAAGCTAGGCACGCAAATGTGCCGGTGTATGGTGGTCTCCTCTCCTCTTGGTGAGCAGAGTTGAGGGAGAGAGACAAAGAAGCATAGACTTGGAGACTGAAGACTGGGGAGATAAGACCAAAGCTGCGAACCACCAACGCAGCGCAGACACCCCCAAACCAACTGAATCGCATCGCAACCAATCGTGGGAGCAAGAGATGCTGGTAGCTGTTCTGACTTGGCGGGCCCAGGTTGGTCAACTCTCAACGGCGACGTGATCAATAATGTGTGGCGCGGAGATGGGGGAGTGGTTGGGTTGCTAAGTGAGAACGGACAGGGTTGGCGCGAGTCGCGGGTTGTGAAGGATTGGAGCAATGAATGCATCTGGCCTGTTTGAGGGACATCGGCGAGACCCTCGGAGTGAGCAGAATGCCATCTGGCACAATCCATGGGAGCACATATCCAGTCAGCGTTGACAAATGTGACTGTTGACGTGGATATCTGGCTTTAACGGATGTCCGTACCAGAGAGCTCATCGACTATCGCCACGTGGATGCCAAACTGATTCTTGAAGCGAATTGGTTGCTGCTGCTGTGTCACACTGGAATGCAGTCACCGAGGCCTGGAAACGTTGTAAGAAACCGGACCCTTAAAGCCGTTGACCCAAATTGCAGAAATTTTGTTTCAAGTCTATTAATCTTGAAACTGCCCTTCTGGTAACCCAGTTCCGCAAAACGAGAGGGGAAACTAAGATCGCGCACCAAAAAGACAGGAAACATGTGACAGGCGTGCGCCACCCCCAGCCAATTCCGCCCCTGCCCCCGATACACCAGGCGTTTGAGCGGAAAGACACTTGAAACATGCGCTCATACATTTTGGGACTATTGAAGTGCAACCCAGCCCAGCGCCTCCACGCCTAAGGGCGTGGTACTTCTGCAAAAACTGGGTCAAGTTGCGCAGCGCAGGAATCACAGTTTGCGAAGTGCCTGAAACGATAGCGAATTGTTTGTTACTAGATTCCCCGCACCAAATCTAATTTCGCGTTTCGATTTGCATTTTTCGTGCGAGCGGCGTGAAAACACGAATGTTCTTTACAACAGTTGATATGCGTGTGCCACCCCACCCCAAAGTTGTTTGGCGAAAATTGCCAAGTCAAGTTACCCATACGAGTTGCGCAGTAGGGTCAAGTTGCACGGCCCAAATCTCGCCAAAAGCATCACGTCCTTACCAGGCCTGTCGATTCAAGGGCAAATGCCCTTAATGCCCTGAACATTCCGGGTAAGCCGTCCGTCAGGGTCCGACTTTTACGGGTTTGATTCGGGACTAGCCCGTGATGGTTAAGGGTTTCGTTGGGCCCTTTCCCGGATTTGTTCAAGGCGGAGTTGAGGCCTTTCCCTGATTTTCCGTAACAGAGTCTTGACATACCCTGACCTAGGCATACCTTCCTTGCCCACCCACACCACCCCACCTTCCCCTTCGGCTAGTATAATTTGGCGAAGTCCTCCAAACCAGAGACATCCCTCCCACGTCCCAACCGAACTCAGAAAAATCCTCGAAGTCCCTCACACCCAGAGACATTCCTCCCACACCCCTCGCACCCCCAGAGAATCCCCCCAGCCAGAAAATTCCTCTCTAAGTCCTCCAAACCAGAGACATTCTTCCCACACCCCAACCAAACATAGGAAAATTGATGAAGTTCCCCACACCCACAGACATTCCTCCCAACCCCCTCGCACCCCCAGAGAATTCGACAAGCCTCCACTCAACATCCCCTCCTCCCACACCCCCACTTCCCCCTCCCCCATCTCCACCGTTTTGTTTTGTTTTGTTTTGTTTTTTGTTTTTTTTTTTGCCGTCTCCAAAGCGAGTCACAAGCCCCTCTCACACACTCCCGCATCCCAGAAACTGGCTCAGTCCGTGACACCTATGAATAACTGAGAAATGTGCACTACTAACACATTTGGCACACAAATTCTCCTGCTAAAATAGGCTGGCCTCCCCACTCACTCAGCATCTTGCCTAACCTGATGTACGATTACGAAGTTTTTTTTTTTCTTTCCAGCAAAGTACAGACTCCGGCGCAGCCCTGATTTTAAGTTCTGGTTTGGACCCCAGCCCGTACGCTTCAGGGCTCAGTTTGGTCGCTTTCCGGAAATTTCAGGGCTGTTTTCGGGGGACCTCAGCCACTCAAGTATTGGTCCCAAACCAATCGACAGCCCTGGTCCTTACGTGTACCTTCCTATTGTTCGTTGTTCATCACCCCTCCTACACTCCCACTCTCTCCCTCCTCCCCCCCCACCCCCCCCAACCAACTTCCCGCGCCTAGCGCGCCCCTCTCCCTTTTCCGTCCCACCCTCCCCTTTTGTCCTTTTATATTGGCGGTGTTTTGCGTATTCGTCAAGAGTGTTTTTGTCGCGCATGGTGTTGCGACGCTCGCTCGTTGGCGAAAACCACTCGCCACCTCGCACCACTGCCCTACGCCCCTGCGCGCTACCGTGTCCAACTTTTTGCCCCTATCATGTTTATTAATCTTGCACGTTTTGGGTTAACGGCTTTAACCACACTAAGCCATACCGTATTAGTCTTTAGCGTACATAGACGCATTCAACGCCGCTGAAATCCGACCCAGAGGCCACCCGCTAAACGTGCGTGCAAGATTGCTCTAGACCTACGTTCAGCATTCATGCAAGGAAATTCCCTTATCCTTACTGGGCTCGACTACAGCGCGTACGCCCTCGGCTCTCGAAAGTCCAGGCTATCAGAATGAGAGATTGAATAGAATAGCAGGATACAGGGGTAAATAGACTAGATTGTTGTACTCTCTAACGTACAAACCAGTATACTCTACAGTAACCACCTTGCTGGAGTGGTTCCGCCACCCACAATGGACTACTCGTGACTTGGGGTGACGAGGAGAGAAATCCGGACTTGGGACGAGAAGGAACTAGGAAGCGGGTAATGCGTGAGCGTAAGGTGTAAGGAAAGGGGAGAAGAAAGAGAGAAGATTGGTGGAAAGAAAGGAGAATGGTGGTTGAGTGGAAGATAGGAGTGGAAGTGGCGAGAAACAGATCGACGTGGGGCAAAAGTTGGGTTTCGGGCGGGGCGTGTTCAACAAGCATTCGGAATTCAAACCAGTAGTATGTTCAGCAAGAAAGACGCGATTGCGTGTGCGACTCGGCATGACATGAAGCGCGCGAGTTACGCGCAGCGCACACGGCAGTGACGAACCGCGTTTGTTCTTTCTTGTTTGCCTATAAATCGGTATACTCTTGTGTGCTATGTATCTCATTGGAACTAGTGGAATGCTTTTGTATATTGACAACTTGCAACCACTTTGAGATCAGATTATGAGGCAAGGCCCTTGAAGCTATTTGCACAAGCATTTCTAAATACTTTCGCTGCGCCGGAGGCGATAGTCGCCTAGACACCTAAGTTACACTTGACACACCCCTTAGACAACATAGGGGCAGTGCCTAACAAGATAATAAGCAGCTCAGTGCGTCACTACTCCTCCAACCTCTGAGACAAGGGTCTAAATACCAGTCAAAAGGAGTACAGACAAGGCAAGAGAAAGCCCAGGGCGGAACTACTATTCCAACAACTGGGAGAGGCCACAAGGCCAGTCTGGGCAATCTATAGAAAGGTCTGTACACAATCAAAGCCCTAGCAAATGAGAGGCTACAGGAACAAGACCAAGCTGTACACAGTGCCGCTGATGATCTTTAGGCGCAAGCGCCTTCGTCAAGATATCAGCTGTGTTGGCACTGGAGGCCAAGTGTACTACGCGAGCCTGGCGGCGCTGCTGTAGCTCACGGAGGTGGAAAGACCGCAACTGAATGTGCTTCCCTCTGCCCTCAAATCGCGGCTCCTGACAGAGGAGGATCATGGCCCTGTTTTCAGCATACAGGATTGGGGCAGAGCTAGACCTCTCACCAAAGTCAGTGAGCAAAAAGGTCAGCCAGCGGAGCTCTTGTGCCGCCATGGCAACGGCGTAGATCTCGGCCTCACAGCTAGACTGGGCAATAGACGAGGAGCGAGTAGTTCTCCACGAGACAGCACCTGAACCAAGGCTAAAGCAGTAGCCCTGTGAGGACCTAAGAGTCTAGGCGTCGTCTGGCCACGAAGCGTCTGTGTGCCCAATGAGGACCACTGACCTACGCCCTCCAAGCACTAATCCCATGCCAAATGTACTTGCAAGATAACACAAAACCCTCTTAGCGACAGACCAGTGCTGCGGTCGGTGTCGACCTGTGGCCACAAAGCGAGCCAAGATGCTGTGAGGGTATGCGAGATATAGGCGAGTGCAAGTCATCAGGTACATGAGGCAACCCACCAGCTCTGCGTAAGGGCCACTGGGCTCTACCGACTCCTGAGGAACTGGAGCAAAGAGCCTGTGGTCTACAGGCAGAGGGGTGGGCTGTGCAGAGGAGAACTGAAGGCCGAACTTCTGAAGGACCTGGCGCACCAAGTGTAACTGAGTGAGGGTGATGGTGTATGCCGCTCTGTCCCTAGAGATCTGCAAGCCAAGGTAATGGCGTTGTTCTCCAATGTCAGTGCAAGTGTGTCTCTTCAGCAGCTCTGCCTTCACCGAGGCCAGTGCGTCCCTGTCTGCAGTGGCGAAGACCAGGTCGTCTACGTAAAACAAGGATGTAGAACGGAGTCTGGCTAGCACGACCGAAGAGCGAGGAGTCTGCAGAGGACGGAAAGAACTGCAAGTCAGCAAGAGTAGCACGCAGCGTGTCATGACACTCACGAGGAGCCTGTCGCAGGCCGTAGACGGGGCGCTGCAGAAGCCACTGGGCCCCAAAAGGGAAGGTACCAATGAAACCCTGAGAGCGGCGCAGGTAGACCTGCTCATGTAGACTGCCTTGAATAAACACAGTAGAGAAATCGAGGGAGTGAAGCTCGTAGTCACGCTGAGCTGCTACGTGTAGCAGCACCCGAAGAGTAGTCATCTTCGAGGTCGGGGCGAAGGTCTGAAAGAAGTCCACCCCCTCACACTAATTGAAACCTCTAGCCACGTAGCGCACCTTGAACACAGGCGGCTCTCCAGGAGGCCGCTTCACCTTGAAGAGCCAGCGGCCATCGACTACGTTCACCCCAGGTGTGGGAACTGCGTCGACGTAGGTGCCGGTGGATCTCCAAGATGCCATCTCCTACCCCATGGCAGCAATCCACTGAGAGGCCCAGGGTCCCGAGACCACCTCAGCGTAAGTGCGAGGGGTTGGGATGTCGAAAGCGTCGGGGTCACCCTCAGGGACTAGAAGCATGGAACAGAGATGGGGAGCAGCCTCGGACAGGAAAGCAAGCTCGTACTGGCGGTCCTCCAGGACATCACTGCCGAGGGCACGACCACCCCCGACAGACGGAGGATAGGCAGGGTAAGAGACTAGAGCAGAGGCGTAGTCAAGGCGGCGGGTAGTGGCGAAGTCAGCGACCGCAGCGACAAGAGGGTCAAGACATGAGACCGAAACAGACGGGTCGGTAACAAGAGAGGCAAGGACCCGAGGAACAAGGGGACGAGCGGCGCCAAGGTGGGCGATAGGGGAGACCGGGGAAGGGGTGACTAGGAACAGGGGGGGAGTAACCGGGGGACCTCGGCGGGGGAAGCGACGGTAGAAGGAGACGAACTCGTCAAAGGTGATGTTGCGGGAGTGAAAGAACCGGTGGGACGGCGGGTGGGAGAAGTGCCAGTCGGACGCGTCAAGGGGAAAACCAAGGAAGACACAGGGAAGGGTGTGGGCAGTGAGCTTGTCCGTGCCAGAGGCACGAACGTGAGCAAGGCAGCCCCAGACATGAAACGCAGACGCGTCACCAGGAGACCCAGACCAAAGAAGGGTCAGCGAAACCTGCGGCTGCTGGGTGTGCGGCCACAGGTTAAGCTGGTGAGCAGCGTAGCGAACGGCGAACGGCCACAGAAAATGGGGTGCACCGGCATGGATCATGGAGGTACGAGCCATCTCCATGAACAAGCTGATGCGTCGCTCAGCGAGCCCATTCTGCTGCGGGGAGTTCGGCAGGGTGAACGTCTGGTTGATGCCATCCGCACGACAGAATTGACCAAGGACACCAAACGTAAACTCGCCACCACGGTCGAAGTGGAGACGCAAGACAGGGAGACCGCGATGGACACGCGCAGAGACAAGCCACGGGATGAGAACATCAGGCACGTCGGCCTTCCGCTCGAGGGGAAACACAATGGTGTAGCGCGTGTAGTCGTCGACAAGCACCAAGAAGTAGCGCTCTCGACGCGGCCTATGGACGGGGGCGGGGCCCCAGACATCCATGTGCAGAGTCCGTAGCAGTGCGGAGGGGGAAACGAGAAGGATTGAGGAGCACGGCTGAGCCGGCCCTCGACGCACGGCGTGCACGGTGGGGCTGGGGAGGAGGGAAACTCGAGGAATGACCCAGGGAGACCGAGGACGAGATTGTGCTGGGACATGTGACGCAGACGTGGGAGCGCAGGGTGACCTAGGCGGTGGTGCCACAGGTGAGTCGGGTGAGTGGGTAACGGACAGGAGCAGGCAGCAGCAACCTTGGTAGACGCAGCCACCTGAGGGGGCATCCCAACCGGGGGGGTCACGTTGTCCAGCGTGAACAGTCCGGACACCGGGTCCCGAGGGAACGTGGTAAGGGGGGCACCAGTGGCGGCCTCGGTACAGACGGTGTACCGCTCGTGACCAGGGAACGTAGTGATGACGCCAAGGTCCTGGAGGCAGCCGACACCAACTAGGTTCCTGGAGAACGAGGGGATGTGCAGACCTGTGAGAGAGCCCAAAGGAACCGCCGAACAGGGAAGGGTGGTGGAACTGCGGGCGACTACCAAACCGAAGGAGGGGTCACCAAGAGAAATTGCAGCAGGAACAGGAAGCGGTGTCAGCGTGGTGGAGTCGTGAAAGAAACACTGAAAAGCGCCAGCGTCCAAGGTGAAGGAAAGCGCAGTAGTGGCGTCCGGATTCGGAGCAGCGACGGAAGCACCAAGGCTAAACAAAGCAGGGGATCCTACGCCTGATGCAGCAGGGGAGTCTAAGCTAGGCACACCTACACTAGGCAACAAGGGGTAGTAAGAAGGAAGCACACTAGAGTCATTAGCATATATCATATGCAGGGCAACAACAATGTCATCCATGTCCATATCAAAGATCTGAACGCTACGTCGAAGCAAGCTGTTCTAGTCTGGGAGGTCGGGCGACGGGCCAAAGCGCTGACGAAACAGGTCGTCTACGCGACGAAAACAGCGGACGTATGAGTGACCGATCTGATCGCAAACGCAGCCACGGCGAGGACCGGTCTGGAGCTGGTACTGAAAGCGCGCATCACCCAAACCGCCACTCGGCAGCCCACCACGCACACGACCACCACGTCTAGCGCTAGGCCACCCGGGAAAGAGACCACTCACCCGCCTTTGCTGCTGCGGCTGGTGCGAGGGCTGTTGCTGCGGCTGGCGCGTGTCCGGCTGCGACACCTGCGGCTGCTGAGACGGCTGCTTGGCTGCACCTGTTAGGGTCCCCTCGTTCGCGCCATCACCAGGTGACCCAACTCCTCCATCTCCTTCACATGCACCCCTGCCCCCTCCGCCGCGCCCAGCCTTGGGGCGGCGACCCTTCCGAGAACGGAACTGCGCCGCAGCTGCGGTCTCAGCCACAGCAGCAGAACCGTTAGAGAAGGTGTACTAAGCGGGGGCAGAACCCTGACAGATAGGGACCTGCACAGTACCGCTAGTCTGGGCGATAGAGCGGTGGCGGGTCTCTATGGCGAACAGTGTGTCAACAAAGTCAGTCAGGGTGAGGTCACCGGGGTGGACACTAAGGAAGCGGTCGCGGGCAGTTGCAAGGCGGTCAGGGAGGCGGGTGGCCAGCAGGTAGAGAGCAGAGCAGAGGGGCGGCTTGTGGGCTCTAAGCTGTGTGTCAGTGCACCCAGTGCGCCAGGTTTCGTCTATCGTGCGCAGGTGGGCGGCCAGGTCAGCGATAGTGGGGAACATCGCAAGGTCAGGGAAGAGCATGTGTAGGATCAGGCGACCTACCAAGGCAGTAGGCGGGGTGGAATAGTGCTGGACAACAACATCTAGGAAAGCCTGGGCAGTGGTGATGGACCTAAAGTGAGGGCGCTCAGACAAAGGGAGGGCATGGGTGATAGCAAGCTGTGCGATGGCGTCACGCGACAGCCAGACGGAGGGAGCAAGGGCAGCGGCCGCAACGGACTCACGCTCAACAGACGAGGGGTCAGCGGGCAACGCAGCAAGGGTGTCTAGGCAGGGGAGTGTATCGTCAAGGTGGACAGACAGCGAGTGGCCATCTTGCCGCTGACCAGTGAGGTGGCGGCGGAGGTCGACCAGCCACGCTTCAAACTCAATCGGCTGGCCCTCAGCGTCAAAGCGAAGCACCTCCGCCATCAGGAACGATGCAGGGCGGTGTAGAGCGGTGCAGTGCGGTGCCGTGCAGTGCAGTGCGGTGCAGAGCGGTGGAGTGCGGTGCAGCACGGTGCAGTACGGTACCGTGTAGTGCAGTGCGGTGCAGAGCGGTGCAGTGCGGTGCAGAGCAGTACCGAGGGGTTGCAATGCGGTGCCGGCCAGGAAGAACGGGCCGGGCCCGATTCGGCGGCGGGCCGGCGGCGAAGCGAACGTGGGGCCGGCGAGGAGCGGGCATGGGGCCGACGAGGGGAGGGCACAAGGGGGGGGGCCGGTAAGGAGCGGGCGCGACGGGGGCGCAAGGGGCCGGCTAGGAGCGAGCACGGCGGCACAAGGGGCCGGCTAGGAGAGGGCGCGACGGCACGAGGGGCTGGCTAGGACGGGCACAACGGCTCAGGGGGCCGGCTATGACGGGCGCGCCGGCTCAGGGGGCAGGCTAGGACGGGCGCGATGGCGAGAGGGGCCGGCTAGGGCGAGCGCGGCAGCGCTAGGGCCCTGCTAGAGCGGGCGCGACGATTCAGAGGGCCGGTTAGGACGGGCGCAATGGCGCAGGGGGGCGGCTAGAAACGAGCGTGATGGCTCAGGGGGCCGACTAGGAACAGGCGCGACGGCGAGCGGGGCTGGCTAGGACGGGCGCGGCGGACACGAGGGGCCGGCTAGGGCAGGCGCGACAGCTTAGTGGGCCGGCTAGGGACAGACGCAACGGCTCAGGGGGCCGGCTGGGAACGAGCGTGACGGCTCAGGGGGCCGACTAGGAACAGGTGAGACGGTGAGCGGGGCTAGCAAGGACGGGCGCGACGGGCACGAGGGGCCGGCTAGGGCAGGCGCGACGGCTCAGAGGGCCGGCTAAGAACAAGCGCGACGGCTCAGGGGGTCGACTAGGAACAGGCGCGACGACGAGCGGGGCCGGCTAGGACGGGCGCGACGGTCACGAGGGACCGGCTAGGGCAGGCGCGACGGCTCAGAGGGCCGGCTAGGGACGGACGCAACGGCGCGAGGGGCCGGCTAGGACGAACTCGACGGCTCAGGGGGGCGGTTAGGACGGTCGCGACAACGAGGAAAGGGCGCGACTGCTAGGAACGGGCACGCTGGCCAGGAACGGATGCGATGGCTAGGAACGTGCATGAGGGGCGGCTAGGAACGGGCACAAGGGGCGGCTAGGGCATAGGGCGGAAGCTCAGGCGGGCTAGAGGGACGTAACCTACTATGATACCATATCAGAATGAGAGATTGAATAGAATAGAAGGATACAGGTGTTACAGGATCGAATGACTCGAGGAAAGGTTGCACTATCGATCAGTACAAGGCGCTTTTATACGTCCAGAGTACATCAGGTAACCAGGTTTATCTTATCCTAAGGGAATAGACCCTTCTAGAAGATAGAATCACCCTGCGTATAGCCACGCGAGGCTATTGGCTTTTAGGGATTACGGGAGGATTACGCCAGATAGCGCAACAGTACATCCCAAGCTTGGTCGGTGATATAATTATAATAGCAGGATAAACCAAAGGTTAATGGAAAATGGATAATAGGAAAGTAAATGAGATGGGATAAAAAGAAAAATGAAAGAGGAAGGAAATAAGAAAAGGGACAAGTGGTGTAACGGGGTCGTACTCTCACAACAAGGGTATATAGACTAGAGCATTGTACCCTCTAAGGCACAAACCAGTATAGTCTACAGTAACCACCTAAGTTACACTTGACACAGGCTCGGCCAACTTCTTCGGTCCCGAACCACTTTGCGAACCCAAACCTAGATGCGCAGCGCTTCCGTGGCTTTCGCCAACCGAATTGCCCCAACCTGTTTGCGTGGTTATCGGCTAGCTTTGCTCGTGCCTATAAATGCCTAGGCCCTCATTTGTATCGACACTCTTGAATCACGACTCCTTTATTACACTATCTGATATTACTCTGATTAATTCATAACAGCTGGTATCAGAGCCCCGTTCCTGCCCGCTTAGTTTTCCGTAGCGGTTGGTAGGTGAGCTCGTTAAAGCTCCTCCAACTAAAAACCTGTGCACCCTCAGATCTGTCAGGAAAATTTCCAGCATGACTAGCACGCCGGGAACCTCAGCCCGTCGTAGTGTTAGGAACGTGACTCAGGAGGAGTTTAACGAGTTGCAAGCAAGGGCGGCTACAGTGACGACACTACAGGCCCAGCTTCAACAACTCGCGGTTAAGTTCGAGTCACTGGGAAGCAAAGTTCAGACTCTGCGCAACGAAAACTCGTCACTTCGCCAGCCGAGGGGTGAAACGCGTCAGGGGCGGCCTGTTACCCGAAACGAAGACGATGCGAGCGAAGCGAGGGCGTCGGCGGCACTGGAAGCAGTTGAAGAAGTCCACAGCGATCCGCGGGCGGCCATTCAAATCAAGCCTCCAATGCCCCAAACGTTCAACCCAACCGACAGGACAACTACAGTGAGCGGGTGGCTGTTTGCAATGGAAATCTTCTTCACGGCAACAAGTATTAATGACAATGCATCACGTGTCAACTTGGCTGTGTCGCTGCTGAGGGGACTGGCACTCGACTGGTGGCGCAATG